>OU015749.1:44673712-44713076 GCA_907169655.1 Acomys percivali
CAGATACCACCTTGCCTTCTCTAGCACAGCTGAAACCTCCCCGAAGCCAGAAACCAAACCCTTTTCTCCCTAGATTCAGCCAGGTATTCTGTCACAGAAACAAGAAAAGTGACTGATATAAACCCTGCTGCTGGGTGCTCTCAGTCAGGCCTTCTAGAACAACAAAGCTTCCCAGAGCTTTGCTCTCTCAGAGGCACTTCTCATCTGAGCACCTGACAAGAGGCAGAGTCAGTTGCCCTCAATCCATACTCTAAACCCATTTCTCACCTGTGCTCTTGATGAAACTGTAAAGCCCTTTCCTGGCTCCTCAGCCTCTTCACACCCCAGCTACTCTATCTTCGGTTCTGTCTACACCTCTTCTGTGGACGCTTGATCAAGCAGAAAGCTTATGGGCTTTTAGAAAGAATGTGGTTTGATCTGAACGGCCCATTAACCATTATAGTGCTTCAGAGAAGCTGTTCTCTCCCTCCTCCTTTTTCCTTCTCTTACTTCTCTTCCTTGGTGTGTGTGTGTGTGTGTGTGTGTGTGTGTGTGTGTGTGTGTGTGTGTTCGTGTGTAGTGTGTTCACAGATAGATGCACGGCATGTGAGTGTACATGCACATATGTGACTATGGAGGCTGGAGGACAGCTTCAGGGGTCATTACTCAGCTGCCAGAAATTACAAAGAAGGCGAGGCTGGCTGGCCAATGAACCAAGTGCTAGGATTGCAAGCACACCAGCCCCAGGGTGGGGGTGGAAAAAACTCTGGAGATGTACTCGGATCCTTGTACTTGCAAGGAAAACTCTTTTAACAAATGGCCTCTTTTCCCAACCTGAGACACTCATTTTTCTCCATATTTGAGCAGGCCTAGAAATGGGACACACTCCAAAGACTTAGGTATGTCAGACTCAAGAGCACAAGAGCTCTGTAATTTGTTGCCGCAACAGACTCTCTGAGACCATCCTGTCAACTTTACAATATGAGAAAACAGCATCCCTGACTGGTGTACGAGGGCAGAGCTCATCAAAACTGATGGGGGCTGGAGCCACTGTACCATTGAGTCTGAAAGAGAAACCAGTCTTCTCTCCCAGGCACAGCTTAGCCACAGTCCTCTGCAGAGCACTCATAGGCAAAAGCTAAGGAGATGTTTCCCTAAAGGTAATGGGTTCAGCAACTGTGTTGGAAGCATCTTCATGATAAAAACTCCAAAGGCTGAACTGTCCTAATATAACTCCTGTAGAGACGACCCAGAAGCCACTGGGAAGGAGCCCCCAGTAGGCCTCTTAAGAATCAGCTCACAGTGTGTGTTTGGATATTGTTTAATTAGACAATCACCTCCCTTGGGAGAACATCATCACTATTGTGATTAAAAGTCTGCCCATCCTTGAGGACCCACACGGAAGGCCTCATAGTCAGGGCACATTCTAGCAGGCTCACAAGGGAACTGGACCCTGCCCTCCCCACGCCCCCCCCCCTTACCACTTCCAGTGAGAAGCTTGGCCTCCACAGAGAAGCCCAAAATCAGTGCCTTGAGGGTTCCTTTAGCTCTGAACTTATGAAGGTTTCCGGCATGTACTGAGGACTTGTGGAGCACCGTATAGGGCAGGACGTGAAAATGGGTAGAGTGGCGCTCTAATGGTCTTTGCCTGCTGAAAAAGCTTATCATCGATAGCAAATCCACAGGGACCAGAGGGTGCATTCTGAATATCACCGGCTGCTGAAGAGGACCAAGGTGCCTTAGATGATGATGCTAGGTCCAGCTGGGAACATCTTTTGTACCAGAATGCAAAGGTATCCGCACAGGCTCCATAGTAACTCGTGTCAAGGATACAGAGTCCAGGTTGGAAGGGATCTCGCTGACCTCAGATCCAAAGTTTCAAGGATTAAAAAAAAAAAAAAAGAAATGACTGTAACACATTGACTTTTTAAAAATTATGATTCTGAAGGCCACATCCTGTGACCAGGCAGGACTTCAGTGGAGAGAGGGGGGACATCAAACCACCCACAGAACCTTCCAACCACAATTTGCCCTGCCTACAAGATGTGCAGGGAAAAAGATGGAGCAGAATTTGAGGGAATGGCCAACCAATGACTGTCCCAACTTGAGACCCATGCCATGAGAAAGAGCTAATCCCTAATACTATTAATGATATTCTGCTCTTCTTGCAGACAGGAGCCTAGCATAACTGTCCTCTGAGAGGCTTTACCCAGCAACGGATGCAGAGACCCACTGCTAAACATTAGGCAGAGCTCAGGAAATCTTGTGGAAGAGGGAGAGGAAGGACTGAGGGGGCCAGAGAGGTCAAGAACACAACCAGAAAACCTATAGAGTAAACTAACCTAGGCCCATAGGGGTTCAGAGATTTAACCACCAACTAAAGGACATTCATGGGCTGGACCTACGCCCACCTACACAAGTGTAGCAGATGTGCAGTTTGGTCTTCATGTGGTACTCCTTACAACTGCAACAGGGACTGTCTCTGCCTCTGTTGCCTGCCCATATCTGGGCTGCCTTGTCTGACCTCAATGGGAGAGGATGTGTTTAGTTCTACTCTGACTTGATGTGCCAGGGTGGGTTGGTACTCATGAAGAGGGGGCCTTTCCTTCTCTGAGGAGAAAGGAAAGGGGGTGGAGGAGGGGAGGGGAGAGGGAGGGACCGGAAGGAGAAGAGGGAGGGGAAGCAGTCATTGGGATGCAAGGTTAATAAATAAATTAAATTTTAAAAAGGAAAAAATGAGATGGGCGGTGGTAGCGCACGCCTTTAATCCCAGCACCTGGGAGGCAGAGGCAGGTGGATCACTGAGTTCGAAGCCAGCCTGGTCTACAAAGTGAGTCTAGAACAGCCAAGGCTACACAGAGAAACCTTGTCTCGAAAAAACCAAACCAAACCAAAAAAAAAAAAAGGAAAAAATGATTCCAGAATGATTCTAAAATGATAGAAAAAGATCTGGTTATGGGAATATATTAAATGTATAGATTAAATTTTATACCATTTTGTAACTCTCTATATAGTAATTTATTTAGACAGTGATAGTCAAATGAATCGCATGACCCACTGAGAAGAAGACTGCAGGGAAGAGGATATTCCCATGACTTCACAAGTTACCTGTTAATTCTGAAGGCAAAATGGCCTTCGCATCGAGGAAATGGTCCAGGACCCACCATGTCTGCATCCGGTCGTGTTGGCAGCACTAGCAACAGGACAGCCTGATTCTTAAGTTCCTGATCCAAAGATGCCAGGGGAAGGGCATGTCGGGACAAAATATCCTGGAAACATTTCACCTCCATCAAATCTTGATGTAACAGACAAGGATGCACTAGTTAGTTGGGTTTTGTTTTGTTTTGTTTTGTTTTCTAACTCGACACAAACTAGAGACACCTGGGATGAGGGAATGTCAATTGAACCAACTGGCCTGTGGCCATGTCCATGGGGCATTATCTTGTTTGCTGGTTGATGGAAGAGGGCCTAGCCCACTCAGGGACAGTGCCATCCTGGGCAGGTTGGGCCTAGGAGAAGGCAGTAACCAGCAGTTCTCCGTGGTCCCCACTGCCAGTGCTGTCTCCAGATTCTTGCTTGAGCCCCTGAAAGATGATGGAATGTGACTTGGAAGCATAAGCCAGTAAAACCTTTTCCTCCCTGAAGCTGTTTTTCTCTGTGTTTTGTCACAGCATCAGAAAGCAAACTGGGATGCAGAGGAATCCAGGAAGGGCTCATTTTACAGGTTAAATGTGCTGGGTTTGCAGAGTCAGTGATAATATTGGCAAAGTGTATGGGGAGATGAAGCCAGATCACTGTGAGAATCTTGATTGGATTCTCAGTCCAGACAATAGATGTAGTCAAGGTTAATTCCAAAGACAACTGGGGAAGTCTGAGTCCAAGGCAGCATGAGAGATGATTTTGTTGAATTTACATTGATTGTCTTCTGTATAATAATGATTTTAACCTGCTGTACAACAGCATCTCTCTCTTTCTCTCTCTCTCTTTCTCTCTCTTTCTCTGAGGTAAGATGCAGGCAAGGATCAAATGCTATAAGGACAGTTCCCTGCTGTCAGAGAAGAGAAACAGGAAGTGTGTGTATGTGGGTATGTGGGTATGTGGCTAGGTGGGTAGGTGGGTAGGTGGGTGGGGCTAAGAAAGCTGGTGTGGCCAGGCACAGTAGTGCATTCCTATAGTCCCAGCATTTGGGGAGCACTCAGAGGCAAGTGGATCTCTGTGAGTTCAAGGCCAGCCTGGTCTACAAAGTGAGTCCAGGACAGCCAGGGCTACACAGAGAAGCCCTGTCTCGAAAGAAAACAAAACAAAACAAAAAGCTGGTGTGGAAAGATGTTGGTGTATGTGTGTGAGGGTATCCGGGAGGTCGTTATGTCAATCTACAAATGTCTACTTTAATGTGGGTTTGGAATTTCTCAAAACAACCAAAAATGGTGCTTTTCAGAAGACCGAGAGAATAGGAAATAGAGTAGTTCTAAAAAAAATAATAATTTCCTTTTATTTCCTGTTCCCTAAAACAGTTTCTCATAGATGACAGCAAGTTCTCCTTTTTTGTTAGCTGTTGCTTAAGATAATTGTGACACAGCTAGCTTAGCAGAGAGTCTAAATGACACCTTTTCTGGATTTTCTGGCAGCAGGGAGAAATAAAATGTTTACCTTCTCCAAGAGCAAAAGTTTGTTTCTTTTTTAAAAAATAATTTATTTTTATTTTGTGTGCATTGGTGTTTTGCCTACATGTAAGTCTGTGTAAGGGTGTCAATCAGATCATGGAGTTACAGTTATGAGTTGCCATGTGGGTGCTGGGAATTAAACCCAGGTCCTCTGGAAGGGCAGTCAGTGCTCTGAACCACAGAGCCATCTCTCCAGCTCCCCAAAGCTCATTTCTTACCTTCCTTTTTTTTTTTTTTTATTTTAATAATTGAGCTTTAGCTGTGCACAAGACCCTGGAAGTGAAGTAACACAGATGAATAAATTCCTTGCCATCAGTGGGTATAGAATCAAATCTGGAAACGTGGATTCAACAAACACTTACTGGTGGCTAATAGGAGCTAAAGGAATTCTAGGAGTGGAAATTGTACTGGTAAATGTGAGGCCATCAGGGACCTTCATCTAAATACGGAGAAGTATACTAACTTCAGTAAGTTACCTGAGGAGGAGGAAAAGACCTTTACCACTTCCAAAAAACTATAACTAAGCATTTGCAACAAAGGATGCTTCTGAGCCAGAGCCTAGAGACTAAAACCCAAGCAGCTGGATACACCACTTCATTTGAAGTGGGAAGACCCACTTTATTTTTTTTAATATATTTTATTAATTTATTCATATTACATCTCAATTGTTATCCCATCCTTTGTATCCTCCCATTCCTCCCTCCCTCCCATTTTCCCCTTATTCCCCTCTCCTATGACTGTGACTGAGGGGGACCTCCTCCCCCTGTATATGCTCATAGGGTATCAAGTCTCTTCTTGGTAGCCTGCTATCCTTCGTCTGAGTGCCACCAGGTCTCCCCATCCAGGGGACGTGGTCAAATATGGGGCACCAGAGTTTGTGTGAAAGGAAGACCGACTTTAATCTGGAACTTTTGAGGTGGAAAGATCCACTTTTAATGTGAGCACACCTTCTGCTGGGAGTCTCTATAAAGGACATGGAAGAAGGGAGCTTGCTCTTTGCTTGCTAGCTCTCACTCTGTCTGGCAAGTCCGTTCATTCACTGGCATTGGGGCCTACTTATTCAGGATTCATACATATTCGTAAATATATATGAATGAGTGATATATCCCAAATATAATAAATAACAAACCCCATACATGAAAATAATAAATTCCATATATGTATGAATATACATTATATATACATATATATGTGTATATATGTGTGTATAAATATATATATACACACACACAACACAGAGCTATACATTTATTCTATAAGCATTGTAAAGAACCCTGACTAATACAAAGAGTATCAGGCTTTCCAGACAAATGGGTAGCCATCCCAATGAAGGGAACAAGACATGTAAAATCAGGTGAGCATGGCATTCCTAGGGACTGACAACTGGTTAGCTCTAGCTGGAATGTAGGATACTCGCACAGATAGTGTCCCTGTTAGGTTTCTATAGCTGTGACAAACACCACAACTAAACGTGACTTGGGAGTAAAGGTTCATTTCTACATAAAGTTGTAGTCCACCATGAAGGCAAGTCAGGGCAAGAACTCAAGGCAGGAACCTGAAGACAGAAACAGAGGCAGAGGTTGTAGAGAAATGCTACTTACTAGTTGGTTTCACTGGCTTTCTTATAGCCCATGAGGGAGGATACTGCCCACCATGGGCTGGGCCCTACCACATCAGTCAAGAAAATAGCCCACAGGCTTGTCTGCAGGCCAATACAATGGGGCTATTTTCTCAATTGAGGTTCCCTGGTCTCACATGAGTCTAGCCTGTGTCAAATTGATAAACACAGACACACACACACACACACACACACACACACACACACACACACACACACGAAACAAACCCAACAACAGCAAACAAAAGCTGTCTTAGTGAGGGCTCTGCGGAGATGTAGAAGTGATATGCTGTGTACGTTTTTGTGTGCACATGTGTGTGTATCCATAGGGAAGAGTTTAAGAACTGGTCCATGCTGTGGGTGTAGGCGAGTCTCAAACCTGTGGTGCTGTTGCCGGGCTGGGGAGTCAGAGAGCTGATGCTGCCATTTTGAACCTGAACGCATTCTAGTGCCAGAGTCTCTCCCTTCTCCTCAGATGAATTTAAGCTTTTCCCTGCATGCTTTTCGTGGACTGGATAAGCCTTAACCCAGCTGAGAAGAAATTGCTTTACTCACATTCTATTGCTTATGTTGATCACATCTGAAAATACCTTCACAACAACACCTAGTATGGAGTTTGACCAAACAACTGAGCACCACACTCTGGCCAACCTGTGAAAATTTTCACTATCAGCACCCTTTGAAAGATTGGTTACTGTCTGAGTTTTCCTCCTTGTCGCTGTGATCAAATACTCTGGCAAAAGTAATTTAAAAGAAAAGGCTTATTTGGCTCACAACTCCAAGTTACAGTGGGGACGCCATCATCTGTGTCATGTGAAAAGAAGCCATCACCCCCTCGCTGGGGGAAGTCACCCCCAAGATAGCCAGTACATTACATAATATCCAAAGTCCAAAGTGGAGAATCAAAGCCTGCATGCTACTTAGTCCCTGCTCAGCTTCCTCCCTCTTCCCTGGTACCTCCCCAGGGGATGCTGCCACCTACCGCAGGCTGGTCTTTCCCCTCAATTAGCATAATCAAGGCGATCACTCACGGACATCCCCACAGTCCAACCTAAGCTAGACTACCCCTTATTGAGTGAGACTCTTCTCCCTGGTGATTCTGTCATTGTGTCCAGTTGAAAACTAACTGCTGGCCTGCTGAGATGGCTCAGAGGGCTAAGGTTCCTGCCCTTAAACCTAATAACTTGACTTTGATCCCTATGACCTGCATCACAGAAGGAGAGAACCAACTACTACAGCTTGCCCTCTCTGACTTCCACACGTACACTTTGGCATGTGCACACCCACACGTGCACAAGCACAAGCACACATGCATAAATAAAAACAAATACAATTCTAGAAAGAGTCTAACCATCACAATTACATTTTGTTGTCCTTACCAAGCCGTGGGATAGAGAGGAAAGACAAACTCAGAGAAATAAACTTGACTTTAAAGATGGTGCCTTTCAGCTAGTCATGCACACTAGGACAGACACTCAAGAGACACCTTGCTATTGAGTCAATTTTAGAATCCCGGTGGTGGTCCCAGGTATGTCAGTGACTTTGGCACTAAGTGACAGAAGCTGGGTGGCTTCATTCATGTCTTCCAATTGGCTGGGCCTGTTGGCTGGTGTGCCTCAGTTGTCCTCCATGTGGCATCTCCCAGATCACGTCTCATCTTACAGGTAAGGGTTCCACCAGGGCAAGCCCTACTATGCAAGAGACGTCTTTAGTTTTCTGCTTCAGGCTTATTTCCCAGTGTCCTAATGACTGTAGCAAGTCACATAGGTAAGCTCATTCAAAAAGTGGACAACACAAAAGCCTGGAGTTCACTGGGGTCTATTAACAATCTAATACATGTTGAGTGCAATGAAGGAGAATAAAGTGCAAGAGAAAGACGGACATTACGTTGAAAGAGAGGCAGGGTGGTCAGGGAAGTGACATTTTGAGTAGAGACATAAATAAAGTGATGCAGATTGTCATGTGACAGTCAGGAGGCACGGCCATGGGACACTGAGTGAATGGGGAGTGTCAGAATCATATGGCAAAGAGTGGCTTTCAAGGACTCAGGAAACCATAGGAGCATTATAAAAGGTGAGTGGAGTGGGCAAGGGCTGAAGGCACAGAATGGTAGAAAGGAGGCTGAAGAGCAAGCTGAGGGTACACTTACATAGAATTTGGCAAGCCATGGCAAAGAGTCTTGATTTTATCCTAAATAATTAACAACCAAACGCAGGAGGGAAACAGTGTGACATGTTTGTCAGTCTTCTAGCAGTGTGACAAATCCCTGAGGAAGCCACTGTGGGGAGGAGAGCTATACTTCACTCACCGTTTCGATGGTTTTGGTCTGAAGTCAGCTAGAGCAAGTTTTGCTTCTGAGCTATAGCAAGATAGCACAGCGGTGTAAAGGGTGAATACTGCAAAGCTGCTTGCCTCGAGGTGGTCAGGGAGGAGGCAGAGCAAGAGGAAGGGCCCGCTGCATATGCCTTTGAGAGTAGGGCCTCCTGACCTATTTTCTCCAATTCAATCCCACTTCCTAATTTTCCCTCACTTCCCAATAATGCCTATAAATTACTAATCTATCAGCACACGACTCCACTGATATGGTACAACCCACCTGTATCTGCGTCTGCCAAAGCCACACCTCTAAACGTTGCTGCATTAAACTTCAACACATGAGGCATTTGAGGGGACACACCTCATCCAGCAGATGGCTTTTCTACAAGTGACTTGACCTGGCTTTCATCTTTGTTGTTGTTTTGTTTTGTTTTTTCGAGGCAGGGTTTTTCTGTGTAGCCTTGGCTGTCCTAGACTCACTTTTTTTTTTTAGACCAGGCTGGCCTCGAACTCACAGGGATCCACCTGCCTCTGCCTCCCAAGTGCTGGGATTAAAGGTGTGTGTCACCACGCATGGCCTGACTTTCATCTTTAGAAGGTGGTTTTGGTCACTGGTGAGGAGACAAGCGTGGGATGGAGGATACGGTCCAATGTCAGAGTGGAATGTGAGGGTTTGAGAGAACCCCAAGCATTCTTCTTTGAACGTATTGTACCTCACATATGTCATACACAGACAAGCAGAGATGCAAAGGAGAAAACAAGACATAAAACCCCTATGCTGGAGGGAGGAGAAACTCACAGCTAAAATAACCCTAATGGTCCAGGAATGGATGGCGAGCTGGGATATGTGACAGGAAGATGCAAAGAGCCATTCATGATCCTTGGGCTCCCATGCTGGTGTAAGTATGGACTGAGTACAGGGACTTAAACAGGGAGAGTTTTGACACAGGGGTTTGGAGTGTGCAGGATATCCTGAGATTTGAATGGGCTACAGATATGTGAGATGATGACTGTGGAGGGGCTACTAAGCTTCTGAAGACTGTAGTGATGCACCTCAATTGAGGGTTGCAGCCCATGTGGCACCTGTGTACCTGTAGGCTCAACTACATGGGGGGGCTTGGGTAGGACTGCTCAAACTCAAAAGGAGTTTGAGACCAGCCTGGGCACTACAGCACAGCCCTATTAAATATATAATAGTCTGACTCTTAGGTGGGGTTAGCTCATGCCTGTAATCCTAACACTCTGGAGACTGAGGAAAGAGAGCTATAATTTCAAAGTCATCCCAGGCTTCATAGTCAGACTCCGATCATGAGAAAGAAAGGAAGAAGAGAGGGAGAGGGAAGGAGGAAGGGAAGGAAGGAGGGAGCGAGGGAGGGAGGGAGGGAGGGAGGGAGGGAAGAAGGAAGGAGGGAGGGAAGAAGGAAAGTGAGTCATTATGTTTGTGTTTGTCAGCTGCCTTCGATTGTTCATCTACAGAGTGTTAGTGCTGCCCAGACAAACAGACCAATAGGAGCTGTGTGTATGTATACAGCTAGAACTCTTTGCGTTGCTTCAGAGTTCTGAAGACTGAGAAAGCTAGCACATAAGCTGTTGTCTTCAAGCTGTAAGCTCAGGAAAGCCAGCAGTACAGGTCAAAGGTCTGAGGTGCAGAGAGCTAGGTCGCACACCAGGTTGGTTGCAAGGCCCGAGAATCAAAAGCTCTGAAGGCAGAATGCCAGGGATCCTGCTCAGTCAGCCAGTGACCTCAACTTTGTCTCTGCTTTCTGCAGTCTGCAAGCCCTCTGCAGGCTACGTGCTCCACTGTCTGCTCTGCTCACCCACCAATTTAAGTGCTAATCTCTTCTGGAAACTCCTTCCCACACACACCCAGAAATCATGGTCAGCCAGCTGTCTGGGCCTCCTGGGGCTCAGGGAAGCTGACACGGGGAATTAACCGTCCCATATGAACTTGTAGAGACGGGTTGATCCATGGGTGGGATTATTCAAGTAAGGGGGTGCGGAGGGAAGTCAGGGGTGAAGTGGGGGTTGGAAGTATATAAAGATAAAAATTTGTTACGATTCTGAACCATGGCAGGAGAAAGCAATGGACATTAAAGAAGGTGGTGATCTCAGTTGTCCAGAGGTTGGGTGGGGGTTGGAGGAGTGATCATCGGAGAAGTATCATTGAGTTGACAGAGTATGGAAGAGGTGAAAATAGAGTGCTTTGGGAGCAGAGACTAGAGTTTGGAGGATGAAAGAGGTCAAAGAACCAAGAAGCCAAGTGAATGGACGGGTTATTCATGAGAGGAAAATCGCTAGCAGGGCCTCAGATAAAGTTAGTATCCAAGCTTTTGTTCTGTTGTTGATGGTCAAAAATCACTGGTTGGTCAACAGCACCTTTGCAGAGTGTGGTGACTTAAGGGAGAAGTGTCTCCTCAGGTGGCCCTGCATGTGAAACCTTTGGGAGGTGCTGCCTTGCTAGAGGAAGTGCGTCATTAAGGGGGTGGGCTTTGAGAGTCTATGGCCTTACTCGTTTTCATTGCTTTGTGCGTGTTTGAAGATGTGCTCTCAGATTCCTGCTCCAGCCGGCTGCCATCATGTCTCCAGAGCCACTAGGACCCTCCCCTGGGACCAGACCTAAGTAAACTCTTCTATAGGTCCCCCCCTCACCATAGTTTTGAGGGGACAAGGAGCTAGGCACATCCTAGACAGGCAGACAGACAGGGAGAGGTACCACAGGTAGATAATAACTTCAGGTGTCCTCCTTACCTTCCTGATCTGAGACAAAAGTGGGGGGGGGGGCTTCCTTTTACCAGAAGGGCCACCCTTCCAGGCTGGTCAGATATGTTCAAGGCTGGTCAGATATGTTCAAAGCTGGTCCTGAACTTGTTTACCTGAAGGTGTGGGCCTGTCAGCTTCCTTCTCTTTCTCTAAGTTGACCACTCCAAACCCAGGGAAGTGTCTATGCCACCATAAACAGATAAACATAAGTTTACCTGAAACTGTGCCCTTATCTGTTTCTTTTGCTTTGTTAAAGCTGACCTACCCAAAATAAGGGGGAAGGAGACCTATCTCAGGTCACCAAAGCCACTTTGAAACCCCAGCCCTCCAGGAGAACAGGTGATGATTTCTTAGTCCCAGCTCTTCTCTATGAGGAGTGTTTTTCTCTGTGTTCTCTCCCCAGCCCCTCTCTCTGTGTGTGTGTCTCTATCTTCTGTCTCTCTCTCCTCTGTCTCTGTCTCTGTCTCTGTCTGTCTGCCTCTCTCTCTCTCTCTCTCTCTCTCTCTCTCTCTCTCTCTCTCTCTCTGTGTGTGTGTGTGTTTCTTTACTTTTAATACAGTTCATTACCTGTTTCTTCCTGCTGTGCCTAAGATTTTTCCAGCCTGTTAATCAAGACCCCTAAATGGTAAAAGTATTTTGTTACAAGCTGGGCATGGTGGCGCACGCCTTTAACTCGGGAGACAGAGGCAGGTGGATCACTGTGAATTCAAGGCCAGCGTGGTCTACAAAGTGAGTCCAGGCCAGCCAAGATAACACAGAGAAACCCTGTCTCAAAAAAACAAAAAAACAAACAACAACAACAAAAAGTATTTTGTCACAGCAACAGAAAAGTAACTAATATGGGGAGGAAAGAGTTTGTTTTGGCTTATACTTACAGATTGCAGTGCATCATTGAGAGGAGCTTGGGCAAGACTTCAAGGAGCTTGAAGCAAAAACCACAGAGAAGCACTGCTTGCCAACCAGCTTGCTGGCTCATGCTTGACTAATACAGGATTGCCTGAGTAGGAAATGGCGCCGCCCACAGTGGGCTGATCCCTCCCTCATCAATTACAGAATCAAGCTAAGCCCTTACAGCCAGTTCCACAGACCAATCTGATAAAGACAGCGCCTCAATCACAACTCTTTGTCAGGTGATTCGAGGTTGTGTCAAGTACACAGTTGAAGTTAGCTCTAAGGGGCTGTGAGCCAGACACTTGTGAGAAGGCAAAATAGATTGTGTGGTTTGAATGAGAATGGCCCCCACAGGCTCATAGATTTAAATGCTTGGTGACCGGGGAGTGGTCCGTTTTGAAAAGATTAGAAAGTGTGGCTTAGCTGGACAAAGTGTGTCATTGGAGATGGCCTTTGGGGTTTCAAAAGCCTTAAGCCAGGCCCAGGGGTTCCCTCTTCCTTCTACCTATGGATCCAGATGTAGAACTCAGCACCATGTCTGCCTGCATACTGCCATGCTCCCTTCCATGACAATGGGCTAAGCCTCTGACACTGTAAGCCAGCTCCCATTAAATGCTTTCCTTTACAAGAGTTGCTGTGGTCATGGTGAGTCTTCACAGCCATAGAACAATGACCGAGCTATGTCCTAATGAAGTTTCTTTAAGGAGGATGTTCAAGAAGGAAGAAAGGTCTGGAAGTGGCTTAGCAATCGAGAGCGCTGTATGGTCTTGTTGAGGACCCAGGGTCATTTTGTATCACCTACATAGTAGTTCACAGCCCTCTGTAATGTCAGTTTCAGGAAATCCAACACCCTCTTCTAGCCTCCATGGGTACCAGGCATACACATGGTACACACAGATACACACAGGCATGCACATGGTACACACACACAGGCATACACACAGGCATGCACATAGTACACACAGACATACACACAGGCATGTACACGGTACACACACACAGGCATGCACATGGTACACACAGACATACACACAGATAGACCCTTTTTTTTTAAAGATTTATTTATTTTATTACTACATATTCAGTGCTCTGCCTACATGTACACCTGCAGGCCAGAAGAGGGCATTAGATCACATTATAGATGGTTGTGAGCCACCATATGGTTGCTGGGAATTGAACTCAGGACCTCTGGAAGAGCAGAGAGTGCTCTTATCCTCTGAGCCATCTCTCCAGCCCCAGGCAGACTCTTAAAGAAGAAAGATTCATGGACTGGAAGCACAAGGAGAGAAATCATCTCATGCCCAGACTCCTGATGTGAGAGCTGGGAGGCAATGTATGGAGTGTGTGGTATGTGTGTGTATGTGAAGGTGTATTGTGTATGGAGTGTGTGGTATGTATGTATGTGTATGTGTGTGTGAGTGGATTGTGTGTGGTATGTATGTATGTGTATGTGTGAGTGTATTGTGTGTAGAGTGTGTGGTATGTGTGTGTGAGTGTATTGTATGTACAGTTGTGATATGTGTGTGAGTGTATTGTGTGTGGAGTGTGGTGTGTGTGTGTGTGTGTGTGCTCTTGAGTGTATGTGCAAATGATAGATCAAGCATCACAGGAACCTCAGGGCAGCAGGTAGAGAGGACTGCACTGCTGAGTGAGATGAACAATGCGAAAAGTTTTTCTGACTTTTGGGGCAGAAGAGCCAGCAAAGCTCACGTGGATGATTCTTATTTACCTGGAACCATGTTTTTCTTCCTCACAGATTCTTGGCCATGTTCAACATTATTAAGTTTGCCAAGTAAAAAACCATACAAATACTTTATTATATATGACATTCATTAAGTTTTAATTATAGCACTACTGCAGGAAGTAATCCCACATATCTTGTTTGCCTTCAGATGTTAGTTTTCATTTTATGTTCATTTAAAATTAGTTTGATCTCCTGGAAACATCAGAGAGGCTGCACCCGTGAAGTCTCTTTAGCATGTTTGCCTAACAAGACCTGAACAAACAAGACATTAAGGGGCATGCTAACATGGGTGTGGGAAAGCCAGAGGGGCCTCAACCCTAGACAAAGAACTCCCATCAACTGGGGAGTGCTGACAGTGAGAGAAAAAGTCATTTAGTGAATAGGAACAAATATCCTAAAAGGGAAATCTAGTCTATCATGGTTTGGGAGGGGTAAGGTGTCATCTTAATCCATTAATATTTCACATACCTTATAAATATTCATAAAAAGTATCCACAGTGTAAAAGCCCTTGTGCTGCTATGCCTTTTCAGGACAGCCCACTCAAACCTCTGTCTGCCACACATGCTTTGCTTTGCTAAATAAACTTCGGCTTAAAGAGTTGTCTGCTGAATTCCTTAAGACAAAAAGTGAGGAGAGCTGGGTGTGGTGGCACACACCTTTAATTCCAGAAATGGAGAGACAGAGGCAGGTGAATATCTGAGTACAAGACTAGCCTGGTCTACAGAGCTAGTTCCAGGACAGCCAGGGCTGCCCAGAGAAACTCTGTCTCAAAAAACAAGCAAACAAAAAGAAGAAACAACTGCTCTTGCAGAGGACCTGAATTCAACTCCCAGCACCCGTGTTGGGTGGCTCACGACCTGTAACTTCAGCTCCAAGGGACTCAGCGCCCTCTTCTGGACTCTGTAGGCACTTGCACTCATGTGCACATACTCACATGCAGACATATCCACTTCATTATTATGATGAAAATGTTCAAAAAGAGAAAAAGAAAAACCTGCTATTCTACATTTGGTGGTTAGGAAGGGCCCCTTTGGTAGTGACATTTAAGTGAGGCCACGATGACAAAGAATCATTTGTGTGTGATGGGGCAAGGAGAGGCACCCTTGGCCGCAGGTGTCAGTTGGCAATCAGTGCCCCTCTCCTGGGAGACTGCAGGGGTCAGCACATGCATATTCACGAGCGGTAGGGAGGAGGCTGATGGCTTAAAGTGTAAAAAGGACATGTCCCGCAGCAGCTTTCCGCTTACTGGTGAATGGGAGCTTGTTCTGGTCCTGAAAGGATGAGTCTGTTGCCTTGAAGAAGTCATGTGATCTCATGTTTTATATCCAGCTTTGAAGGATTCTCAGAGGAGGAATCACAGGTGTTGGTGTCCTCTCTGCACTAACACCAGTTGAGTTCTGTAACCTGTATTTTGCTGTGTGATTTGCTGCCATTCTCATTGTGTGTGCTTGTGTGAATCAGCCTATAGCACAAAGCAGTTAGGGGCTGTCACATCAGAGGATGCAACATTTTTTTTTTCTATGACTCTTTTCAGTATTAAGTGTTCTTATGGTAAAGAGGCTATCTGGAATCAATCACCCAACAAAACTAGACCTCACTGTGTAGACTGGGCCGGCCTCAAACTCCCAGAGATCCACCTGCCTCTGCCTCCCATGTGCTGAGATTCAAGGTGTGCGCCACCACATGTGGTATATATTAAGCACTTAGCTAATTCTTTCTTCATTCATTCTAAGGCTAAGAGAAGAACCCAAGAAGACCAGCTGAGGGCTGGAGAGATGGCTCAGAGGTTAAGAGCACCATTTGTTCTTCCAAAGGTCCCGAGTTCGATTCCCAGCAACCACATGGTGGCTCACAACCACCTGTAATGAGATCTGGTGCCGTTTTGTGGTGTGCAGGCACATGTGTGGGCAGAATACTGTATAAATAATAAATAAATCTTAAAAAAAAAAAAAAAAGACCAGCTGAGTGAGTGGGTACGTCACAGATGGCTCCTTTCTAGTCAGCAGTATCTTTCCAAGTTTGGTCCAGTCTCTTTACTGGAAGCAGCAGGAAGAAGGCAACACCTCTGGAGTGCGAATGACCACTGAGTGTTGGTAGACTTTCTACTGAATCACAAAGATGTACTTTCTTCTCTCTTCCCCACCAATATTTTCCTTGCTTTTCTTTCAGTCTGCATCATCATCCACCCGATGGCCAGCAGGCCACTAGTAACTATTTCTGTTTCCTCTAGCATGCTTCCTAAGGTCAGCTTCCTTCCCACCGCTTAGTTCCAAGGTGACAGGACAGCTGTTGTGACAACATGCCATGTCTAGCAGGAGAACAGGTCCTCGCCAGTGTCATGAAACTAGCTGCCCCAAACTGAGTCACTATTGACTTTGCTCATGAAACCGCAGTTTGGCTAGATTGTAGCAGGGCAGGTTTTCCACAGCAGGGTGGCTGAAAGATAGTGAGCATCTTATGGTTGAAAGACGGGATGATCAGCTTCAGATGGTTAGCCTGGGGTGGTTTGAAACAGCCTTTGGCTATATATATTAACATATATTTTAAACTATGGCAGCAGCTTCAGATTATTTATTTATTTATTTACTTATTTTGAGAAAGCCGAGACAAATTCTTTATTAGCCTTTCTTCTTTCAGTCCTCCTGCCTCCGTCTCCCACGTGCTGGCATGACAAGGAGACTTCTCACACAGCTCTCTCCCATCCGGCCTCTGTGGCTCTGTGGTGGAGCATTTGCCTAGCATGCTTGGACTCTCCAGTCCACTCCCAGGACTGCTTGCCCAGCCTCTCTTCGGTCCGTGTGATGATGGTAGCTTTGGCATGTCTGTACTGGAAAGGGAACTGGCCCAGCCTGAAGGTGGCTGGGACTCAGCCCTTCCTGCCCTGCCCCCGCCCTGTGGGCCTCCGCTGCCTGTGTGGTTCTACTTACTTCTGTCCCTCTTGTCCCTGCTTTTGACCCTCTCCTCCCTGAACTCCCTCTCTCTTTCCCAGTCATTCTCGGGCCATGCTCTGGCTGGCTCCCTCTCATGCCAGCGTTTCTCTCGGCCCCTGTCATGGTCCCGTTCCCTGGGCCTTGGGTCGCAGTGTCTGTCCCTCGATCGAGACCCCTCCCTCCGTTCTCTTTTCCCGTCTCTATGCGGCTCATTCTTGGCAACTGGCAAATTGATGGGTTTGCGGAAAGGCCGGTCCCGGCCACCGAACCTTAGTTGCTCAGATTCCTTTTTCCCACCCAACCCACCACCCAGCCGCCGAGGGATCCAGCCACGTAGGGTCCTCTCCAGCTTATAGTCCACGAATATCTCGTGCTGGCCAATGACCAGGCCATCAGCATCACGGTAGGCCTTCAGCAGGCCCCCCCCCCCCCTTGTACTCAACGAAGGCATAGCCCTTGGAGAAGCCAGTCACCAGGTCCCGAACCAGCCGCAGCCTCCGGATGTCACGATATCGGGAGAAAACTTGCTTTAACTTCTCTTTGGTCTGCAAGTTCAGTCGTGCCACAAACAGGGTAAGGAGGGGGTCACCAGTGACACCTTTGTTGGGAACGTAACGGGCCAGCATGGCCCTCCAAACAGCGCGGTCATGTGGGTCTTCATCCATGCCATCGATGCTGCCAGCTTTAAGCGGGTCATACTCCTTGGCGATGGGCAGCCAGTCGCTCATGCTCTCAGCAAATCCTGGGTTCTTCCGCACGGGCACAGGCTGTACCCACTGCACGTTTACGGGCGACTCGGGAGCCCTTCTCAGCTTCAGATTCTTGAGACCCATATGCTATGTCAGAGTATTGTAACCCAAGAAAAAGCAGGCAGAAGCATTCCTTTTTATGACCTTGGATTATAAGCCAGGCAATCTTTACATATGGTCCTATTCATTAGAAGTAACCTATGTGGCTAGCACATTCTTGTGAGAATTAGATTTCACCTTTTGAGTGAGAGGTAGGTATTAAGAATTTGCAAGTTGATGCAAAATTGCCACCTGCACAGAACTGCAAATGAGCCCGGGAAACACATCCTGCAGCTAGACTTTTTCTGTGAAGGAAAATTCTGGGTAATCCATTATTGAAAGGTAAAGGGGAGAGGGTGATGGGTTACTGGGAGGTAGGTGGGCAGCAGCCGGGCACAAGCATCTCTGAGAGAAAGCACTAAGGCCTGGATGGACCACATTGTCACGGGTGAAGAGAAAACAATTAGGGAGGAATCGAGAGACCAAGAGGAGATACTGGAAAAGGAGACACTCAAGTGGGCGTAGTGCAGGCTTCCACAGAAAGTGTGCCTCATGCCAGGAAGCTGGTGTTGGGACAGCGATAGGTCATGCCACCTAGAATGGATGTGGCCAACAGGAAGGGAAGGGAGCGTGGAGAACATGTCCCCTCAGAGTGGTTTGTAAGGAAGAGGAAGACTTCGGAAGAACATGGATCTGCCATCTGTCTGTTAAGACACTGTAACTTGAAATATGTGTAGTAAATGACAAACTGGCCACACCACCTCACCTCTTGCTGAGTGACTTTCTTACAACTTCCTGTAAGATATAGATTGTTAACTGTCTACCTCTTGAGTACCCCCCTCCCAGCATCCCTTTTACTTGGCTGATCAAAGGGAGCGGCAGTCTGTAAATGTTGAATCTGGCCTTGCCTGTCTTGTGTTTTTCACACCTTGCCACATGATGGAAGAGAGCCCAGTCATCCCTTCTGAGGATCTAAGCATGAGGAAAACTGAGAAAAGACCCCATCAAGGTGACCTAGGACTTTACTGAAGAGGCATGAGGATGAACATTAGGGCTGCCCAGGTCACACACGCAACCTCTAGAACAGTGGTTCTCAACCTGTGGGTCACGACCCCTTTGGAGGTTGAGCAACTCTTTCACAAAGAAAGGACAGTGAAGGAATCACCTTAGAAATCCTGGCCCTGTCTGTCTTGTGAGTTTCTTTGTTCTTCACAGAAAATGGCCCAGATTTACATTTGTGTGTGTGGGGTGGGGTGGGGTGGGTGGGGAGCAACTGGGGATGGGGGGCAGGGCTCAAAGTTCTTTTACTTTCCTTATCACATTCTTCCTTCTTGTTGCTAAATTACTTTTTCATTTCCTCATGGAATAAAAAGATACTTTAAGAAACAATAAAATTAATAATCCCTAGAGGTCTGACGTCTTGAGATTCGTGGCATGGCTTAGCACTGAAGAAATTTGAGCAGCTTTTTCGTTAAAAAAACGAAACCCCAAAGTTCAACATCAGCTGTAATGAGTCAATTAATCGCAATTTCTTAACTGTGTGCTGTTAGGCTACTGCTTGGATTAAAAAAGCAAACCAGCAACACTGCTTCAGTGGAATCGACAAAGGAAACAGAATTCAGCTAAGCTACCTGGAGCCTAACTGAAAATACATGTACAGATGACAGGAAAACCAAGGCTGTTTAAAGGAAAGGGACAAGAAAGGGAGGATGGCTGAGTACAGAGAAGACGGACTCAAAGCACATTAGATAATTTTATAAGAATGGCCTTATGTAATTCAATACAATAAAAAAAATACAAACATAAAGATGTAGAAGTAAACTCCTCACGTGGTTAAACTATCCAAATAAGGCAAACATGGCATATTAGCTAATATCTTTTATTGTCAGACTTTGTGAACCAACAAACACCACTTTCACATAGCTGTCCATACGGGATAAGGCAAATTGAATGTTTCTTTGTGAGTAGACTCACTTGGCCACCTTGATAATTTTCTCATATAAAAATAGAAGTCCAAGTCCAGATTCTTGTTCTTCTGGTCGCAGCCGCTGTTACTTACAGGGCTGTGTTCAGGCCACCGTTAGGAACTAGGGACGAAACGACGCCTACATTTCCCTGAAGCCTCGGCATTCCCGTCAGGGTCCCTTAGAGGTTTGTGCGAGGGTTACAGAGTTTGGGACTGCAGCAGCTCCCCACACCCCCTTCTCAACACAATTATATTTGCAATTAATCCAGAGTGATGATACAAGCTACCCTTCAAAGAAAACAAACAAAATTAACTTAACTTTTAGAAATAAAAGACTCCAAAATGACTTCATATTGTTCTTAAAAACAGCACTGGAGCCAGCAGTTTGAGAGTGGTTTATAAATACAGTTATCTTTGTGGGCTACGGACCTGTTAGTAATACAGCAGTCACAGGTAGCAGCCCTTGCTACATGTAAAAACGAAACTGAGTCAAAATGTTTCTTTCCAAAATACAGCAAAGACAGGAGCATCCAGGGTTCCGGTCTGTTAAAAAAAAAAAAAAAACCACCTCGGAGACTATAACTCTGAACTATTAAAATATACAGACAGACTGTTTACACCATTGCACATCCTCTTCCCTTTGTGTTTAATGCTCACAAAACAATGATTAGAGTGTTGAGTGTATGAACAGACGCATGCATGGGCAAGCACAGACACTTAAATGAAACAAAGCAAAACGTTAATGCATGTCCGCGAGGAAGGCTGCCAGCAGCTCTCCGACTACCACGCACTGTCCCCTTGCGCTCTGCTCCGTCTCCCCTCCCCACTCCCTCACCTTCCCTCATGGTCAGGGAATCAGGCTGGGAGGTTAGTGCATAATCAGTGCATCAAGTGGATGCCCTGCTTCCAAGCTCTGCAAACTCCCCTAGAAGAGGAAAGCACTTCCTCTCAGTAGCACAGTTAAGGTCGGTTAGGGTCAATTCTGCAAGTTAAGGCACTTCTGGCTGCTTTGGTGGCAGCATGGTTTTCTCCCCTTTGTTTTGTTTTGTTTTGTTTTTAAGGCAAGTATCACCTACAAGTACTAAAGCTTTAGAAATTGTGCAGACTGTTAAGGTTGACAGACTAAGGTTGACTGTTAAGGTGGTCACTGAGGCTGATGGGGTGAAGGGAGCCCTGGAGACTCCTCCCTCTGACGACTGGTTTCCAAAAGCCCAGGGCAGTTGTGTTTCCAAAGCTGGGTCCGGCCCCGGCATGGGCATAGGCAGAGAGTGGCACGTTCAGATCTGGAAGATACACGGGCTTGCATGTCTTCACCTGGAGCTGCCCTGGCTGCTCACGGAGCGTGTGGTGCTGTAGCGCTTCTTCACAATCATACTGATGTAGGCTTTCATGAGCTTGGCCACATCCACCACCTGCCAGGAGAGCAGAACACACACATGGTCACGAGTCTCTACCAGGTCCAAGAACTGGATAAGCCGGTTGGACCTCCGACCAGCCTCCATATAAGAACCAGTAGCTAAGTCCAGGCTCCCGACTCACAGAGAGCCAGGGAGAGAGTGAACTGGAGCCATTCTAAATAAAGCATGCACCACCTGGTGGCTCTTGTACAGAAAGCAGTGATTGTATGTGATGCATGCTGTCCAACCTTGCACACTAGTACGCCACCAGTACCCCAGCGTTGGTACCATTAGGCTTCTGACCACTAGCCCCGCTGAAAATGGTGGTGAAATTGAAGACCACCTGAGCCTTTGTAGGTTACAACAACTAATTCTGGCCCATTTATCTGGATGCAGTTGAAGCAGCGAAGGGAACCTCGGGAGTCGGGACAGAGCTATGGCTGGCCCCCCAGAGACCCATTTCCACCCCAAACAAGCCAATCTCCTGAGCTAGGGCTTTTCACTGGCAGCTTGCAAGGATGCTCTATCACTGTCCCCTTCCCTGGCCAGTCTGTCCTCTCAGCCTGGCCACAGAAAGGCATCACATAGGTTTCTATTTCTCCTTCTGCCAGTCCAGCCTCACCCCACACTGATGTTGGTAAAGCGCTGCTGGACTGTCTTACACAATCCCGGATTTCATGGTAGGTTCCTACCTTCCGTGGGATTCAACTAAACATCACAGCTCAGCTCTGGGATTCCCCCCCCCCACTCCCACCCGCCAAAGTCTTGAGCCTTTTCTTCTCTCTGCATACTTTCCCCTTCGACCTGCTAAACCTCATCATTCGCTTTCCCGCCCCCTAGCACCCCGAGTGCCCTCCTACCCACCCCCCCATCATCCCCCTTGACCGCTTTTTCCTGGTGGCAGCACCATTGTGGAACCCTCAATTGACTTCTTCTTCTCTTATTATACTTGTTCAAGTTTGGAGTTGCTAGTTCAGTAACTCTTGAATGTGATTTTGTGATCCTGAATCAACTGTGGCCAAATGGGAGGCCCCTCAGCTTCCTCCTGCTCTGTGGATACCACCAGAGCCTTCTTTATCATTTTATTTATGTGTGAGCATTTTGTTTGCATGTGTGTTTGTGCACCATGTGTGTGACTGGTGCCTGAAGATTTTTGGGAGCCACCATGTGAGTGCTGGGAATTGAACCAGGCTCTTATGTAAAAGCAACAAGTGTTAACTGCTGAGCTATCTCTTTAATCTCCAGAGTAGATTCTGATTGCTAGAGTTCTTTGCAATAATCACCTACTCTCTGCAAAGTGTCACTGCCAACAATGTGCTTTTTCACTGTATCACTTTCCTGGCCCTCTTGCAAAAGAAACAAATGTCTGTGCTGAATAGATGGCACAGTAGAAATTTGGAGCCATCTGACTCTGGTTTTCGAAGAGAGAGGGTTCACTACAGTGTGCTCCAGACAAGATGCCTGGAGTGTGTTATTCAAACGAAGAGACTTGGTCAAAGGCCACCAGGAGATGAAGGCACTGCTCCCCTGCTTTGCTGTCTGCCTCTTACCTCACTGGTCTCAAAGAGCAGCTCCCGCTCATCAACCACAATCTTGTACGTGTTGGCTAGGGGTGCCCCAAAAGAGAGGATGTGCTCGTACTGGAAGACTTCTAACGGTTTGCCCTCTCCACGCTTGTAGACAGACACGGCATCCGCACTGACGCCCAGCCAGAGCTCCTGGGGGAAGCCGCCTTCTTTGCACTGTTGGGGCAAGGGAGTCACTATAAGCAAATGTTGGGTAAGGACAATGGCCAGAACACATCCTAGAAGCCAAAAGGCAGGCGCCAAGACCAGTGCTTGACCGGTGGTGCTGACTGAGGTCAACATGTAAACATGAGCTTGGTACCTCAGTGTACACCCTGGGTGATTTGATTTCTGACTAGGTAATCGATTTTAGGCTTCTTAGAAAACAAATGGGTCAAGTGGAATGCCTTGCTCTGATGCCCTTCTTCCCGATGCCTTATCTCCACCGTGAACTAGCTAGTCTATTACAGCCACCTGAATCGGCCACATAGAAGAAACCAAACAACACACAGGCTGGGCAAGCAGCTTAACAACATGGTCAGCCATCCTGCGTAAGCCAGGCCCACCCCAACCTTGTCTGGGCTGGTTTATCTAGGACCATAGAGGTAAATTCTCCCAGTCACTCTTGCCTTCTCTCCAGAAGGACCCGATATACACTCAGTGTGAGCACACTCCACTGCCCGGGCCTAACGACTGCAGACGCTGGCACAGAACGACGGGAGGAAAGCAAGAGCCTGCGTAGGGAGCAACAACAGAAACGATGGGAACCAGAGCATCAGGGGGTGGTGCAAATTAGGCACGTCACAGAGAACTGTCACAAGGCACAGAGCACCTCACTTACGCATCAGAGCAGTGGTTCTCAACCTTCCTAATGCTACGATCCTTTCGTACAGTCCCTCATGTTGAGCTGACCCCCAACCATAGAATTATTTTTGTTGCTACTTCATAACTAATTTTCCTACTGTTATGAATTGTAACCTAAGTATCTCATATTTCCAGTGGTCTTAGGTGACCCCTGGGAAAGGGTCATTTGACCCCCCCAAAGGGGTCTGTCTGGACTCAGAGGTTGAGAACTGTCCCATGACAGCAAACATAGCCAACCAACCTACTATGCCCAGGGCAGCACCCTACCAGAAGCAATGAAAGAATCTTGGAATAAGATATTTAGATTTTTTAAAATAAACATTTGATTTAAAGTTGTCAAAGATCATGTTAAATTGCTGCAGCTGTATGAAATCTAGAAGCTCGTCTGTACAGGAGCTGGGAAAATCCTTCAGAGTGGGAGTGACTGTCTCAGGCTTTGCGGGCCTTGTGGCCTCCAGGACCGACTAAACCCTCCAGAACTACAAAGAAAATACAGGAGGGAGGTGGCAAGATTGGACAGGCAGGCCTGTTTGACAAGTACCCCTCTGTGCTACAATGTTGGTAAAGTTCCCTTCTAGTCAGTGGCCGTAAATAAAGAAATGAGGAGCTAGCAGTGGGATGAGGCAGTGCTACATTGCAAGACTAAAGTAGAAATTCCACTTTATAAGGTGCTGTTCTTTCAAGCTAAGGACCAAGCAAACAAAACAAGTGCAAGCTTAGCATTTCTAACCTGGTCTCTCTAACCAGCCCTAGGTGCTGACTCCATGTACAAAATATGTAGACTGGACACTGGGCATGCAGCCAAGCGGTAGAGTGCTTGCCTTGTGTACACACCATCCTGGGTTTAATACCCAGAATGCAAAAAAAAAAAAAGAAAAGAAATACTTAAAAAAAAAAAAAGTTGGATCATGCCGCATGGCCGTGGTGGTGCTTGCCTTTAATCCAAGAGAGGCAGGTGAATCTCTGAGGCCAGCAGGGTTTACAGAGTTAGTTCCAGGCCAGGGGGAAAAAAAAGTTTTATTTTGGCTTTTAATCTCAGCACTTGGGAGGAGGCAGAGGCAGGTGAACCTCTGAGTTTTAGGCCAGCCTGTCTACAGAACTAGTTCCAGGCCAGCCAGAGTTACACAGTGAGACCCTGTCTGGAAAAATAGGGGTAGAGAGATGGGGTGATATGACTTTTGAAATATTCCAGATTCTGGATTATCAGATCAGGGCTGCTCGAATAGAAAAGTTTATATAGAAATTCTAAAAATCTGAACAACTCAATCTGGAGAAATTTCCCTAAGTATTTTGTGTAAGGAGTATTTAAAACTGTGCGTCCAGAGTTTCTAGGTGTATGTGTGTGTGTGTGTGTGTGTGTGTGTGTGTGTGTGTGTGTGTATCTAAAAACAAGCATTTTTTCAAATGCAGATTTCATCAAGTATTTTAAAATTTTGATCACCAGCTTAATTGAGAGAAAGAGACTGGCGGGGGAGATAAACAAGGCAGTGGTGATGCACACCTTTAACCCTAGCCCTGGGGAGGCAGAGGCAGCGGCAGAGGCAGGGGCAGGTAGATCTCTGAGCTCGATGATACTAGCCTACTCTATAGAGCATTCCAGGACATTCTGGGCTACACAGAGAAACTGTCTCAGAAGAGGATGAGGGGGAAGAGGAGGAAGTTATTTACCACATGAGATATCTGAGGCCTGGTGTGGTGGTCATGTTTATAATTTCACTTGGGAGGTGGAGGCAAGGGTCACGAGACTACTTTCAGCTCCAGAGCAACAACAGAGGCCAGCCAGCCAAGCAAACACACAAATAGAGAGAGGTCTTCCTAGCAGAGAGCATCTTATAGAAACATTTGCTACAAAGGAACAGAAAAAAACCATTGAGGAGGGCCGGCAACATGGCTCAGTGGGCACGGTACTTGCCTGCAAGCCTGAGCACTTCAGTTCACTAAGTTCAGTGCCTGGAACTCACACACTAGAAGGACGGAACTGAATGACTTCTGTCCTCTTCCACATGTCGCGCGCGCGCACACACACACACACACACACACACACACACACACACACACACACAGACACACACACATACACAGATATACATGAACAAAGTTAAAAACAAAAGAAACTACTTAATAAAAATAAACAGATGAATTAACAAAAACCTAAGGATGTCAATGGTAATTTCCGGAGGAAGGCACAGAGCCAAGTGGTCTCTGGTCCCCACCCCACCCCCACCCCACCATGTGGACCTGGCAAGGTTCAGTTTCTGACAGTGTGGTCAGGACGCAGCACCTGTGTGCTCACGGCTCTCACCTCCACATCAAAGAGCGTTGATCCATAGCCAGGCCACTCCTTGATCAAGGCCATGTACTTGGCCATGGCCTGTTCCTGGCTCATTCCCTGCAGTTTCTTCCATTTGTCAATGATACTGGCTCGAGCAGAGCAGACTTCCTCTTTAATCCACATGTCCAACATCTGCTCCTCCTCCACTTTCTGCCGAACCACCGTCCCGGTCCGGAAGCTACGCCTCAGCGTTCCCTCCAGGAAGCTGGTCCGCCTCTTTTCCAGACGTTCATAGGGGGTGAAGGTTTTGGTCGACTGACTGATGTGAGCTTTGAGTCTCTGCAGAGAATAAACCTCCTCGAGGGGTGGGACTGAGGTGTGTGGAGTGTAGTCCCCCTGTAGGTACTGGAGTCTCAAGGCGGCCAGCACTTGGAGGTTTTCTTCAGGGGCTGGATGGTGGCCATGGATGACCGCTTCATGGGCCTGGAGAGAGGGGACAGCAAGTATGGTCAGGGAACTGCTGAGTAGAGAAGACCCACAAGGGTGGCTTACTCTTGCCCTAGGACTGCGCCCCAGCCTTCCTTTAAGCTTAAATTCCTCCTGGGAAGAGCACAGCCACCATTTTATTTATTTATATACACTGTGGGTCTGCCTGCATGTACTCCTGCAGGGCAGAAGAGGGCGCCAGATCACGCTGGGAGCCATCATGTGGTTGCTGGGAATTGAACTCAGAACCTTTGGAAGAGCAGTCATTGCTCTTAACCTCTGAGCCACCTCTCCAGCCCCATATCCCACCACTTGCAAGTTGGATTTCTCCCTAGGAAAGCACAGTCCACTGCTTTGAAGCCGAATTTCTCCCCTTCAGGGTGTCATCCCTACACTGGATTATCTTTCATTCCCATGGCTTCTCAGCAGAGGTGTTGTAATCGAGTGTGTATGGTTTCATTCTACAGTGTGAGCCCTAGATTTTCCTCGCTGGCAACTCTACAGCCATGCCTAATCCTAAGGACTTTAGCAGTTAGTTCATTTACATGGCGTAGTAATGGGCTTCACTCCTGCCTCCAACAAAGGAATCTGTTTCTCAAAGTTCCTTTTACCTGTTCAAACATAAACGCAAACTCCACGCTGTCTTTTGGCACACTGTCGGTGTCCAGGAAGCAATAAAGTTTGAAGTAGAATTTCCATGGCGAGTCCCCGGCTTCTGACGTGGCAGCTAGCCTACAGGCAGAGGTCACAAAAGACTCAGAGCAAAACTAGAAAAACTAGAGATGGACCCCTGGTGGCCCACTGAGGGCTGATTTTGCACAGCTCACTCTGAGGACGCAGGTGTCCTATATCCATGGTGGTGGTGGTAGGATGGTGGGGGCAGAGAGGACACAAGGGACAGTCACACAAACGAAACAGCAAGGCTATTTGTCAGGGTTCCTTGGCAGGCTAACCAGAGGGAAGGCGCACGCTCCCAGCCTGGTCTCATTTTAAGACAACAAAGCAAGAACAAAGCTTTAGGCAAAGCTGGCAGGCAGGGGCCATGAGGACCCCAGCCGAACTGGTACCATCTAACGTGTGCCTGTTCCATGAAGGCTGTCTGTTTGTGTCCTAAACTTAGCCACTCTCGACTAAATTTTCTTAATTGAAGTTGCTGTGAATATTCAGGGGAGGAGGGGTGCTGCCTTCGTGTGCCAAGTCCACATAGGGAATGTCAGTCAGAGACCCAACAGTGAAGTGCCGAAGGGATGTGGCGGACACGAGAGGCAGTTTCAGTAACTGAGGTGTTGGCTTGAGCCCACCAGCTTCATTTCCAAGCTTATCGGGAATAAGTGAAAACTTATCAGTTGTTAGAGAGAGTAAATACAAGGCAGCGAGACAGGGAGAGAGGGACAGAGGGAGAAGGAGGGGGAGAGGGGGAGAGGGGGAGGGGAAAGAAGGGGAGAGGGGGTAAGGGGGCGAGGGAGAGGGAGCTGAAGATGAGATAAATCAATGTTGACACCATGGCTTTGTCTACGAGTCAGGACACACAGATGGCAGAGAAGGAAAGGTAAATAGATTAACACAGGTAAAATAAAACTAACACAAACATACAATGGGGCCAAACGGGGAGCGTCAAATGTTCTTCCGGCACTTGGGAGAGGAAGAACTTACTTTTCAAACTTTGCCAGAACATCAGCTACAATGGTCCGGCTTTCAATGGCCTTGTCCACGTGTCCGTTGTACTCAAACAAGGCAAACATGTTCCTGCTATCCTCCATGGCGAGGCCCCGGATCAGCTTCTCCACCACCTGCAAGATAAATTAGGAAGCCCTCACCTCAGAGGCTGTGTGTGTGAGGTTCACACGCGTACGACCTCATCTGAACTTGGAGGGGGCGGCTGGCATGACAGGGTCCACACAGCCTCTTCAGACTGCTGCCTACATGGCATGTTTTTCTTTTACTGTCTTGGTAAGTTAGCCTTTACTTTCTTGTCCCCACATACCCCCATAAAGGTAGGCAGCCCCCCACCACCCAGGGTTGAGGGGAGATGAACGCTAAGTTACTTTTTTTCCCCCTCAAAACCACAGCAGTTGGAAAAATGGATGAGATCCCAAAGTCCTGTCTTTTCTTTGATATATTAACGAACCTGATATAAGGAATGAAATAATTTTGAACAATGAGCCCTCCACTCAAAAGGGCTCCCAGGCCTGTATCTGCAACACTACTATCGCCCAAAGCTTTTGTTGGGCTAGACTCTAAAGTCCGAAGCGACTTGACGCACATTCTTTCTTACAGTGCTTTTCTGTAGAAGATCTAGACATGCTTTAAGATGGGGGATTACTCTCAGAGACGAGGGCTTGAGTTGACCTTTGCCCTTTCATACAGTTAACTGCACCTTTATGCCTTGGTCGCTGGCTGTATTTACTTCCTCGTTTGTTGAATGGACACCAATGCAGCTATGCACAAACTGGGTGCCACAGGTGTCTGGGCAGTTGTGCATCAGGCATCCCTACCTCCCCAGCTGTGGTGTGCGAGTTGATGGTGATCTTGCAGGACCCTCCGCCATGGCAATACACCGTGGACGTCATTTCCTGCCGGTGGATCAGAGCTTCAATTTCATCTCGGGAAGGCACAAACTCTCTGCATTTGGTTTTCTTAAGAGATTCGTAGATAAAGAGGGCATATTTTTCCATCTCGGTTCCTAGGAACTGTTCCCGTATCCTGAGAGACAAAGGGGCCTGTGAATTGTAGACAGAGGCTGGCTGGCTAGGAGGAGTGGGGCTGTGTGGAGGGTTTGGCAGCAGAGGTTGGCAGGCTGCTGTAGTGGCAGTTTTGGTTTCGTTAAATAATCAGCTTTGTTATGTAAACATGGTTTTGTTTTAATCCCAGGTGTGGGATATGGGGCTGCTTCAGGCTGTCCACAGCAGAAGACTACTTGCCTCCTGGGGCTCTGAGAGGGGCGCAATCTTTGCTGGCTACAGATAGGTTAATTCTGAGACTCGGAGAGGGTATAAACGCCAGAGCCCAGCGAGGGCTTGGGGGCTCCAAGGAAGAAGGCAGGTGCTGCTTCTCCTCTGCTGCCCCTGGTTGCTGTTGCTGCACTTTGATAAGAGGCTGGAGCCATCCTGACTATGAAGATTGGACTTGCCCCAAGGAACCCGAGGACCCTAACCGGACCCTAACCAGCAGGAAGTAGTCAAAAGAGAACCACACCCTCTCTCCCCACTAACCTTCTTTCTCTCCTACCTGGTGGTGGAAGGGATTGAGATGGGAAAGGGAGGTAGACGCACAAGAAACCCCAATAAAGCAGATTTTAAAAAATACAAGCTAGGGCTAGAGAGATAGCTCAGAGGTTAAGAGCACTGGTTGCTCTTCTAAAGGCCCTGAGTTCAATTGCCGGTAACCACATGGTGGCTCACAACCATCTATAAGGAGATCTGTTGCTTTCTTCTGGCATGCAGGAGTACACGCAGGCAGAACACTATAATAGATACATCTTTAAAACAACAACAACAACAACAACAAAAAACAAGCTAACAAGTCACCTAGTGGTGACAGGAGCATCAGTGAGTGTCAGTGTCTTCCAGGCTAGGTCCAGCTTTTCCTCAAACATAGACAAAGTACAGAGCCAAGGTTTGGGAATAGTCTGCCAGCTTTCTATGAGATACCACTAGTATCTAAAATGATGATGCTTTGGGCTCCCTTGCAAAAAGATCTGCCTGCCTCTGCTTCCTGGAGTGCTGGGATTAAAAGTGTGTGCTACCACACCTCGACCTGGCCTTTGCTTTGTTAAGACGGGGGTCCAGTCCATAGCCACGGCTGGCCTTGAACTTATTTTTCCTGCCTCAGCCCTCTAAGTGCTGAGATGACCAGAGTGAGACACCATGTCTCCTTGTGTTCTATAGCTAGGCAAACTGAGATTTTAACTGCTTCTGCCACACACAAAACAATGAGATGACAAATATTCTACTCAGATTCAAAGTAATCATTTTTTTTTCCTAAATGTATTCCACAACCTCATGCTGTCAATCTCAGAATAAAATCTATTAGGAACTAAGCATGTGTGTGTGCGTAAAATATCCAAGTTGGGTCTTCTTTATATATAATAGTGGCAATTAAATGTACCCAGCATGAACACATTAGGGTTCTACTTCCACAGTGGCTTGGTTCCTTCTGCAGCTTTGTGCAGCTTACAGGGAAAGAGGACACTTAGGCTATACAAGCTTGCTCAAGGACCTGTGTGTCTGGCTAGAGTTCCCAGTACTCAGTGTTGGAACCTAGCCCACCATGCCTGTGTGTTGGCAGCACTGCCCAGCTTCTCTCAGAGCCTACCCACCCCCACCCCCACCCTCTTGCCCGGTGCCGGTGCCTTACCTTTTCAGGTGGAACTTGAGGTACTTGAGGATCCCTCGGCTTGGCAGGAAGGTACAGCTGAGGCACGTGAGGATCTGCCAGCTGTAAAGGTTGCCCACACTGCCAGGATGAGGCACCTTGTTGGTCTGCTTGATGAGCTGACAGTACAACTCATCCCGCAGAGGTCGCAGGTCATGCCCCGTTTGCAGGATGCCCTGGATGATCGGGATGGGGTCCGACATAGACTCCAGCTGTTGGAGGGAATTGAATATCTTGATAGCTTCATCTTGAAGGGTTGTGTAGCCTTTGTCTTTGAGCACTAAGAGAAGAAAAGCAACGGAAGTCACTCTAGGGGCAGGAGCCAAAAGGAAGCAAGGGTGGGGGGGGGGGCGTGACAAACAGCCATTTCCTAATGCTGTGTCCGCCCTATTCCCTGTATATTCAAACCAGCTGAGCAAAGCATGGGATGTGCAGAGCGTACTGCTCTGTTAAATTTTAGTACAAAAACCATGCTCACTTAAAACTTGAACTAGAGCTGGCAGCTTCCCCACTTAGAATGTAATATTGTCTAGGGTCCATTTTCCTTGATTTAAAATGGGGTGACTTTCTCGTAGTCCATTATAACTTGAAAGTAAAACTGCACGAAATGCATGTAATCCTCTGTAGAGCATATAGCTTTGCCTCATGTGTCTCAGATCTGCTATGTTCGTCACACCAAGTGCCAGTGAGCAACAACATGCTGTGAAGCCCAGTTCACGATGGCGGGATGAGCACACACACAGCCCATTGGTCACTGCACTGAGAATTAAAGACAGGAGGGCTGGGTGGGTGCACCTTCACAGCACTGCACTGCAGGCGCCGGACAATCCGAGGACCTCTCTGAGTTCATGGAGAGTGCTCCCATTCTCCAATGCCCCTTTAAATCAGCTGTTCTCAACCTTCCTAATACTGCAACGCTTTAATACAATTCCTCTTGTGTGGCGACCCCAACTATAAAATGGCTGCTGCTTCAAAACTATAATTTTGCTACTGTTATGAATCATAATGTAAATACATGATGTTCAGGATATCTCATATATGACACCCCCCTCAAGGGGTAAGATCCCCGGGTTGAGAAATACTTCTTTGCATCTTTACTTGAGTATATTTTACTGTCTCCTTCCTGTCTGGGATGACCTGTAGCCTCCGAGTAAGCAATGCTCTCATGTTAGGGCCGAGGAACTCACGGTTGAGATTTATGTCCCCGTAGGGGAGCGGCAGCAGCGGGGAGTGCAGTGGGTGGTGCGTGTATCGCAGGATTGGGTTCCGCTTGTAAATCTGCTCCACCACGTCAGAGTTCAGGCAGTTCTCCTGGGAAGGAAAGAAAGCAAAGAGGCTGCCTGTGGGAAGCGCCCCCACTCCAGAAACAAATCGAGCCACGCTTCTGCACACGGAAGTTATGGGAAATCCAGCCAAAGAGAAGCCAAGCTGCATTTGAACACAGTCCACACAAACACCTTATGCGCACAGCCTCTGTTTTAAGAGCATGCTTCCCCGTGTTATTAAAACTCCCCATATCTGGAGATGCACACATATACTCTAAAAAAAATTAACCTTCATGGTTTGACATTAATTATGTGATCTTCAACTGTAATTCATTTTAAAGACACATTTTGGTAGACTTCATATTTGAGTCTTGAGACAGGGCCGAGGCAAGCCTAGAACTTGGGACAGTCCTGCTCAGCCTGCCAATCACTGGGATTATAGGTGTGCGTCACCACAGTCTGGCTTCAATTATATTTTCGTTCTCTCTTTTAAAGGTTGTCTTTTTGGTTATGGGTTTACAGCACATATACATGGTGGCCAGAAGACAGGGAATCATATTCCTTGGAATCAGCTAGAGGAGGCCGTTAACTAAGCAACAAGTGTGCTGGGACTGAACACTGGCCCTCTACAAGAGCCGCAGTGGGTGCTGGGAACTGAACACTGGCCCTCTACAAGAGCCGCAGTGGGTGATGGGACTGAACACTGGCCCTCTACAAGAGCCGCAGTGGGGGATGGGACTGAACACTGGCCCTCTACAAGAGCCGCAGTGGGGGATGGGATTGAATACTGGCCCTCTACAAGAGCCGCAGTGGGTGCTGGGAACTGAACACTGGCCCTCTACAAGAGCTGCAGTGGGTGCTGGGACTGAACACTGGCCCTCTACAAGAGCCGCAGTGGGTGATGGGACTGAATACTGGCCCTCTACAAGAGCCGCAGTGGGTGCTGGGACTGAACACTGGCCCTCTACAAGAGCTGCAGTGGGGGATGGGATTGAATACTGGCCCTCTACAAGAGCCGCAGTGGGTGCTGGGAACTGAACACTGGCCCTCTCTCTACAAGAGCTGCCAGTGCCTAAGCACTCTCTACCCCAGCCCTTTGCTGTGCTTCCTCTGCACTAGAAAATGAAACATACTGTGCCCACAGGACAACGTCTCCCTCGGGCCTCTCTGCTCTGAATTTAAGATCTTTTGACAGAATTCCACCATGTGCTAATGCTCTCCACATGCCACCCTGGGATGAGAAGGCAGCCACGTCACTAAGTAAACAGTAGTGCTGGGCCAGGCACTGAATCATGCCTCCACAGTAATTTCATTTCCAGCACAAAATCTTTTCACCAACACTCCATTACAAGCTGGAAGAAAAGCAATGACTTAAATTTTCTGGTTAATTAGGGCAACTTGTCTCCTTTCTTAAGAAGCAATATTTTATATCTGGAAAATTCTATTTATTCTCTGAATGTCTGAATTAGAGAATAAAAATAGATGACACAACTTTGATTTAAAAAAAAGTGTGGTTGACATGTTTAAAAAATCGTATCAAACGAAAGCTTCAAACATATTTTTTAATGGCTAAAAAATGAGATTATTTGTATGTAGGGCCCAGGGTTCTATAGGAAGCTTGGGTGTACTGGAGAACAATGAATCTGCTGTAGTTTGCTTTCAAACTTCCAGAAAGCATAGCATATCAGGAAGTCACTTGATCTGAGTAGGAAATTACAACTACAGATGTGTTAGACCCTCTCCAGCTCCACCTGGGTCCACAGTGAGGCTTGTGGCATCTGGCTAATCGCTGCTTCTTTCAAGCAACATATATTACTGAATAGTTACACTTACAACAGGTAACTGCAACTTAATGAAGTCAACCAGATTTGCTGATTCAGACTATTTGGAGGGAGCTGACAGGGATCCCAAGTGTACAAAATTGATCTGGGCTCCGTTGTCTTCCAGGTGGTGGAGACTGAACCCAGGTCTTTGCACACACCAACGAGTACATGACCACTGAGCTGTTGCCCTAGCCTACCAGTCTGGGCTCTTTGTGAGTCTGCTTCTAAATAGTGAGAAGTCAATCACTGTTACTTACAGAGGTTCCCAACTTGGGCTGAGGTGACCCTGGGATGGTTTGAGTGGTCCCTAACCCACACTGTCTTCTGTCTACATATAGAATGCTAAATTCTAACACCTCTATAGAGAGAAGTCTCATTTAAGTGGAATTTAGACTCTGAACTGAGAAATAACCAAGCATTAGTGAGAACTTAGCTGGTGAAACGCTGAGGCCATTTAGGGCAAGGGAAGAAGAGTCCATGAGGAGCTCTTGGGTGTCTCATCTCACCTTAATATCTTGGATCAGCTGCTGCGTGGGCGTGTCAATCGGAGCCTTGGTGTCAGTCACATTTTGAATGGCGCTGGACCACCTCGTTGCCTCGTTGAGTAGTTTTGTGTAGAGTCGGTAACAGTGTTTGCGCCCGTACACGGTGACATTCCAGTAGCCTGCGAGGCAGTCAGTGCAGCACACGTCAACCTCACAAGGCTTGTAGTACAGGCACCGCCCCCCACAGCATCACGGGAAGTCTTAAACGAGTGATTCAACTCAGTAAACACTGGGGTCCTACGTGTGCTTTGTCTGGCACTAGGCATCTAGTGACAAACAGAAAATAAGTGTCCCTCATACTGTTGAGTTTGTAGCCAAGAGAAGACAAATACTAGAGCAAGATGGCCACAATCAAATACACTAACGGAAGCAGTCTCTCTCAAAGCGTGGGCACAGGCTAACACCCTGTTCTAGGGATTGGCACAAGAATGTGAGTGTGCAGCTCATCCTGGCATTCTTTCTATGTCCTGCTCCTTCTTTGCTTTTCCTCAGCCCCTTCCCTCAGCACAGACCGCTGCTAAAGAGTCTGCCTGGTCAGACAATGTGTGTGCCATCACCTGCACCCCACACAACCAGACCAACGGTGTTTTAAAAGCCCCATATCCGACTAGAGACAGAAATCAAAAGAAGCAACGTTTCAGAAAACCATGCAGTGTCACAAGGGAAAAATAAACCAAGCCAGCCTGCCTACACAGCTGTTTCTTATGCACTAGGCTAAAAACAGGAGTCTGAAGATCGTTGTAGTTTTTTATTCTTATCAGACTCTTTCTGCATCCCTGGGGGGGGGGGGGAATCAACCTGTCTTCACTGTAGCTTTAAATCAAAGCATTTAAAACCAAGCCAGTCTTAAGAAGCAGGCAGAGGGCTGGAGAGATGGCTCAGAGGTTAAGAGCACTGTCTGTTCTTCCAAAGGTCCTGAGTTCAATTCCCAGCAACCACATGGTGGCTCACAACCATCTATAACGAGATCTGGTGCCCTCTTCTGGCGTGCAGGCACACATGAGGGCAGAAGACTGTGCAAATAATAAATAAATAAATGTTAAAAAAAAAAAAAAAAAAAAAAAAAAGAAGCAGGCAGAAAAATAGAACTGCATCTGGGTGGAGGAAGCCAAGAGATAAAAATCTCACTCCTTCGCAGGGGCAAGCCCCAGCCTCATGAGAGCTGCCCCCCTGCCGTTTGGAGCCTGGCTGTGGCCTTCGCTCAGTACCTGTCTCTTTAAATATCTTCTCGTCTGGGGGCACCACGGAGCACAGGCTGTTGAGGACCAGAGTGCCCAGTTTCAGGGCGTTCTTCTCTGAGCTCTTGTAGTAATCCAGGGAATTGTGTGTCAGGACAAACCACCGCTTCTTCAGTTTCAGGGAGGACATCTTCGGACTGTTCTTCACTTCTTTATGTAGCCACCCTGGAAAGGAAGCTCCAGTGTCAGATGGAAGACTATGAAGAGGGGCTGGGGTAAAGGGTGGTGGTAGAGTGTTTCCGGGGCACGCTTGAGACCACAGGACCCAAGCCCAGCACAGAGAAAGCAAGCATAGTCAAACCGCTAAGTGTCATGCCATCATTGACATCTGCAAAGCATTAAGTATGAACTGCGCATTTACATACTGGCTAGAAAATGGCCATGCTCACTGCTTATCATTTTTCAAACTCTTCTGTCCAGGTAACCTGGAGAAGCTGTATAAGGCTGGGGAGGAGGCTCTATCACACACTGTTTGCTACATAAGCCTAGGAGCTTGAGTTTGGGGTCCCAGCACCCATGTAAAGGGCCTCCACCTGTTATCCTAAACAGGAAGGTTCCCTGGACCTCAGTGGCCATCTAGTCTAGCTGCATAGAGGAGCTGCAGGTTTAGTGAGAGACCCCAACTTAAAAGGACAGTGAAATACGGCTGGCAGTCACCTCTCACGATGAACTCCTGGCCCTCCACCCTGGTGTCGCCCTTGGATCTCTGCAGCAGTGTTATCCAGTGGTGCATTTCCTCAGGCGTGTCCGCATTGCAGTGGAGCACCCGGTTGGCCGTGATGATCACAAATGAGTTGGGTCTGTGAGACGAGACAGGGAGAGAAAAATGTGGAGCCTCTTAAGACCCAGTGTGGGCATCACCTGTCTGCACCAAGGCCTTTTCCCTGGCGTAGGGGTCCCTGGGAGAGACTAGGATGCTATTTATATTTCATAATAAGGCAAACCTTGCTCATATTTCTTTGGCATTGATTTTCCAGGACACATTCATCCAGAAAAGGCCCATTTCTTCCACAAGGCTTTCCAGAAGAAACTAATCCCAGGAAGGCAAAATAAGGTAACCACTGGAGGACTCCTTTCTTTCTTTCTTTCTTTCTTTCTTTCTTTCTTTCTTTCTTTCTTTCTAAACTGCATCTCTAAAACCATTTCTTTTCCTGCCTCTGGATATAACTTTGGATAGTATTTCTGTGAGTTGAGAATGAAATACCAGACAGTGGTAATAGAGGAAGATTAGCAACTAGGTGTCAGTGGAACAGCGTATGCCCTTGGTGGTGCCTGGTACAAAAAGCTACTTGTGTCCATGTCTTCAGAGCCACTCAACAGGGGCTCACTTCCCAGATGGGGATAAAGTGATAACGGAAACTTACTTCATCCCCCAGCTGCTGTCTGTCGATGCTCAGAACCTTTCCTAGAGCTGTGCGCACACTAATTCCTTTACCTAGCTGCTTAACCTACTGAGTGTGAGTTCTCTCTGTGAGCTTTCAAATATTCCCTGTAGCAAAACATTACCCTAGTTCAAGAAAAAAAGGTTGGGCTGGAGAGAAGTCTCAGAGGTTAAGAGCATTGGCTGTTCTTCCAAAGGTCCGGAGTTCAATTCCCAGCAACCACATGGTGGCTCTCTGGTGCCCTCTTCTGGCATGCTGGCTCATATACAGGCAGAATACTATATAAATATAAATAAATAAACCTTAAAAAGAAAGAAAGAAAGAAAGAAAGAAAGAAAGAAAGAAAGAAAGAAAGAAAGAAAAAGAAAGAGAAAGAGAAAAAAAAGGTTAACCAACTGCCTGCCTGTGGCCGGCAGTCCCTTAAAAAGTGAAGCTGAGCCAGGTGGTGGTGGCATACACTTTTATTCTAAGCACTCAAGAGGAGAGGCAGGCAGATCACTGTGAGTTTAAGGACATCCTGGTGTTCAAAACAAGTTCTGAGACATGCAGGAATACACAGAAAAACTCTGTCTTGAAAAGCCAAACCAAACCAAACCAAGCAAACAAACAAAAACCTGTAGTTGGGAAGAAAGAAAGGTGAGAAAAATCGAACAGTGGAATGCAAAGTTTTCAGAATGGGCCATCTCCTGCTAGGCCTGCTGGGGCGGTGAGTTTGTGAAAAGAAGCAGGCTTAACAAGGTATAACTTAAGTAAACACATAGAGTCTGGACTCAGGTGACCGACAGCACAGGTGTTAAGCACTGCTAAGCCAGGCATAGGAAATGTTGGCTGGCTTCTGGAGACAAAAGATCTTATCTCTCAAGGGTCCCCAGAGTAAAGGGGACCCCAGAGATCTTAGGGTGCCAGGCAGACTTTTTTTTTTTTTAATTATTGTTATTATTATTAACAGCTATTTATTATAGGTTTTAACACAGTCATATTTACTTTCTGGCTACCTTAACAACGCAGAGGTCAGTTTTAATTCTGACTTTGGACAAGTGAGTCAACTAAGGACCAATAAAGGAATTTACAAGCAGTAAAACCAGACAGACTGGAAGATGGTTTTGCAAGGCCAAAGCAAGGAAAACAGAAATGTCAAGGACAGGGCTGGTGGTTGGAATTCTACCTAGTAGATCTACTTCACTCACATGTTGTCATCAAGGCCATTATTTTAGAGAAAGGAATGCTACAGACTCCCTGTGCTGAAGCATCATTTTCCTCAACAGCCGTGTTCTTGCTATAAGAATTCTAAGACTATTAGGTAAGGCTGCTCACACCTGGGGTCCTAGACTGGGGAGGATAAGACAGGAGGACGGACCTGACTTTGACACCAGCCTAGGTTAACACAGTCAGGGCCAGTCTCAAAAAACAAAAAACAAAACAAAACAAAAACAAAAACAAAAAAAAAAAAAAAAGAAAGAAAGAAAGAAAGAAAGAAAGAAAGAAAAAGATATGTCAAACAGATCCTCCACACAAACAGCATCTTCTTGTTGTGGTTGGTATGTGAAAATGGACTGTCAAGATCTGGTTTCTCCTTTACCTTGGTAACCCAAGGTCTGGAAGACTTTAGATGAGGCAGCTGGCAAGGTCAGAGGCCACCTGTGGGGCCTTGCGGATGTTCTGAGTCTCTGAAGACCCACATGGGAGCTTACCTATCAGGGCTGTCCGAGGCGCATACAGAATCAATCAGACCCACATCCAGTGTGCCCTGGAAAAGGACAGAAAGGTGAGGGAGGAACCACAGCAGAATGATATCACATGGCACCCCTAGATTATAACTCCAGAGTAAACAAACCAAGGAAGGCAGCAAAATAAGTTATTTAAGGAAAGCTCCCTTCCTCTTATGAGTTCTGAGTCTCTAGATGGTCACAGTCTATAGTCCACTCCTTAAAGCGCCATGAGTAAATCAGGGAGCCCCGCCTGTTTTTTTTATTTTGTGTGTATGAGTGCTCTACCTGTATGTACACCTGCATGCCAGAAGAGAGCATCATATCTCTGTCCCTCTTGTTCCGAATATATCTTTACTAAAGTCTACTCATCAACTGATCCATAGTGTACATTTACTGATTTGTACTATGATCCTTTCTTAAGAATTACTCAGCAAAGAAACATGGGATTTTAAAGGTTGCTATGGATGGGGAGCGGAGACAGCTCAGTAGTTAAGAGAGTATACCAGTCTTGTAGAGGACCTGAATTTAGCTCCCTGCACCCACTCTGGGTGGCTCACAAGCACTGGGAACTCAATGTCCCGAGGGATCTGATGCGCATTCTGTTCTCTGAGGGCAACCATGGCACACAAGCACATACCTGACCTCCTAAACACAACTAAGAATGAAAACAAATATTTTTAAAAAATAAACTTTAAAATCACATAAAGGAGCTGGAGAGATGGCTCAGAGGTTAAGAGCACTATCTTTTCTTCCAAAGGTCCTGAGTTCAATTCCCAGCAACCACACG
>OU015749.1:44713086-44767614 GCA_907169655.1 Acomys percivali
GATCCGCCTGCCTCTGCCTCCCAAGTGCTGGGATTAAAGGCGTGCGCTACCACACTGGCTAATAAATCTTTAAAATCACATATAAATTTTTTTTTTCCGAGACAGGGTCTCTCTGTGTAGCCTTGGCTGTCCTAGACTCACTTTGTAGGCCAGGCTGGCCTCGAACTCACAGTGATCCGCCTGCCTCTGCCTCTCCCAAGTGCTGGGATTAAAGGCATGCGCCACCACCACCCGGCTATAAAATGTTTAAAAAATAAAATGTCTTTTAAAAAACATAATGGTGCCTCATGAGGAAAAACACTTTATTTTTTAAAAGTACTATATAACTTCCTATGTGTTCACAATACAGACAAAAAATATTCACAATTCACTTGATTCTTCAAAATGTTTCAGGTGCTTCTGTAATACGATAAAAATTATTATTTTTTTAAAGAGCTGAGTTGGAAGATGTGGAACGTAGCAAAACTTGCTAGGACTTTTCTAGGCAAGATTTTAAGCAGAACTTAAGATTTAATTAGTCCTGTTTTCTCCCTGATTATTACCCTTTTACTTACACCATGCCCAGGGCCATCCTCTTGCCCAGCCTGACTCCCTCTCACTGCCGCCCCTGGCCACCCGGCCTCCGCCCCGCCAGTGTTAGCTCACCACGGCGTTCTGGGGGTTTGCCTGCTCATCATGCATCTCTCTGATCTCCTGGTCTGTGGACGAGTGGACCTGACTCAGCACGCTGAACCACTGGCTGTGGAGAGAGGGAGCAGCAGTCATGGGTGGCCAGGCTTGGACTGGCAACACAACGCCTTTCCGTGTTCCCTGCCCATAAGACACTGCCTCTGAGCTCTGAGCAGTGACTGTTTCTCACAGGCAAGCTGGGGTGCACACTACTATCATACATAATGTGAAAAGGAAGCCACCCTAGGACCTCTAGGAGGATGTACTGTCACATCAAGTCCCTTCTCTGCCAGCCCTCAACACCCTGAGTACTATATCCACATCCTAGAGGACACCATCCAAGGAAAGTAAGTCAACCTCCTCAGACTTTGGGGCACACAGGAGTCTCCATGACCTGCCAGGATCCAAGTGAATAAAACCACGAGGGAATGGGAAATGAAAATAGGTGTTTAAGACAAAGGCAGAGAATTATTTTGATCAAAATTCTTCCATTTTCATTTCAACTGGGTTTCTCATTTTTAACCATTATCATAATGAGGAAGCGCATGAAACGCAAAAGGCATGGTTATTCCAGAAAACTCCAAGCAGAATACAAGTCCTGTTAGAACCAGAAACCTGAGCTGTGCCGAAAGAGAAGGACCTGGGACATACATATTTATATGCATGCATGTATACATACATACGGATCACACAAACACACCAGGGATGGAGAAGCCAAGGTACCCCTTTTCCTGTCAGGGCTTTTCTTATGTCTGAATAAGCATCCATTTCTACTAGTAGGGAACTTCCTTCCACTAAGAAAAAGTAAAGGCTGCATATAAATTATTTGCAGCAAAAACTCAACTTACTTCCTAAGATTCCTGATGGGGAAAATGCTTGCAAATGCTCAATACTGTGGGCCCTTGGAGGAAACAAAGCTAAGGAGACATTCTCATCTGCCGTTGCTCCATCCTCCCTGGTCCACAGAAGGTGCCTTGCATTCATGATGCTATAACCTCAAAAAACCTCCCCTAAACCAAACACTGCAGCATTATAACTCAAGATGTATGTCATATGAATCACACACACACACACACACACACTTCCACACACAAAAAGAACAAAATTGAAGCTCTTACAATTTATACATTTCTTATGAATCATATGTAACTTTAAATCTCTACACAGACTTTAAAAAAATGTGTTCTACTGGTCAAGGGAAAAAGGTTTTGGCTAAAATGTTCCAAATGTTAAATTTAGCAGGTTCATTACGGCACAAAACAGACAGAGCCGCTGCCAGATGCCTGGCCTGTAATTCTGCTGAGAACTTGTGGGCAGTCTCTGGACACAGAAAGCCACATGTGGTCTCCAGGAGTTCCAGACAGAATGCTTGGGCTGTAATTTCAGGATTCCTTGTTTTTCCAGCTTGTGCTGTAATTTATGAGTCCAGCCTGGGTCTTCAGCTCTTTCCCATGGGAAGAATTAACTTTCTGGTGTCTTTACCCTTCATGCTGCTGCCATGGTATTATATCAACTGAAAAATACCCAAAGGGCAGGCAAGAGGGAGGAAGCAAAGGTCTGCGGACTCAACAGAGAGCTCTGAACTTCTGGGCTGACCACTGAATAACAGAAGCCACTTGCTGTCATGCTTATAGATTGGTACCTAGCTCTGCTGAGAGCAGGTGACAACGGCCCAAGAATGGACAGGACCCCCCACTGTGTCCTAGGCACTATATGGCCTTTGATGCATCTCACCGAAGAGCAAATGTCACTTTTCCCTAGCTTTGTCTCCTCTCTATGCTCAGTGCTCCGACACGGCAGCTCAAGTCCAAAGACAGGCAGCCTGCACCAGCCAACAAATGAGTCCACGTTCCCTTCACCTCAGCCAGAGACTTAAGCCCCTTCAGAAAGAAATGCGGGAGGAGTGATGCATCTGTTCACCAGCACAGAGCTCATCTTCCTGGTTCAGTCTGTGTTCACCTTCCTCTGTCACTGTCTGCAAATAATAATTCCTTAAGCAGATGATGGCTAGGGCAACCGACTGGCCTTTATATGTCTGTACAGATTCTTCCGCAGATCAGACACATCCACAGGCTCTCAGGGCTGTTCATACTAGATGCTACCAGCAACGAAGTCTTGAGATTCTGTCTTATCTGGTGGTATTTGAGGCTGGAAAAACGTGAAGCTGCCGTACTTGAACACATCACACATCTCCTATGCCTCTTCAGGTGTCCTGAGAGAAACCCAACTAAAAAACTAAAACCCCTTTGAAGACAACAGAGTTGAGCAGTGTCTGCGTGAGGGTCGTGCCTGAAGTGGAGGAAGGGCACGGTGGGGAGGAGGCCCATCCCACAGACCTCACCTGGCATCTTCAGGGGATTCCGCGATGAGGTGGAAGGTCCTGTCGGCCATAATGATGTCGATCCCATTCTCCTTGCTCGTGTTGTCTATTATCTCCCTGCGAGGCACGAGAGCAGCAAATGGAAACAAGAATGCAAAGTTCTCAGATACAAATGAGAAAGGTGATTTTACTCAATTAACGACCAACTTAGAAGTTATATTCCACACCTCCCCGCTCCCCGGCCCCCACTCATGAGAGCTGTCTGTCTTCTGAGGTCCCTCAGAGGTACTCGAGACTGGAGATAGCAGTAAATGCCACACACACTCTGTGTGGGGTTCCCCATATAGTGTAGAGTGTCCCTGGCCCAGGACACCTGAGACCAAGTGTTTTATACTTCAGAACAAGACCTAAGTCTAAATATGGGATGTGTTTATTTTTCATACCTACATAGCCTGAAGGCATTTGTTTTATGCTAAGCAGAAGGTATACTATGGGGCGACTCTCCAGCTTCCTGAGTGCAACTTTATACAGGGTTTTCCTCATGTCTAGATTTTGACTGTAACCCATCATGTGAGGTCAGAGTGGAATGAATTCTCCAGAGTTTGGATTTTCAGGTTGGGGCACACAACCTGTTGAACTGTAAAGCTTACCTTGTAAATTAGACACAGATCAATAACAGAAAAGAAGAATTGTAATACTCCCAAACAAAGGTAGGTGACCATTCTCTTTCTCTATTTTTCTCCTTCTAAATATTAAATTTTTCTAACTGGTATTTTTTTGACCACAGGGAACTGAAATCCTAAAGATGACTGAGAGCAAGGCCGGGCTCTGCAGATGAATAAAGCACGCTGTCACCAGCCTTCTTAGCAACCTCCAGGGGGAGCTCGAGTCCTCCGTGTGCCCAATAGTGGGTCTGTGGTAGGGTTAGGGATAGGGCGGGGAGGGAGGAGCAGAGTGCTAGGGTGCTTCCTGGGGTCTCTTCTCACAGTGCATACCCCAAGTCTGACTCTGCTCAAGGCCCAGAAAAGTCTTCCTGAACCCTTTGTGATGTAAAATAGGAGGAAACTCTGGAAGGCTGCCTAGTCCAGTGTGAGTTTCCCAGCTCCTCTCAGCAGCTGTGGCTAGAGGATGCCATGCCCAGGCTCTTGTGTTGGATATGTGATCAAAGTGGGTATTGACCAGCAGGACTCTGAAGAAAGGACGAGCTATGAGGCTCCATTATTGTGAACAGACTAAGGTTCTTGGGGCTAAAAAAAATATTTTTTTTTAAATTTTTTTTCTTCTTTTTCTATTTTGTTTCTGTATTCCAGCATGCCCCCCCTCTTTTTTTTCTGCAGTGCTGGAATTGAATCCAGGTGCTGCGCACGCTGGACAGCACTCTACCACTGAGCTATATCACATCCATAGTTTTACTGAGGTAAGAAGCCAGGCTGGTTTCAAACTGGCAAGTCTCCTGCCTCTACCTTTACAGAGAGGATTCAAAACATGCGCTACCTGGCCCATTCCCTCTTTTCTGAAAGCATGCTTGCCTTCAGCATAGTAAGAAACATCCTCTTAATCCTGGACTGCCTAGTGTTTACACGACAGCAACGTAAATCTGGTTCATTAGAAATTACCCAGCCGTGAGTACTCGTGACAGCAGAACAGACTGGCCAAGAGAAGAGCTTCCCACCATGGGTGGAGCCTCTGTGAGTGTGAGTGTGCGCGCACACACACACAAGCACAACCCCAACCCCTTACAGCCCAAATACACATACATAAAAATAACAATTCCAAGGAAGCAACCTAAAAACAGATGAATTAAATCCTCATTAAGATCAGGAGACAGTGAGATGGTTGTGAGGGTGAAGGTGCTTGCCACACAAGTTCAGTCCCTAGAATCCATGTAAATAAAGGCGGGAGGAGAGAACTGACTCCACACAGTTGCCCTCTGATTTCCACACCTGTGCCGTGGCATGTGTACTTGCACACACAGTGCACATACACATACTGATAATAAAATCTGAGAAAGAGAACGGGTCTCATGATGGATGTTATCCTGGTTTCCCCCTATTGATGGCATAAACACCATGACCAAAAGCAAGCTGGGGCAGGAAGGGTCTACTTGGGTCGCATGCCCTGATTGCAGGCCACACTGAGAAGTCAAGGCAGGAACTGAAGCAGAGGCCATGCAGGACTGCGATTTCCTGGCTTTCTCAACATGGAGTATTCAGCCTGCTTTCTTTCTTTTTTTTTTATTAAAAAATATAATCATTCATATTACATCTCAATTGCTATCCCATCCTGTGCATCCTCCTATTCCTCCCGCCCTCCCTCTTTCACCCCATTCCCCTTCCCTATGACTGTGACTGAGGGGGACCTCCTCCCCTGGTTAACTGAGAAAAACAGCTACCCCTCAGCCAACAATTTTTTTAAAACATTAAATTTTAACAAAAATAGTGATCCAATGACAGTCCAAAGCCTTAGTTCTAAAAGAGATTGCTGACAGGAAAGAAGGCTGTATGGAATTCAAATCCCAGCTCTGTTCTTCCACTGTGGGGGTGGAATCGTGGGTGGGTACTATGCACATCATGGAAGATGATGATTCACTTCAAAACAGCTGTCAATTGGCTCTTCATATCGCTTGTTGGAGGACAGCCAGAGTAAGGAAGAAATAGAAGGGGCAGGATGACCCGCAGGAGCGCTCTCGGCCAAGTACCCCACATTCACATCTTTATTCTTTCCCAGGTTACTGAGATAAGGCCTCACCATACAGGTCAAGCTGCCCCCAAACTCTCTAGTAGCCCAGGCTGGCCTCTACTTTCCTACCTAAGCCTTCCTGGAGCTGAGTGTAGAGGTGTGTAATATACGTGGCTTTATTCAAGACAAATTTCTCTGTATATGCAGCATTACATTTCCAGTGCATGCATGTCCAAGGACCTATCTTCTAAGTGAAAACCAACAACTGAGTGTAATTGCAACCACAAAAAAATTATTTTGAGGCTAAGTCTTGTTTCCCAATTCTTTCATAATTTAACCTGCTAAAGTGAATTGTTAAGTCTGAGTACCTATGCTATTCACTGCTGCAGTAAACTTGTGGGCTAGCAAGACAGTTCAGTCTGTAAAGTACATGCTATGCAAACTCAAGGACCAAGGTTCAAGACCCCAAACCCACTTAAAGATTCTGATGGGCAGGGAGGCAGGGTGTTGTGTAGTCTAAACCCAATTCTAGTAATGCACTTGGCAGCTTGGGCCTCTCACCTACACACACTCTGTACACATGCCCCTGTCCTCACAATGCATCCAGCAACCTGTTGGTAACTCGGGACCCTTGCCTGCCTCTAATCATGCATTCCCTCCTCTAAACATTGGAATACATTTCTCCTCTCTTAACTACCATCAAATGTACAGTTTCTCATCAGTCATATTCCAGCTCAGTAGAATGGAAAAAGAGCCTATTGGGCCTGAAGTAATTTGGGGTCCATGTAGAGTCATGCCCTATAAGTGAACATGTACGGACAATATCCTATTTAACACCTTATGCCTATACATAACTGGTCATGCATATGACTAAACTCCAATGCATTATGGAAACGACACACACAGTAAAGGTTACATAACTAAAATCTGTCACTCAAAATAGACAACTGTCCACACTATACCCCTAAGTATATTCCTTTAAGTCCTACAAAAAGACTCTCTCATGTGGCCTGCTGTCACTTTAATACTACATTTCTCTATCTGTATCTGCACTATCACTTTGCTTTTTAATAGCATTTTCTTTTCCTTAGTTGCCCGGGGGTGGGGGGTGGGGAAGCTGAGTGTGTTGGTACATACTAGCAATCCTAGTACTGGGGAGGCAGAGACAGATGGTTTCCCTAGGGCTTGCTGGCCAGCCAGCCTAACCTACTTGGCAAGCATCTGGGCCCAGGAACAGAGTATCTGTAAAAGGCAGCATCTGAGGAATGGCACCCTGCATTGATGTGCATTCCATATACACATGCACATGTGGGCATGTGTACCCTTAAACATACACACCACACACGTGTACACACACATGTGCACACACATGCACACATGCACTTTCCAAAACAAAACAATGTCTATCTGTCAGCACCACCAGGAAGCCGATGTATAGACACATACTTGGCTGTGCGGACTTCCACAGTGCCCTTGAGCTTCTCCTCACTGTCGTTCTCAAAGTACATCAGCTTGGATTGGCGGAGGACAAACCAACGCTTCTTCCAGTTCCTCCTGGACAGTGTGGAGGAGCCGCCACCTTTTTTGTGCAGCCAGCCTTGCTTGAGGGCTTCCTGCTTGGATCGGAACCACAGGAAGGTCTCGTCCTTGAGGACGCACCAGCGGCGCTTCCAGGAGTTCATGAGGCCACCTGTGTCCCCCAGGAAGGGGCAGAGAATGGGTTACAAAGTCAATCAAACCAAGTGACAAAAATTCGTAGCCCATTTTGAGCCTTGCCTCGGCTGACATGCACTCATGACTTCCGGAGCAGAGGATGGGCTTCTGCTCGGTGTACAGAAGATGACCCAGCAAGGCTGTGCCAATCTGCGAATGTTGTTCCTTCCTGGTATATAAAAATGGCTCCTCCTCAGCTAGCTGAGGCAACCCCTAAAGCAGCTCCCATGGAAGCAGTCAGAGACTGACGGTCTAGCCGGGAACAACTAACTATAGCGCCGTGAGCAAGAAGCTTCTCTAGATGCGCAGTCCATCATTGCTGCCAAGTGGTCCAGAGTAGTTAGAACTACTGAGCCAGCCTTCTGAGTCACTGGGATAACAGGTGCATGACACCATACCCGGAAGAAAATGTCTTTTAACTGGGATGCGAGAATACATATTGACCTTGGTAGCCAAATTCCTCGTACACATACCAGAGGCATCTTACCACCCTCACTCAGAAATCTTTTTAAAAACAGCACATGGGAGAAGAGAATCTACTAGTTCCATAGCTCACTGCGGAACTGCTCATGCTAGTACTTTCTTTGGATCAAACAGTAAGAAAAGCAAGGGATGTCCAAGTGTGGAGACTTAACGCCCAAACGACAGTGCATTCCTTTCACAGGTCAGAAAACAAATCTAAGCGACCTTTTCCTGGAGTGAATGGATGGCCGAGACAGTCCCTCCCTTCCCTAAATACCCAGACACCCTCCTTCCATAGACAGTTCCAAAGTTCTCCGCTCAATGGGCTGAGATCTTTCAAGATGAAGCTGAGATCCAGCTGTTTCCCCAGAGCAAATCTGCCAGAACTCACAATGAAACCTTACGATTTTGATTTGTGACTTTTAGTCTTCGTCTCTCAAAGCAGGTCCAGAAGAGAACTGTAGCACAATTTTGTTCTGTTGTCATGTTATCTTTAAGTGATAAATCTTAGTCAATGTGTCAACAGCAGCCACCGTGGCAGCCCCTCTGTGGCTTGCGGAATCTGGTGCTCCTCTGTTCACAACATATATGTGTACCCGTGTGGTTTTAAGGTGAGCTCTTGGTACTGGCTAACCAACGGGGAGGCTCTCCCCTGGAGAAAACACCTTGTCCTGCTGTTGACATTCATTAGTTTCCTATAGTTCTTTGTCTAGCATCGGGCCCTCTTCTGTGTCTGCTGCTGTCAACCGTGTTCAGCTCTTGTGTAGGCAGCCAGATTCTTCCCTGCTTTGTCAGGTATCTCACCGAGTGCCAAGGGGCTCGGTTAAGAAGCCCCCAGCATTTGATTTCGTAAGCAGTGACGTCAGACAACAGAATAGTCTTCCCTAAACTAAACCTAGTAAGAAATTTCTGAGCATTTTGCAGGTACTAGGCTCACTGTGAAAACTGAAATGACTGAACATGGTCATTAGACTAGTGATTTTGAAAAGGGACCAGGCGGGCAGACAGACACACTTACATAGACACACACAGACACATACACACAAACGTGTGAGTGCACTGCAAACCAGAAAGTGAAGAGAAGGGGTAGGAAAAACAAAACAAAACAAACAAACAAACAAAAAACACTTGCTGATGCAGAAATCAGGAAGCTAGAAGAGGCTTGCAGAAAGGACAGCCCTACTGATGAGTGATTCTGTTCTCTTGCCCAGCTCCCATGCTCTTCCCTCCCGCAGCCTAGGACCCGCCAAGGACCAGTTCCATCTCTATCCACCTGCCACCTGTAGAAATCTGCCAGCAAATCCTGGTGATGATTAGTTTCTCATTGTGCTGGACCCTGAGAGAGCACCCAGCACCAAGCATCCAAGCACAGACATGAGGCCATGATGAAAACGATTCCTAAATGGCAGGTGCCTCGAGGTTTTTAACGCTTAATATTTAAGGACAGCGTATTTGATGGCAAATAGCAACTAGAATAGATGCTGGGTTGTCTCATCACATAGGAGGTGTGCTGAGCAGTTTTACAGGCTGTGCCCCCAAAGCATTCAACATATCCTTCTAGGTCTTGTGACTGTGGGGGTGAAGTGAGGATGAGGTTATCATTAGAAAGGGTCCCAGTGACTTCCAGCAGTGACTGTATTCACATTTGCTTGCATGTACGTGTGTATATGTGAGTAAGAAAGAGGGGACATAAAACAGGTATAGGGTGTGACTAAAAATGGACGTCGCATGTTTACAAACTCTCTGCCCTACCTATCTCCTGACATTCACTCAGGGGAGCGAAAGCCATATTCATCATGGCAGGAGCAGCCACACTGCACCAATATGACCCTGTCCTCCTCCTCTTTCACCTAAGTGACGTATCACTGAGGGGAGGGGTGGGCTAAATTATTTTCCATTGCTTTAACCCAACCCAGGCTGTACCTTTCATATACAGGAAACTGTGGAAATAAGGCAGCGTGACACAGCTATACACCGAGTCTCGTCGGTAGGAGAGTTCATCATCCGTATCAAATCTGGAGTCAAAGTCTTCTTCGCTATCTTCAAACTGCAGAAGGAGACAGAGCAGGCGAGGCAACGGTGAGCATAGCTCGGGACTCAGCAGGCAGTGAAAAGACCCAGTGCGGGGTAACCATCAAGTGCTCGGCCTAGCTGAGAAGGGGCGCTCCTGATTCACGGACAGGTACTGGGCCTCCTGGGGACTCAGTTACAGAATGCTCAAACCTAGGGTCTGAGCTGACCTGATACCCGCAACACACTGACTTGATTTAAAGGCTCGATGCTAAAAAGGATCTTAAAGGGTGCCATCTGAGTCAAGCCATGCGAGAGTTGCTGCTTTGAGTTGTTATGCCAAAAACATGGCCAAGTCTGAGAAAGTAAAGACCACATTTAATATGTGGCAACAACAACAGTAAACATAAAACCTTAAAAAGAAGAAGACACATTTAAACTCCCTCATCAAGATTCTAAGAAATACACCATGTAGTGTAAACAGCGAAGTTACTGTCAGGAAAGTTCTTCAGTACGCCCCATGGGAGGCTGGGGCCAGCTAAGGCTACCTAGCTTAGGCTAGGTATGTCTGCAGAGAGGCAAGCTGAGCCTCATCTGAAATGCCAGTTTGGGCCTGTGGCCGTACCACCCTGACTGAGCCTAAGCTGATCCACCCAACATGCCAGTCTGCGGCATGGCAGACAGACGCTCTCCTAGTAAAGTGTATATACATGGGGACATGAGTGGATTCCCAAAGTCCATGTAGAAACAGCTCGATATGATGGCATCTACCGGCTTGTGATCTCAGCACTGGCAAAATGGAGACAGGTGGATTCCTAGGGCCACTGGCCAGCATAGCCCACTACAGCCTACTTGGTGAGTTCCAGGCCAGGGACATCGCTACACACACACACACACACACACACACACACACACAAAATGGTGGATGGGACTTCTAGAATAAATAGCTCTTTTCTCTGGGCTCTACACACATATGCTCACATACACGCATACATAAAAGTAAAAATCCAGTTTTCCCGTGGGCTGGATGAAGGTGAGTTCTGGGCTTTGTGCTGAGTCCCGTTTTTTCACTAGTTTAACTGGCCTTTGGAAAGAGAAAGTGGTTTAAGGGCATCTTGAAGAACACGACAGAGATCTTTAGGGGTCGGATGCAGCGGGGTGGGGGATGGTGAGGCATACAACTCTTAGGGACAAGAAGGCAGATACTTACAGAGGACTGCGCCCCTTCTGAGCTGAACCGGTACGCTCCGGAACTGTTGTAGGTTCCCACAGAATACCTGTAGTCTGGGGACCACTGGCTCCCGTAGGAGTTGGAGAAAGTCACGCTGCTGCCTGAGGTGATGGCCCCATCCTCATAATCCTCCTGGTCGTAGTCATAGTCGCCATCGGGGGAAGGCAGGTCCCCGTTGTTCTGTGGCATGCAGTAGGTGGACTCCCCGCTGGAGGAGTTGTGCAGGCTGGCAGAGTCCTGCACGGATGCAGCGAGCAACACTGTGCTGTCGCCACTGGGGCTGGTGGGCACCACCGTGTAGTTCATGTAAGGGTCGTCCTCTGAGGAGTCGTCGCTGGTCCGGATGCCGCTTGTTCGCTGGTCCGAGTGGCCATGCTCACTGGGGTTAGGCGAGTCCTTGAAGGCATCGTCGTCAGCCTCGAAACCCTCATCCACCTCCTCCTCCTCAGGGTAGGGCTGGCTGAAGTTGAAGTTTGGCTTCTCCGCACTGGCGCTCTCTCCAAGGCCGCTCCCCACGGACAGCGAGCGCTCAATGTTGCGCACGCACTCGTCGATCTCATCGAAGTTGAGGGACTCGAGGAACTCCTGCGCGGCGCGGCACGCCTCGTCCTCCAGCCTGCGCAGCTCCTCATCCCGGAGCTGCTGCAGCTTCTGCAGGGAGGCCTCGGTCAGCGACAGCTCCTGCTGCTCCTTCATGCGCTGCAGGTCCTCGATTTCCTTCTCCAGGCGGAGGATCTCCTCCACCTGCTTGTTTTCCCTCTGTTTCTCCAGCTCCCGGGTCAGCTCCGCTGCCTCCCTCTGGCTCTTCTGCAAGGCTTGGAGTTCCTGCTGCCTCCTCGCCTCTTCCTCCTGGACCGGGGTGGTGAGGATGAGGAGGGGGTCGGGGTTTTAGAATAAGCACCTTCCTCCTTTTTCACATACCGAACTGTGGCCCCACCCTGAAATCTTACCCCACCCCCCAGCACCTCAGACGGATGACCGTGTGATTAAGTTAAAATGAGGTGAGCTAAGTGAACCGCATCCGATCCTTATAGGGACCAGCAGGGTGTAAGGACGTGGTGAGGTGGCCACCTGGTCATGGGAAGGCCTCGGGAGAAGCCACTCTATGACTCACACTGAAACTTCCAGGCACTCTCTAGGCTCTGCACCACTGCAATTGGGTAAGAAAGTGTACCACAAACATCCCTTCACTCTGCTCTTCCACTATCTCCTACTGGATTCCCACTCTGAATCCCAGGATCAAGGTTTGCAGCACACGAGGAGCCTCAACTGTCACAGCGCTCCTCACCTGCTGGGCGCGAAGAAGGTCGGCTTCTCTTTGGGCTCTCTCTCTTTCCCTAAAAAAACAGAAAAGAAAACCACCTGGTGAAAACCAAGAGCTCTGAAACTACTTTTCAATAGATCTCATTTCCGGGCAGTGCTGGCTGCGGCGTGTACATGCTAGGCAAACACTGTCTCGCTGAGCTAGCTGCTCAGCCCAAAGAAGATCTTTGCCAGCTAAAAACCAGGAAGAGGGTTGGGAGATGCCTTAGTGCATAATGGGTTTGCTTTGTTTGCATGAAGTCCTGAGTTCTGACCCTCTGCACCCACCCATAGAGCCAAGCACAGCTGTATACATCTGTAATTCCAATGCTGAAAAGCAGAAACAAGCGGCACCGTCAAGGTCGGTGGTCAGTCAGCCTGCCGCAATCAGTAAGTTCCGGGTTCAGTGAGATAACGGAGAGCAACAACTGAGGGAGCTACCTGACTCCCACATCTGGCCTCGGCACGCACGCACACACCCATGCACGCATGCTCAAGGAAGGGTGGGGTGATGTACTTCTTCTGTGTGTAAGGAGACAGAACTGGGACTTTTGTGTTGCCGAGGAATACGGCATCCCAGCTGCCAAGGACTGCAGCCTCACATCGAGATCCGAGGGACCTCTGGGAATTCCTGACAGGGTAACACTCCCAGCGACCCCCTTATGTTTCACCGCACAAAGCACATACCTTTCTTCTTCCTCTCTCTTTTTCTCTTCCTCCCGCCTCTTCCTTTCCTGCTGTTCCTGCTTCTCAGCCAGCAGCTGCCTGTAAAGCCTGCGTGCCAGCCGCCCTCGGAGTTGCTTTTGGAAGACGATGGCTGCCTTTTTCAGGTGCAAAAACCTCTTCCTCACCAGGAAAGCTCTGTAGTTCTTCTGTATCGTCACCACACCACACAGGACCTTTCTATACTGTTTCCTGCAAGAGAGAGTGGCCGCCAAGGTAGTGAGGAGGCGAGCCATAAAAATGAGCTTATATTACAACTACAACACAGAAGTAAAGGACCCAGATTTGGACCCACACTCTCATTATGGAGACTGGAAGTCACAGGGGGAAAACTGGATCCGAACAAAACAGAAGAAAAACGAAAGAATAACAGCAAACAAAAGAAAGCCAGAGCCTGTCATTATCTTGGCTAAATAAAGAAGCAACCCAATACCGACTTTGAGCAGTCTGGCGCAAGCTGGGTAAACACAGGCCAAGAGGATCCAATACAGTTTCATGCTCACACGAAGGCAAGAACGCTAAGGCTACTGGAGCAGGGCAGCCCCGTGATTCAGAAAATGGACTGCCTAGCGTTTCCTGTGACTACAGAGTACACCCGGCCAAATGACTGTGAGTCAGAACTCGGAACACATGTCTTTAATTTCAGGATGGGAGGCAGAGGCAGAGGCAGAGGCAGAGGCAGAGGCAGACATACCTCTGAATCTGAGGCCAACCTGACCTACACATTGAGTTGCAAGCCAGCCAGGGCTACACAGTGAGATTTATCACAAAACAACAACTGAACACAAATCAACCCTGAAAGATGGGATCATTTTGTAAGCAACTAGGGAACGGGTCTCTGGACGATGTGGTACAAGTTGGGAAGTCATCATCCCCAAGCTCAAATCTGCACTTTCTTGAATGCTGATACAATGCTTAGAGATTTGCAGATTCTAGAGCTGGAGGGGTGGCTCGGCAGTTAAGAGCACAGACTGCTCTTCCAGGACCAGGGTTCGACTCCTAGCACCCACACAGCAGCTCACAACCATCTGTAGGCACATGGCACAAGGCATATATATGCAGGCAAAAAACCCATATGTATAAAATGAAATATAAAGAGATTTCCAGATTCCTGGGGCTAGGGATGTAGCTCATGGGTAGAACGTATGCTGCTCAGCATGTATGAATAAGTATGGGGAGAAAGAAAACAATATTCAGCACAGGGGTATGTTTGAACTTCTGATTCCCAATCAGCAGAGGCCAGGCAGAAAGATATTCCAATATGAATCTGAAATGCTCGTGAGCCCAAGTGTTTCAGATGAGGGACACACTTGGGTGGCAGCGCCACAGGACTGAGCCAAACTTCAGGGGATGCCACGAAGCAAGGTCAAACAACGTGTCTCCACGAGACTTGTAGGTGAGCGGCAGAAGCGGCCAGTGACTTTCCACGTTCTGTCCAGGTCAGACTTACAGGGTTACTGCTGTGGTCACTTAACAGATCTGACTTTGGGTACCTCTCCACTCCCACAAACGACCCCACTGGGGTCACAGCCGTTCTAGAGCTTCATGCCCCTCCCTCCCCTAGGTGCGGCTCTTACCGTGCCAAGTAGCCCAAGATGTGAGCTCGGATCACCATGGCTGCACGTGTAATCTCTTCTTCCCGCCTTTTCTCCAGTTTCTGCTCCAAGGATTCCCGAAGGAAGACCTGTCCACAAGAGAGACATGCATCAGAAGAATGTAGTTGAGGGAAAAAAGCGTCTCAAAGGCCCTGTCTTTTGGGGATAGTATCTGTTCCTCTCTACTGATGTCTGCTGCTAACTCCCACAAGAAGGCTTTTTAAAAAATATTTATTTATTTATTATTATGTAGACAGTGTTCCACCTGCACATGCACCTGTAGGCCAGAAGAAGGCACCTGATTAATTACAGGTGGTTGTGAACCACCATGTGGTTGCTGGGAATTGAACTCAGGCCGTTTGGAAGAGCAGATGGTGCTCTTAACCACTGAGCTATCTCTCCAGCCCCAAGAAGGCTTTTTACACGGCCCACCTGCCACAAACATTCTAGCATCCAGTAAGGATAAGGGACAAGAAACTAGTCCTTTATCCAGGACATACTAGTTCACATCAGCATTGGTCCTAGACTGAGGACCTCTTGTCTGAGGGACAAGAGACATAGACATTGGCAATAGAAAGAGAGAAAAAGGAGTGAATCCAAGAAAGTTCTAAAACATTACAAATTTGCTGTCTTGTGGGAACCTATCTTCTCTCCATACCTGCTAAGCAATAACCTTCTAAGTATCCTGACTTCAAAAATATACAGGCATAAAAAAGTACTGACACCAAGAAGGCAGCTCTGGGCACTGCAGAGATGGCTCAGTGGTTAAGAATTCTTGTTGTTCTTCCAGCAGACCTGAATGTGACTCCTAGCACCCACAGCCAGTGAATCACAATTGCCCATAACTCTCAGTTCTAGGAGCTCCCACATCCTCTTCTGCTCTCTAGGGGCACCTGAACTAATATGCTCACACCCATGACATAATTAAAAACAAAGTCTGTCTGTCTCTCTCTCGCTCGCTCTCTCTCAATAAAAGGAGGAGGAGAAAAAAAATTCTGAGATGTGGGGATGCAGAATGATTGGCTCATAGTATGTCTGAGGTTCTGAGTTCACACACACAGACACACACACTCACACACACAAACACACACGATTCCAGTAACATTTTGAAGTTGGAAAAGAAGGGTACTAGTTCAGTGGTTACAAATACACAAGGTTCAGGGTTAAATAAACTACAGGCCCTTCCAGGCTCATTTCGGTCAATGGTCTCCTTTAATCTCATGCTGGCCAACTGAGCTGCATCTGATATTGGTACTTGGCATCACCATCTCTCAGTTTGAAAAGATGAAGACATGAAGGCTCTTTCTCAGGCAACGCACTCCACGGCTCTCTCCCGGAATTTGGGGTTAAGGGGCTCTGCTACAGCAGCATGGCAAATGTGGGCTTTAGTTTTCTTGCTCTCCTGAGGTTTTGGCAACTTACAGAGTTTTAGGCTGTCTGCTGGTTTCCCACACAATAGCTACTGTAGCAGCAGGGATCACACACACATGCACACACACACACAGCATTGAAATCAGAGTTGGAAGGCTTTGAAGTTTCATTTTTGAGGTGTTGGGGGTTGCTTGTAGATCCACAACAGTCAGTCCACACTCTTGGTTGCCTGGTACAAATCATACACATATATACACACACACACACTGCATTGAAATCAGAGTTGGAGGGCTTTGAAGTTTTATTTTTGAGGTGTTGGGGGTTGCTTGTAGATCCACAACAGTCAGTCCACACTCTTGGTTGCCTGGTATACATCATACATGTACACGTGTACACACACACACACACACACACACACACACACACACACACACACACACCCCACACACTACATGAACCACTAAGATGTTAATAACAACCACTTAGCATCTGGAAATGCTACACCTATCATCCCCCCCCACACACCGGCTTGGTGGCTATTGCTCCTGTCACTGTACCTTGGTCTTCCCCAGCTGCCACTCGCTGTTAGAGGCATCATAGAGCTGCAGGAGCGAAGTGCACTTCCCTCGGATGTCCTCCGGCAGAGCCAGGTTCCGCATCAGCACTTTATATCTGCAGCAGAGGGTGCGTGGTGTTACCTTTGCTATTTGTTCTCCATCCCTCTTGAAGAGACAGAGAGAAAAGAGGAAGGAAAGAAGGAAGGAAAAGAGGGAAGGGGAAGAATGAGAGGAAAGAAAGAATCCATTTAGCTCCTCCTTGCCTTTTGTAAAAATCCTGAAAGGGTCTTCGGACGGCATACCCTGCTTTGCGAATCCTCACGGTCTCCAGCATCCCAGAGTAACGCAGCTGGTTTAGCACCACTGCCTGGTCAAACTGGTCTGGCATCTAAACCGTGAACAATGGGATAACGGTGGGTTGATTTAGATGACACAGCACTAATAAGGCTGCCCTCAGTGGGGAGAGCATGTGCAAATACACACAGTGATTTAAAACCTACACAAGACATGCAGTGGGAAAGGAATGCCTGTGGATCTGTCACTGGATACCCCAGTCCCAGCCGATCCTGCAGTGGCCACCAGCCTGCTTGCTGTCCTCCTCATATATATTGCCGAGTTAATCTCACTAGTAAATATTTTAGCATATATCAGTTTAACATAACTACTATACCATTATCATTATCTTGCAAGATACCAACAATTTCTAATATCAGTGTCCATGTCCAAATATTTGACCATGTCATAAATATACTTCGAGGTCGACTGTCACCATTTTAATAACCTTTTTCAAAAGTCTAAAGTGTCATGCACATATCACTGTTTACTAAACGGAGGTATTTTCTTAGCTGAAAAATACAGGAGCACACATGACGTGTACTCACATGCACTAACACACGCACTCATGCTCACACTTACACTCAAACGGGTACGTGTATGTGTGTGTGAAAAAGTCAGAGGATAAAAAGACAAGCTGACTGAGTTTGGTCCAGCCCGATAGCCCACTTCTTGCATGTTTCAGCAGGAATGGACCCAAGGACACACAGGCTTGAGATAGGAAGCCAAGCCGCCTCCTCTGCAGCATCGCAGCTGCCAACTGGCACTGAAGCAGCAACAATAGTTTTTCAGGGGAACGCGAACAAAGTGGGTCATATCCCACTTGAACCTTTTTGGATGGTTGATTCATTCTTCTGATTCAGGCCTCTATTTCCTTTAATTAACTGTATGCTGTTATTCTATAGAAGTCTAATAAAAGGACCCAAAGACAGAGCCACACTGTTGAAAAGTCCTCTCTGACCCTTAAAAAAAAAAAAAAAAAAGAACATAAAAGTGGGCTTAAAGCTAGAGATTATTCTGCAGTTTCAAAAACTAAAATTTACACAACACACACACACACACACACACACACACACACACACATACACACACCCTTCTGATGGAACAGCTGCCCTCATCTCCAGCAGGCAGACTCCTCTCAAGAATGTCTTACACAAACACTGTGGTCAGGTTGTCTTTACTTAGCAGTATTCTAACCGAGTGTAGCCAACAAATTAGGGCAAGCGGCCAGAGACCAGTGACTCAGATTTTTAGTCTATGCATTTGAACTCTCCTTAGAAAAGTAAGAAAAGGATAACGCTATGAAAAGCAAATGACCCGTGACACACTTTATGCTGTACTCTGGCTTAAAGAATATAACTCTGAGGTAAGTAGTTGCTCTGAAAACATTTGTCAAAGGCTCTTTTAGCTTTCTAGATTTGGAAAATAACATTGGAGCAGTAATGATCTACAAAGGATAGTACAAAGTGAATTTACAAATTCTTAGCTTTATAGATTTGGAAATAACATTAGAGTAGTAATGATCTACAAAGGGTAGTACAAAGTGGATTTGCAAAGTGAACATCCAATAAAGCATCAGACTTCTTCAACTTAGTTAAATTCATTGGAAGCAGAAAAACTTTTAAACCGGCACAATAATTTAAGGTTCCAAGTGAGAATCTTAACAGTCCTCATTCAGCCCTAGCCATGCCTGACCCGCATTATTCTGCCCTGTCAACTTTTTCTTTGCTCCGAGTAATTCCTTAGCCTGGCACCCAAGTTGTGAAAACATTCCAAACGATTCGACTCCAGGGGCCACCCCTCCAAACGCGATCGACACTCACCATCTTCTTGCGTCTCCGAGGGACATTCCACCTTCTGTTAGGCTCTCGGGCCAAACTTCATACGGAAAACAACAACTGCCACCCTGACCTTTTCCCCCACAGCTAAAGACTTGGAACAATAACGAACACCATTCTGTGCTTTAAAAAGTGCCCGGTCACCATGACAACACCTTCCACTCCGGGCTAATTAGTGTGGTGTGGTTCTAGGACTTGATACAGCTCCGGGAAGGGAGTGAGGGACGCTGGGAGCTGTTGCTTTTTGCAGACTCCCACTGCCATTGTGCCTCTGCCCCTTCCCAGTAATTTACCCAGGGGAGGTGAGGAGGGGGTAATCTATAGGCCGATTGTAGCCCCGGGCAACCCGCCTCCGGTGGTCACGAGGGGGCAACTCCGGCTTTCCATTGGTGCTTCTGTTTTCAGTGGCAACTTCCTTTTCTGGTGAATTTAACTTTCAAAGATGTCACAGCTGGAGGCTGGACAAGGAGCATTTTGCTTTTCAAAGCCTGCCTTAATGCTTGCTAGTCCTCACCGGTAACCAGTTTTCTAGGGCTGTGCCGCACCCCAACAAAGACTGCCTGCTGAGCACTAAAAGCTAGGTTTTGATGAGGACAAATAGATTTTTGGAAGGAACAGTTCTAACTCCAGGCAATTACAGACCAGCTAGATCCCTTAGCGGGACAGCTATTAAACACCTACTATGTGCAAGAATTTTGTGATTCTTGCTTTCGGAAGATTCACCACAAGCGGGGGTGGGGGTGGGGGTGGGAGCTTCATTTTGTTCCCAAGGTTTCGGACGTGTGGGAGAGTAATCAGGTGTGTCAAAAATCACCACTGAAGTGGGTTGGGGAGATGGTCAGTGGGTAAATGTGTACCCACATAAAAGCTGGGCACACTGGTGCTTCTGTGACCCCAATGCTTGGGGAGCAGAGAGAGGCGGATCTTAGGAACTGAACTCTCTAGCCAGCTGGTCTAGCCCAGAGAGCTGCAGGTTCAGTGAGAGGCCTTCCTTGTCCCAGAAATTAGCTAGTGCGTCAGTGACTCAGTGGGTAAAGGTGTGTGCACCAGGATTTTATCCACCCCCCTCGAACACACACAGTAGAAAAGAAGTGCCTCTACCCATGAGTATTCCCTTTCATAAATGGATAAACAATCTAAGATTTGGGGGGGAGGGGAGAAGGTGGCGAGCAGTTAAAAAAGTTACCTGAAGTGAACTTCTGGTCGCCACATGCACACGCTGGTGAGTGTACATACATAACACCTACACACAACCACATATACAATACAAAGTGTAATATTATACCATATTTAACATATAAACAGAAAGAAAAAAATGGTCTAACTCATCAAGGTGTGCCTACTGGTTCATTAGTGGGTTATCGTTCTGGGGGTAACTAACCACTCTGAGTGGATTTGAGGTCTGTTCCTCAGGAAGGAATTCATGTCTGATATACAAATGTGAACATCTAAGGCTGAGGTCGTAGGCCCTGAGAGGCCTATGTTTATAATGGCTGGTGAAACTGGTGCTGCTCTCAGCCTTGGTCAGAGGAGGTTCTCTTAGCAGTGAGCAGCAGTTAGTGTCTTCTCACAACTGGTCACATAGCTGAGAATAACAGGCGTTAGGGGCTCAGCCCTCAATGAGGCAGCCACCTCATCCTTCCAAGGCTCAGAAAACAACATGGAGGTAGGGGTGGAAGGAAACGTTGGGAGCCACAGGATGGGGAGGAGTCCTCTGCACGTGGCCTGCTTCTTACACCCAGGGTCTCACAGAGCAAGCCAGTCAATATTCTGCCAGGGGCACAGAAGGGCTCACAAGGCTTGCGGACAAGCTCCTACAGTTGATAGCCCCCTCCCCGGGGGAGAGGCAATGTTCTGTTCTTGCAGGATGTGGCCCCGTAGGTTGGTCACACTCCATGCAATGCTCCTACCCCTAAATTCATGCCAACAACACTAGCTGGACTTTTTTTTTTTTTTAAGACACACCAAAGTAGGAGAAGGGAGAACCAAGATACATTGTATACATGTGCAGGAAATAGAACAAAAAATATTGTTTTAAAAAGACCCAAAATGGGAGGTAGAAAAGCTGAAGAGCCAAGGGCAGCACAGGATTCACAAAGGGTTGAAGGGAGAGTATCACTCTCACCGAGAGAAGCAGAACAAACAAAGCTCTGGGGTAAGAAAGGATCTGACTAAGGTGGTCTGGGTCGGAATGCAGGGAACCTTGGCTGAAGAGGGGCATGCGAACTCATGACGGAATGGTTGTGGGGGACAAATGGAGAGGCTGGGTGTGAACATAGCCAGATGCCTGTGATGAAAGGACAACCTTGCTGGCAAGAAAGCAGTTAAAAACAAGGCCATTGCCCACCACAAGAAGGGCAGGGGCCACCTGCTCACCAGGAGACTCAGCATCTTCAACAAACAAAGAGCCAGCTCTAGTTCTGGGCTCACTTTGAAAAGGAAGGGACAGAAAAGCATGTGTAACCAATAGCCCCTTCCTGTAACCCTGGCCGTACCTGGGCTTGAAAAAAACACTGTCTCTGGATGAGAGGCCATACTATATCTGACTGCAAATCATCAGTCAACCGGCGACTTCGCAACTCACTGTAACTACCACCATGATTACCTCGGTTCTTGGAGACAGTTTCATGCACCCCAGCCCGAAACTTCATGTGCAGCCTAGAGTGACCTTGAACTGTCCTTTCAGCTTTGAGTCCAGAGTTCTGAGATTAAGAGAGTGTGTCCACCACTATGCCTGACTTATGTTGTACTGGGGGTTAAAAGTAGGGCTTCTTGTATGCTGGGCAAGCATTCTCCCAACTGAGCTACATCCCTAGCCCGTAATAGTCTTAAAAGGAATTTCACACCATTCAACTTCGATTTCAAATCCTTCCTTTTAGGAAGGAATTCCAAAGCCTTCTGGAAGGTCCAGCCGGAGCTGCAGGTTGCCTGCTCTGGCTTCTGTGAGTATGGCACCCCTGCCCATCAGCACACGGACTCTGCTGTCTCGGTAGCTAACATTGTATCCCCTGAGTGAGAGAACTGAAAGGAAGGACAGAATTATCTGCTCAAGGCAATCTGAGTTTTTAGACCAAGCCATTAGGCACAGGCTCAGCTCAGTAGCAGCCTTACATCTACACCTGGGTTGAATCCCCCCCCCCCCCCTCTCGCCCCCCACCCTGACACCGGACAAATAAAAACTGAGCAGTTAGGAAAGTCAAGTTCGAGGCTGGAGAGATGGCCCAGCACCCACGACAGCTTGCAACTGTTTATAACTCCAGTTGCAGGTGATTCGACACCCTCATACATGCAGGCAAAACACCAATGCACATAAGATAAAGATAAAGAAATCATTGGGGTTAATTGTAATTGAAATCACTTTTTTTAAGTCAACTTCAAAGAGCTTTGCTTTCTTGAAAACAAATGCTGTATGTGGGTCAGATCTGCATCCATCAAATCTAATGGGCATGTGGCGAAGACAAAGTTCACCTCTATAGACATAGCTCTCACAGAGAAGAAAACTTCTTGAGGGAAGAAGTGAAGACGGAGTCCATGCACAGGCTGTGTTCTGTTCTGTAGTACTCTCTGCTGCAAACCTCCTCGAAATACATTATCCAGAAGAATTTAGCACTGAGGGGCTGGGGACCACTCTCTCAGTTGCTGACTTGGTCCCACATGCAATTAAAGAAAGTTTTCACCAGGCATGGTGACTCATGCCTGTAACCTCACATTTGGGAGGCGAAGGAAAAGGATTACTGAGAGGTGGGAGGCCAGTGTGGGCTACAGTGGGACCTTGTCTTTAAAAAACAAATAAATTAACATACTGAGGCAGGAGGATCCCTTAAGCCCAGGCATGCACTATAGAATGAGTTCAAAGGGCAATACACACACAAACACACCCCCTTTCTGAACCAAGGAACGCATTCAGGGATTGAATTCTAGCCACTCCCAGAAACACCCTTCCTGCCTTGCTCAGTGTCAGACAACTGACAAATGGCTACCCAGTCCTTGCTCTACTGTGGTTTAGTGCCACTGACCTCCCTCATTCCCCCTTGGGCATTTGCTAAGGACAACATCCAATCCAAGAGCTCACATACGTGAACAATGGAATAACTCAGACATGTCACATGTCACACAGCAGGCCACAGAACATACCCACATCTGACAATGTATTTTAATACAGGTGTGTCTTCATGAAAAAAAAAACAAAAAACATTATGCTAAGTATAACTTGACAAGCCATGAAGTGTACTCCGAATTTATTTCCAATATGAATCATTTAGTCCTCTCTTGGAAATAGTTTATGAGATCATGAAAACATGACATTTTTAATCACTCAAAAGGTTTATGAAAAGCCTCACCTAGCATGAGCCACAAGAGAAGCCAGCTTCTTGAGAAAGCAGGCCAGGCCTGGTTGGTCTGGTCTAGATAGCTCCAGGGATCCAACTGCTGAGCATGCAAAAGGCAGTGGGGCCTGGCTCTGGAGATCCAGGAGGCCAGACAGGCAAACAGAGCACCCCAGAGTCCCACCAGCATCTGTTGCACAATCCTACGGTAGCATACGATAAAATATGAGTTCCGAGTCTAGGGAGAAGATGCAGATGCCAAGAGCACGTGCTGCTTGGCTGCTCGTGCAGAGGATCCAGATTTCCTTTCAGCCCGTGTGGCTGCTCACAACAGTCTGTAAGTCCAGTTACAGGGGATCTAATTCCCTATGAGGGGACGAGGTGTACACATTGTGCAAATCCATACAGACAAACACTCAAGCACATTAAGATAAAGATATATAATTCTTTAAAATTACGAGCCTCTAATTTTATACCTACCTCCACACATATTGGTGTTTCCTTAAAACTAACAGGTTTTTGTTTTCTCTCATCTGTCAAACATTTGCAACTTTACCCAATAAACCTATTGGGTCTGTGGCCAAGGGACCCATCACACAGTCTGTTTTGGAAGGACCAAACGTGTAGAAAGAACTGTCACACGGTTCTTAGTGAGTACGAGAGCAGGGAGACAAGACAACTGGACGGAAAGCATTTACTACATCAACAATTCACTGAGGGACAGAGAGCCGCGCCACTGAACTGTACACACAAGCCTGCCTGATCTTTTCATACTCTTTCTTCAGATTTAAGAAGTGAGAGATTCTAAGAATGTACCACAGGTAAGTTAGTTTACCCTGAAACTCGAGGTCACCAAGGCAGGAATACCGTCTTCCTGAACAGGCACCAAGCAAAAGCTCTTTACTTACGGCTGCCATCTTGCTCCAGAGCTGACAGGCATTTTATACAGCTGTTTCTTACGTGCTGATTTTCACAGTGTGTGTGTGTGTGGTGGGGGGGGGCGGGAGAAGCAGAGTTCATTTTTTCTCCACAGACAGGCAAGCCATCCAGGAGAGAACAGAAAGCCACGAGGCAACAGGACATGCCTAAGTAGAGCTCTGAGTCAGTGGGAAGGTCAGGTTATAGCCTATGGAAATTTCTCACTACCAAGGACAGCCTCCAAAGCCACGCCTCTTAGGTGCAGGACGATGAGTGCCAAAGCACAGAAAACTCTGCCCACTTTTTCTAGAGCCACACGAAGTTACATGTCTTGATGGAAAAGGAAGACCAAGGCTGCAGCTTCACATCCAAGGACCTGAAGCAGTCTCCGTTTCCACTGAAGGGCACACCTACATTTTACCTGAACTACAGGTAATCAAAGTTGTTTCTTAGTCAGGCATGGTGGTGCTCACTTACAAGGCAGAGGAAGGCAGATCGGATCCCTGTGAGTTTGAGGCCAGCCTGGTCTACAAAGTCCAGGACAGCCAAAGCTACCCAGAGAAACCCTGATTCGAAAAACAAAACACACACACACATACACATGCACGCACGCATGCATGTGCATGCACACGCACACACAGAAAGTTTTTTCTTGACCAGCAAATTCCCTTGTCTTCACCTCAGGTGACAGTCACCTCCCATCCCCATTGTTTTCAGATGCTGCCACATCTCACTCCTTGTGAGCCAACTCTCCTCTGCTCTGCTCTCTCACTTACTTTCACAGTCTATGAGAATTATCAGCCCATGGTGGAGTTAACTGTGATATAAGGCACAGAGAGGCAACCATCTGGAAAATTCTATTTTGCAACTTCTGAAATACCTCACATAAAAGCAATCATTTGCTCATCTCTACTACAGGAGGGGGGAGGGGCAGGTGGGGATGTTCACACAGAGTGGAGGCAGAGTAGCAGAGGCATCAAGGTCATTTAATGCTGTGGAAAGATCCTGTGTAAAGTGACACCGTGTGAGTGCCATGGTTGCCCTCGGTAGGTCACTGGTGAAGTGGACTCTCCCCTGTTCCAGTACCCAGTTTGGTTTGTATTTACAAATGGCAACTGTGGAAAATGCTGAACTGACATTAATTCATAGAAAGCCCAGCAGTAAGAAGAAAAGTTATTGTGTCCCAGGCCTAGGTGCCCAGGCACCAATTCTAGCAATTCTATTTGATAGGCACTATTGCTATCCCTGTTTTACAGATGCATTACCTGAAGCACAGAGACGTTGATTAACTTGTCTAGGGTCACAGAGCGCATGTTGGCCAGAGTCAGGCAGAGTGGCTGCTGAGGCTCTAGCTAGCCACACTTGCAAGGTATACGCTCAGGAAGTGGGTGGGGTATTCCTGCAGATCAGGTATTTGTTGTTTAACAGTTCATTTCACAGTATTCCTAAATGGACTTCACCACAAGAGCTATTTTGGGAATAGCCCAAATAGAATTCCAGTCTGAGGGTTAAAATGCAATTAAGACAATGAGTTTAGATCAGGGGCTACTAAAGTACAGCCTGTTCATATAAATAAAGCTTTACTGGAACACAGCCATGCAAAGCTGAGAAGCATGGGACCTTAGTTCAAATCCCAGCACCTACATAAAAAGTTGAGTATGGCCAAGTGTACCTACAACTGCACTGCTGAGGGTCCAGGGACCAGGAGGATCACTGAGTTTGCTAGACGCCTGTCTGGATCCAGGTTCAGTGAGAGACTGTCAAGAGGATAAGGCACCAAGACCTAGAAAGGCTACCCAGCATTTTCCTGTGGCTAGCTTTCATAGCAACACTGAACTGATCACACACACACACACACACACACACACACACACACACAGCATATACATACCACATACATATATACACACAACACCACATACATATACACATACACAGTACATAGAACACACAGCACACACACACAGCATGCACACACCACATACATATACACATACACACAGAAACAGCACACACACATAGCTCACACATACACACACACCACATGCACATATCATGCACACACACAACACTCACATGCACATATCGTGCACACAGCATGTTACTCCTAGTGCTGATCCCTGAATTAAATAACAAAAGCCATAGCTGGGGCTGGGATTTGGTTCAGGATTAATGGCCCATCAGGGTGCAAGAAGCTATACATACAATTAGACATCATTTTCATGAAATTAACTTTCCATATACTTTCAAACAAGGTTACTGGAAAATGCATGGTTCGGTACAACTCACTTCGTGCATCTACTGCAGAAACGGACCCGTTTTCCACAAAAGCTCACAGAGTAAACAACAGGCTTAAAGTCATTCTACTTGTGCGTGGTGCCAGGGACTAATTTCTACAAGTCAACTCGTTGACTGTTTTAACACAAGGCTTTTTCATTTAGGTAAATGCTAAGGCACGCAAATCCTCAGGAACTGCCCTGATCATCTGATGATGAGGAGAAAGCTGAAGGTGAAAAGACATGAACTAGCGAAGACCTAGGAGCAGTTCCTGCTCGGCTAAGCACGTTGAACATCAGATGTGAGGAATTTCCTTGAGCTTCAAATAAACCATGTGAAAGATCTTCCAAGACAGAGATAGTGGAGTCCGGCGCAATGGCGCATGCACGCCTTTAAACCCAGCACCAAGGAAGCAGAGGCAGGTGGATCTCTGTGAGCTCAAGGCCAGCCTGGTCTACAAAGTGAGTCCAAGGCAGCCAAGGCTACACAGAGAAACCCTGTCTCAAAAAAACAAAACGAAACAAAACAAACAAAAAGACAGAGATGGTGATTCTCAGACATGTAAACTTTTTATCAACTCTACATTTAATTTCTAAAACACAACAAAAGATCCTTGTATCATTAGCTCATAAACTTGTAAAAAAAATGAACCATTGAACTCAGGATCATTGGTGCCTAGAGCTGTGGTGAGAACCGTGCAGAAGTGTGTGTTAGAGCAAGGTCTGACAGGCCAATGTGGGGTGCACACAGCAGTTGAGTGCTCAGAAAGAACATGCCTATCAGCCCTCTGGTGTTTGGAACAAGCCTTCCTCTCTCATTGTATCCATGGGACAGGAACACATCACCTTAGCTGCTATTGTACCCCTGTCACGTACTTGTTTCCAAACTCCACAGGAGCCTGAAAGCCACACACAGTGACCATATGGTCAAATGTTTCCCGAGGTATGAAAATGCAAGCACAGCCTCCATTACAGCTCTTCCTTCCAGCTTCCTGCTTCTGTCAGGCCCTGAACCTGCCAGACTTCCTTCCCTTCTGCAGGGCTACGTGCTTAATACTGCCCAGGGGCGCACTTCTGGCTACTCGGGGTCTCTACACTGATGACTTCCTCCCTCCTCCGTCCTAGTTAACCCCATAGAAGTCGCCAGTCTTCATGTTAGTGTGTGGCTCCCTCCAGCATGGCATGGAGTCTCCCCTGAGAGTATAGAAGGACAGCAGTTTGGTCCCATAGGACCAGATCCCTCGCTTGCTCAATGGGGGGTGGGGGTGGGGGAGATAACATTAAGCAGGGGTCCTCCCTCAAAGAAAAGCTACCATTTCCTTCCTAAATTAAAATGAAAGAGCCACTGGTATGGACTGCCACATGCCAGGGATTTTCATGACCTGGAAGAAATCTCCATGATTCTGTTGAGGCCAGTGGGCAGGCCAGCATTATTACTCCATTAAGCACTGAACACGGAGAGTGCCCTGCCTGAGGCCTCATGACCAGGCAGTTCTAAGTCCTGTGCTATTCCTCAGAGGAAAACCCCAACAGGGCCCACAATGCGCAGGAATCTCTAATGGGACACTTGCCAGACAGATGGCAGGCCTTTAAAAGTGCTGAGGCTAGCAATGCCTGGACAAGCATCTCTGTCTTAGTGTGCACTCATCCATCCTTCCCGTGTAACACCTTGAGCACTGGACGCCTTCTTTTTCTGTTATCACTGCCAGGTTGATGGACAGGAAAGAGCAAGGACTTTGATCTTTTCTTGAAGTATTGGGTATAAAATGTCTATTCAAGGTCCTGGGGTTATTCGGCTCTTTAAAGTTCTCCAGCCTTGCTAAGGAACAGCAACTGCCTTCAGGGCGACCATTCTGATGTAAGACCATGCTGCATCAACATGCAAAAGCATGCACCAGTGCCAGATACGTTTGCAGCCTCTTGCAGAGGGAGGTTCAGTGCTAGTACCCAGCCCTGGCCTTAGAACCCTGCAGAAAAGCCAAGACCAGAGAGGAGTGGTCTGACAAATCTCCTTAAAAGACTCCAAGGAAAGACTTGCCTTTCTAGTAATGGGAGTGTTCTCAGGGGGTTCTATTTGGGCTCAGCTCACACCAGGTCTAGGATTAACCTTCCTCTGAAAAATATGTTCTTCATTTCAGAGATGGACCTCAATGGCACAATTTTAACAAATGCTGATAGAACTGTATGTGACAGCCATTTTGCAAACCCGGGGGGGGTCATAGATGTGTTAGCTGGAACCGCTGACACCGTGGAAGCATGAAACAGATATTTGCCATGTAGCAAAACCTCTAAGCACACGAGTGTTGGCAGTTACCACCTTTGACCTGAAGATTTGGAGTTTATGCAGGAGACAGAGGAGTCCTGTGTGGGCACTTGTCTAGGCTGTTGGCAGACAGAGATCTTACAGAGAGAAGAAAGATTCTTCAAAAAACAAAACCGAACAAAACTAACCAACCAAACAGACAAAAAAGCCACTGTCGCTGGTGATGAACCCTACATGTCAAAAATATGCTCAAGGCAAGGCAGCCTGAGCAGAGGCCAACATGGCAACCAGCGCATAATGGTGCGAGATGGTAATCCAGACAGAAGCAGGGCCCTGAGCTCCCTGCCTCAGAGACAATCACCAGGGGTGGCTTCATCAGCGGTGGCCAAACGCCCAAGTTCCCCAGGATGGGAGTCATGGGAAAACAGTGCTCAAAGGACAGTGAGGGTCGGGGGAGGCAGGCTGAGACACTGCTCTTGTAGATACAGATGGGGTGTGTGGGTTCAGGAATAATGCTCTCCAACCCTGCAGAGTTACAAGGTGAGCTCATAGGCAGCGAAAGCCAGGGTGTGGGAAGGTGTGGGGGAGTTGAGGAGAAGGGCTGTGGCAGAGAGGGTCAGAGTGGAGTTCAGGATGAGGCTGGGACCACAGGACGTTGTTGTTAAGAGTTCACAGCCACTGGCTGTGACCTAGGAGGTTGTGGCCCCTTGCTGAGCATTACAAGGTGGACCCTTGTGATTTCAGAGATGAGTTTTTCATATGCAAGCTATGCTGAAATCAGAAGGAAATAAAAGTCTCTTGTTGTCCAAAATATCAACTGAGGCAAAGAAACAATGAAATTCTCAAGGAGGCTCCTGAAGACATTGAGGAAAAGACTGTAAAGTCTGTGTGACCAAATGAAGCCAGTTTATACATTCTGTGGGGATGAGAGAGCAGATTGGAAGTTTTAGAAACTTTAACGGGGTGACGGGTTGAGGGGAGTTAAAACAGTGGGATCTGAGCATCCATTAAGCTGTGGGCTGGGGTGAGTGTGGCTTGGTGGTAGAGCATGCAGTTAGCATGCAGAAGGACCTGGGCAGATCTCCTTCATGGCCTAGTCAAGCAGGGTGGGTCACTTTGCCTGGCAGAGAGACTGGAGTCACACCTGGTAAAATATTAGTTACTGCTGCTTCTAGAAGCAGAAGAAGCAGGCCCAGCCTTGAAAGTCACCTTGGTGGGAAGCCAGGTCGTCTGACTCTCCAGCTGCTCAGAGGCAGGCTTGAACTGAGCCACTCCTCAAGTTCCTACCCTAGCCCCAAAAAGGCTCAGAAACACTCGAGGAGGAGAGAAGGCCAGCTGGGCTGGAGCACATCTGAATTCCAGCCCTAGAAGGCTGGCTGGCAAGACTAGCTTGCTACAGGTTCGAGGCCTGCTTGGAAGGTAGGAGATTCCAGGACAGTGAGACCCTAGCTCAGAAATGCTAAAACAACAAAGAGACTCAGACAAAGAGGATGGGAAGAGTCTATTCTGCATCAGAGCACAGCGCTGGAGGAGCTGACAGAAGGCTCAGCCCTCTCTATGAATCCCATCTGCACACCCTCAGAGAGCAGCCTTGGGCATAATCTGCTGCCTTCTTATCTAAAGAACCCAAGGCAACCTTTTCATCCCGGGACACTGAACCCCAACTTCATCCTATTCACCATTGTTCTCCCATGTCTCCGACCACCATACTGAACGGGTCACAGCCCCCCTCTATTCAGATTCACTCTGACAAATCATGCTGAGAAATACAAATTAGGAGGGCAGCTGTCTCTCTCTCTCTCTCTGCTGGCAAGGACGCCCACACCACTCATTAGAATGCTGAATAGCTACAGATCTCAATGAGTCACTTATCAAGACCCAGGGTTATGGCCACACGATGCAATCAGGCTTCATAGCTAGAAAAAGGCAGGAATGAGATAGGAAATGTGGGCACTAGGAGGTAAACATTCTTCAGTGTCCAGACCTGGAATATTGTCAAACTGAGATCTGGAAGGCTTGGTCTGGGTGAACAGTTTCATAATGCTGCGCTCACAGCAGACACAGCACCCTGCGCTAGCAACACAAATCAGTGTAAACATGCTAAGTAGGAGAATACATGCTTGTAGATCCTTGCTTCTTAGGCGTTTAAGATTCAAGGGTACTTCCAAGCTTCTAAAAGATGGGCATCATTCATTATGCTTAGTTTTAAGAAGCACACTACAGTTAGTACACAGAGGATAACAAAGGCCTTCAGATACACACAGACAGACTGGCAGGTGGGCACACATGCAAACCCTGCCCTCGCCCGCCACCCCCCCCCTCCCGCGCGTGCGCGCACACACACACACACACATCACAACTGGATCTAAGTCTAAGTTGTCTAATGAAAGATGAAAACAGCCACTCAGAAGAGAGTCAAACCAAGCAGTCCCCTGGGATAATAAAGATGTCTTCAAGACTCATGGCAGAGCTAAAATAGTCTTTAGACATTCCCCTGCCCAGGGACAAGCAAGATGAAGCAACTTCATGTACATAAAAATATACAGCCAAGAAAAACCTTCAGTAACAAGTGTAGCTGATTTGTAAATATTCATGAGCACACGCAAAATACCAGGAGAAAAAGAAAATTGCATGGAGAATTTTATTCGCCCATTACTCCAGGCAGTGTGCGGCTGGGACAGGCAGAAATGCACTGGCAAGCCTGTGGTAAATTCTACTGTCTAGCTAGTGGGAAGACAGGCCTGGTGGGAGGGGGCCTGAGCGAGCACTGTACGCTAGGAGTCTTCTTCTCTGCTTATTCGTGTATTAAAGTGGCTGTTTGCAGGTCATACTGGGAAGTTAGCCAGCCCACAATATCTGTTCAGTGTATCTGTTAATGTCTGTTAAGTATAAATTAGAAACATTATGCAGTATTACACTGAGCAGTTACCAGTTGCTAGGAAACAAGCGGTCAAAGACACTCAAAAGCCAGGTTATTCTCATCCTTGGTTAGGGCATTTATCAGAGCTCTAGGCACACTAGGCTCTCAGTGCAGAAGGAGGCTAGGATCTTGGGATCGCTGAAGCCCTCAGCTGGGCTGCATGCCATTCTAGGCTTCCAAGTGACGCAATTCCAACTGCTTAAAATCTGGGTGTCCCCTCCCACTCCCAGACCCCCAGCTTCAGGGAAGTGCCCAATGGATAAAGCAGGAGCCTGGCAGCTTCTATCCTACTATTTTTCTGCCAATCAGCAAGGCCTGAAGATTTGAATGAAAAAGTCTGATATCAACTAAAGTTTTTAGACTAAGCAAAATATTCAAACTAAAAGCAGCTGGGATGTAACTGAGCGACAAAGTACTTAGCCTAGAATAGCCCAGAAGGCCCTCGTTCAATAACTTGTCAATCCCCTACACACAGTCAGACATACTCACAAATAATAAATAATAGCAATAATAGGGCTGGAGAGATGCCTCAACGGATAAGAATACTCACTGTCTGTTCTTCCAGAGGTCCTGAGTTCAATTCCCAGCAACCACATGGTGGCTCACAACTATCTATACTGGAATCTGATGCCTTCTGACATACGGTGTACATGCAGATAGAGCACTCATACATACATAAATAAATAAATCTTTAAAAAATAGCAATGATAATAAAAGGAGAGACTTTAAAATGTTTCTGTATGTATGGTGGCAGTAGTGGTGGTGGTGGGGGGTGAATTTCCCTGAACTCAAGACACAGCAATCAGTCTTCCACCCAGACAACCTCCCTTCTCCCCTGACCCTGGAATACACTTTTTACTCTCTTCCACCAGTGATCCAGTTTAGTTCACACTGAGTGTGCCCCGGCTTGTGTCCGGAGCGTTCTGAACTGACCCTTCCCATGATCTTTTCCAGGATGAATATGCTTCCTTCACAAATTCTACTTGGGGAGGCACCGAAGAGTTTGGGAACTAAGTCCACCTTTCCGGAAATGCCCCACACAGCATCAGGGTCCTCAAGCAATACATGAGTGTAACTTTGTCCCACAGTGATACAAAGAAGAATGGACGGTCGTCAGCCAGCGTGACCATCAGCAGTGACATGGGGCCAGGGTGTGAACAGGGACATTTCCAGACATGTTCACAGTAATCCTCAGGTCCTCCCGAGAGTGGGTAAAATTCATCCTTTCACAGCATTTTTGTCAGTGACAAAAATGAGTACTCAGACAACACCCAAGGACCCACAGCTGGCTACAGGCAGACAGCATTCCCCTGTAAGCTTTGTTGTGTCCCCCATGGTACATAGCATCCCTGGTCTCTACTCCAGAAACGCTTAGGGAAAGAACCATTTTGTCATGCTGTTAGCTAGGCTGTCTAAAGGAAAGGTAACGCTATTCACTAGGCCAACAACAGTTAACTTGTTCTCTTAGAATTGTGAGAGCCTTTGGCATGAGATGTTGCAAAAATACACAAGATACAGCCCTGGTCCAACGGACTGCTATGGGGTCATTAGGCTGGCAGAGCTGTACGCAGGATGACACTGAAATTCTGTGATTGACACGAGAAAACTATGGAAGAAGGTCACAGGGGTAAACAAAGTTTAAAAATCCCAGCCGAGCAGTGGTGGTACACACTTTTAATACCAGCACTCAGGAGGCAGAGGCAGGAGGATCACTGTGAGTTTGAGGCTAGCCTCGTCTACAAAGTGAGTCCAGGACAGCCATGAGTATACAGAGAAATCCTGTCTGGAAAAACAAACAAACAAAAAAAGGTAAAAAAATCCGCAGGGCATGTCTTATGCTGGGGCACACTCTAAAAAGTCCGCTCAGATCTCCAAACAGTGCCCTCACAAGCACTCAAAAGAGACTGGTTGGTGATTTGACTATGACTGTGTGTCTGCAATAAAACCTGAAAAATGGAAAGAAAGAAAAACAAACCATCACCAAGAACAAAAACCCCTACGTACCTAGGCCAGCTGTGCCCCAGGTCAGCTGTTTGGGGCCTTTGACTAGTCCCAAACCACCGTCTCAATCATTCAATACCTTATTATACCCACATGTTGTAACAAGAAAGAGCAGCAGGCTATGAGCAGCCGGGTGAGTGCGCTATACAGAACAAGTGGCGACTGTGCAGAAGTTGCTTTCTTCGCCGAGCACGGGGAAGGAACAGCTTTCACCCCATGCACGTTGGCAGAACGGAGGTGATGTCCACCATGGAGTGCCACAAGCTTGTCTCAGATAACAGGAGCAACTAGAGAGGTGCAGCCAGCTGGCTCAGACCAGGTCACAAGCAAGATTGGTCTGAAAGGTAGCTCAGTGGCACAGCTTTGCATCCTGGACCCCCTTTGTTCCTGATTCTCCGCCCTAAATAGTAACAGGCTGTGCAGGAGGCTGGGAAATCAGAGTCAAATGACATCATGACCAGGCCCAACCTGTTTTTCCACCTCCACAGGACCTCATTTCCCTAATTTGCAAGCTACCTCTGACTGAAGACTCAGAGGGTTGCAACTATGTGCACCTGTGGTCCAACTTAAACCAACTAGCCTAGACATCGCTAAATTTACATACTACAATCCTCAAATCAAACGACGAACCCAAACTTTAGAATGAGACCAAAGGAAGAAGGGAAAAGAACAGAGAAAGTTAGCTAGTTTTTCTTCCACACTTCCTCTGGGCACAATAACTTAAGAACAATGGGTTCTGTTGGTCCCGTGGACTTTACCACAGCTTAGTAAATCTGTTTAGTCTTCTGTGTGAATATTGCAATAACCATGTCTAAGTCTAGGCTGCCTTCAAAGAAGTCAGTACTGTGCACGTCTCAAACACTTCCAACTCCTGCTCCTTCGCTGAGGTCAGAAGGTGAAATCTCAAAGTTTATGGGGCGTAGCCTTACCTCACCTCCTTCCCCCCCCCCCCTTTGCTTATTTAAAGAGAGCTTTAAAAGAACCCACAGAAACATCCATTTTCTGGTGGGGTTTTTCAGCCATAAGGCTCAGAAGCAGGGAGAAGTAGCAGAGTCTGTGACAGGGCCGCTCTTCTTCCATTTCCTAGAGGCAGACGCTGAGAACACCACCGTGTAATTCCAAAGCTAAACAGTATTCCCTTTAAAGTGAAATGCCGAGCGGAGCAGCATCTGGCACACTTTAATGAGCGGCTGCATCCTTTCAGAGTGCTGAAACTAGGGCAGCCATTCATCTGAGAGGGTAGACAGCCCACAGCCAGCACACAATGGTGCGCAGCGCACTGGTAGAAAAGTCCCCCCCCCCCAAACATTTCAAAGTCTGAACATAGCTTACTAAAAACAATGCCACTTAACAGTCACGACTTGATAATCTCAAAGCTTCTAAATGGTATGGTTTTCTCTGTGTAAACTCGAGGTTAAAAGCAACAGCAACTTTGATAGAAAAAGTTTGCATGTTTTGATGCCATCTTCCTAACAGCAAATAATAGTTACAACAACAAAAACAACAACACTGAAAAGCAATAAGCAGAACTGATACCCTCACCCAGAGGTTTGTCTGGGAACACTGGGGGCTGTAACCTGTGTCTCCTAAATTGATGCCTTGACCATTGCTGAATCTCTTGCAAACAACAGCCTGGACGACAGCTACCCTCAAACTGCCCAGTCTACACGTAAGCAGGGCCAAGTGTGGCAACCCATACCTCAGTCTGACAAGAATGAAAATTGCTTTGCAAGTATCATCCATATAAGAAGTAGCAGGGAGAGAAGGAAAGGAGGTGAAATTTAATAATGGATACACGTCACTTCAAAGAACCAGGCGGGGGAGAACTGGAAAATCCAGGCAACCGCAACAACAAAAAAAAGTGGATTACAAAATGAAGGCGACGGTGAAAGCCAAACCCAGAGCTTCAAGCTGGAAAGATATGGTAGAGCGGGGAAAGTACTCACCAGAGAGCAGGAGAAAGGAGCCAGGGCTCCTGAGGCTGGAAACAGGAAGGTAGGGGCTGAGCTCAAGGTCAGGCCTCCACCTAGAGGAGCCAGTCAAGAGCCTGCTGTGGGGGTGGGTAGGCTGGTCAGAGGGAGGGAAGGAGTGGCAGTTAGGAGCTAGCGGTGCCCCTTGCCTGGGGGTGGGGTGGAGACCTGGAAAGAGGACAGAACTTGAGGCAGGAAGCTTTCAGAAGGGTGCCAGGAAAGGCTTTGATCCCACAGCCTCAGACTAGTTAAATATTCAGCAGGGAGGAGAAGCTTGCTGAAGGGGCCAACCCAGACCAGTCCCCTCACTTCTTCTCTCTTGAAAAGAAGGCAGATATGTCAGTCTGCCTATCTCTATCAAGAAGTGTTTAGGTATGTGTGTGTAAGTGTATATCAAAGCAGGCAAAAAAAAAAAAAAAGTTAATAAAAATCAATTTATGCTGGGAGTGGTGGTGCACACCTTTAGTCCCAGGCAGAGGCGGAAGGATCTCTGTGAGTTGAAGGCTAGTCTAGTCTATATAAAGCCAGGACAGTCAGAGCTATGTAGGGGGACCCTGTCTCCAAATGCAAAACACCAAAAATTCAGTCTTCAGTCTGGCAAAATGATCACATCTTAATTTGAAGTTCCTCAAATATACTAGTAAGAATGTCAGATCATTTTCAATTCATTATTTCTTGCAAATTTCTTGTTTATCTGCCTTCTTAATTTTTTTAAAAAAGCATCCATCAGTCTTAATCAGTCTGTAAAAGCTCTTTATATATTAAGGCTAACCATACACACACACACACACACACACACACACACACACACACACACACACTATATATATATATATATATATGATAAAGGGACTGGAGAGGTAGCTCAGGTGGAGGGTGCATACACTGTCCTGGGTTTAGTCCACAGGAGCAGGGACCGGGGAGCATGCATACATCTAAATGTAAACAGGATGTTCTTTGAGTAGTGAAATTATGGTAAATAAAGAAGAAAAGTCCATCAATATCTTTCAAATATTTTCTAATAAATAAATATTCCCTTCACAGTAGTGTGGATGGCAGCAATGCTAGTGGGGCATTTCTTTCCATTCTTTGTTACATGTTTTTAGTATAGGGAAGCTGGCCTGAGAGCAAGAACCAACACACAAACACACACACACACACACACACACACACACACACACACACACACACACGGGTGTGAACTCAGTGAGCACAAAGGTGAAGCTCAGGTGAAGGAAGCTGAGGGAGATGTTCTATTTGGGGGCAGGGGGGGTGGGGGGTGGCCTTAGACCCTGTTCCCAGGCCTGGGATGCATCCACAGGTCCCAGCCTCAGGCCCTCCACCCGCGCTGCCATCACCAAAGGGAATGGCAGTGGAAGAAGGGGGATGCCTTCAGAAGAAAGAGGCAGGGAGCTTGGGAAGATGGGTAGTTGAGGAGAATGAGGCTGGGCCTTGGAAAGACTGCTCTTTGCACAACAGCACAGTGAGCTGGGGAAGGACCACAACAGCCAGGGATAGAAGTCACACCCAGTGGGGGTTGCCTCTGAGCATGCTAATGTGGAGCTTCATATGCTAAAAGACTACAGAATCCCCCCTCCAACTCCCCACTACCCCCACTGTCAGGACAGCCCAGAGTCTGGGTCAGGTTTGCAGATGTCAGGAGGTCTCTCACCTAATCTGATCACACTCTGGAAGTTCAGGAGGAGTTAAAAGCAGAGACTGCCGGAGGCTACAGCAAGGAGGTGGAGCAGGTGCTCCAATTCACAGATGCCACCTCACAGTGAGCTGCAATCATTTTCCTATACACAACCTGAGACCTGCCATGAGGGTCCACCCAAGAGACAAATACTGCTCCACTAAACAGAGTAGGGGTGGTGAGAGCGGTAGGCACCCAGTGGCCCGGGAGCTTTATAGGCAACCTCTCCGAAAAGAGGGAGCAAGGCCCTGATAGGATTGCATAAGAGTTTTGTTTTTTGTTTTTTTAATTGTTTCTAGATGCTTGTTTCGACAAAAAGTAGATTTAGGCAAGTAGGTGGCTGACCATTATTATTCATTGCTTTCAAATGTTGCTCTGTTTAATATGAAAGGCCACCTTCATATTGAAAACATTTAATCCCTCCCAGGACCCACTTAACAACTAAATAGATATCATCAACCTAACCCATCCCATCCTCTTGGGGCTGGCAGAGAGTAGTGACTCACCCCAAGAGCTCCTTTTTGGGGACCTTTCCCTCCAAACAGGCCTATGCTTCCTCACATTTCTCCCACTGGTAGCAATATGCATGTATGTGCGTGTGCATGTGTATGTGTGCACATTTATTTTTTAAAAAATCACATTATCCAACAGAAAATTATTTAATTCACATAACTTCTTCTATCTCCACACTGGCAGAATCTGGTTTTATTTAAAAGGAAGTCTTGTGCCGATTTCTCTTAAAGTTTCTATACAGCACAAGGTAAGGGAAAAGCTATTAAGACTGTTATGAAGAAGTAAGCTGGGGGGTTGGAGAAATACTTCAAATTCAAACAAAAGACCCCATTACTAAGTTTCCTCTTCAACTCACTCACAAGTGTTTTGTTTTCTTTAAAAGCTGGGCTCCTTATCAAAAATAGACCCCCACAATCAATGCTTCAGCTGATAAATGGATTAATTTCCCTCGTCTTTACAAAGGATCATTAATAGTTCACACCTGTGCAATCCAAACAGCACCTCCCTCCCCCGTTTGGTTAAAGACCCAACAATTGGGTGCTCAGAGAGACTGCCAAATCCACTCCTCTGGTATTTCATCACACAGCCTTACACTCGGCAACCACTAAGAAGTAGACGAAACTTTTAGGCAGCGCCAAAAAGGAGGAATTAAAAAAAAAAAAAAAATCCTACCTTGGGTTTTCTTTTCCTCTCCTCAGGGGCTGTCCACTGAGCACAGCTGCATCTCCAGAGAAAAGGCCCCAAAGCATCCAAGCTGACAGACACCAACCCCGCTTTCTGAAGCTTGCCCAGCTCCCTGCCTTTTATGTGGTGTCTTGGGCTGTGCTTGCTTAATTCATTCCTGATTCTACGCAAGAAGCCCAGCCTCTCCAGGCTGCCGTGATAGGAATTGCTGATGATACTTTTGACCAGAGGCCCAAATGAGCCATGATCCACATACCAACAAACGTGCCAATCCATCAGGGAGTTCAAAGAGTCTAAATTTTCAAAGATTGTCTCTATATTTAAAGATGAAGATGCCCAAAGTGGGGAAAGAAAACAAAAACCCTTCAATATCTTAGCCCTGATCTTGGGAAACCCACCCAGAGCACAGGGCTCTTCACTTGAGCTGAGCTTCCTTTATCCAGGTCTTTATGGAGGGCTGCTGAATAGTTGCCATGACAACTTGGTAAACAGGGCTGAAGTGACCACTGAGGGCTTTACTGGATTGTTTTGTTTGGGGAGAATAGTTGCTTTAATGGCTCCTTTTACTAAAATTTTCTCAAAAGGCAAAGCTGCCTTTTTACTGATCTTTTGTATGAGATATTCTGTAAGCAAAAAGAAAACTCTGGAAATGTGTCCTAGTTGAGGGCAGCTGGTCAAAGCCAGACAGGAATATTGTAGGGAATCAGAAAAACAAACAAACAAACAAAAATTACTACAGATTAGTTACCGATGTGGGTGTATAGTCTCCAAGAAGTACACAGAGGAAATGGCCATTAATTTACCTATAATTAGTTAAAAGAGCTGACAGTCTACATAATTCTATAACCCTCTCCAACACTTTCATTCTTCTCATAATCTTTTCTATATAACACAACATCATTTATGTTTTTTAAAAAATACTTTATGTGGTAAAAATACAGCAAAAATAGTTTTTTTGTTAAAAGACCAAAATATATACTCTGTCTGCTCTGGTCAGGGTTCTAAGGAGAGTTTACGTATGTAGTCTCTGGCTCTTCACTGTGCAGTATAGTGTAGGCTGGCTTCAACCTTCTCCAGCTTCAGTCATTTATCAAAGCCAGAATCATACTATAGAGATACATGAAGAAACAGAGCAGGTAGAAGCCAAGCTTGATCATGGCTTCTTTCACGTATGATTTTAGCCGCCCTGATTGTGTATTTCTGTTGGCTCAAACACTCCCATGTTCCCACTTGGCACCATAATGAACATATATATAGCGACAGGTAAGTTGAGAAGGAAGATGAACCAGTTCAACGAAACAAGCATTAACACAATGACAATGGTATGGCCGATCGACTCTGGTATTACTCACTTGTTTAATTTTGAGCAGCATGATCTAGTGGTAATGTAATCACATTTTAAATCAGACAGTGTAATGATGAAGTAGATGGAGAGGAAGATGAGCGTGCAACAGTCGAGGAGCGAGAAGAGGAATAACCTCAGACTCCATCCTCCTCCTCCCATCAAAGCAGCTCTGGGCCATGCCCTCGCTTATGTTTTCTTGTGTTTGCTAGGAAGCAAACTCCTCAGCCAGCTCATCACAAGCTACTCTTTAAAAATGTTTCTTGCCAGGCATGATGGTGCACGCCTTTAATCCTAGCACTCGGGAGGCAGAGGCAGGTGGATCTCTGTGAGTTTGAAGCTAGCCTAGTTTACAAAGAGTGCAGGACAGCTAGAGCTCTGTGTAACAGAGAAACCATGTCTCAAAACAAAACAGAACAAAACAAAACAAAACAAACAAATGTTTCGTTTCTTTTCCTTTTCTTGAGACACGGGTTCTCTATATAGTCCTGGCTTCTCTTTTTTCTTTTTTCTTTTTTTGGTTTTCCGAGACAGGGTTTCTCTGTGTAGCCTTGACTGTCCTGGGCTCCCTTTGTAGACCAGGCTTGCCTTGAACTCACAACGATCCACCTGCCTCTGCCTCTGCCTCCCAAGTGCTGGGATTAAAGGTGTGTCCCACTACCACCTGGCTAGTCCTGGCTTTTCTAGAACACATTCTGTAGACCAGGCTGACCTCACACTCAGAGATCGGCCTGCCTCTGATTTTGGAGTACTGGAATTAAAAGTGTGCATCACCACCACTTGGAGAAAATACTTATTGAAAAAGATATCATTACAATTTGAGCCAACTGTCTACATTTAGGAGTCTGATACATTTGTGATACCAGAAAATCAGAGTCCCCTTTTAGGGTTTTAAGTCTTAATAATAAAGAATTTAAGAATGCACTCAAGGGTTGGAGAGATGGCTCAGAGGTTAAGAGCACTGGCTGCTGTTCCCAAGGTCCTGAGTTCAATTCCAGGCAACCACATGATGGCTCACAACCATCTATAATGAGATCTGGTGCCCTCTTCTGGCATTCATGAGTTACATGCAGGTAGAACACTATGTACATAAATAAATAAATAAATAAATAAATAAATAAATAAATAAATATTTAAATGGACTCAAATGGAAGCTGAAAGACAACTTCCTTAGCTCTGAAAGGAAGACTCTGGAGCAGACAAGATGTGAACCTTGCTGGGGGGGGCAAGAGGAGGAAGAGGAGGGAGCAGAGAGAGAGAAAGCTATGTCCTTTGAGTTAAGCTAGCATGGAGGTCAGCTACCTGGTGGCATGCCAACCACATGGTAGGGAGGGGGCCAATAGAGAAAGAGTGAAGGCTAGAAAAGAGATAGAAGAAAAGGAACAGTTAAAACATGAGTAATTCAGAAAAGCAACAGACTTAGCAGGCTACCAGTCTGCTGCTCAGAGAGTGAGTGCCCTAGTGGGCAGGGAAAGTACATCATCTCTTTAAAGGGCTAACTCTTCCTCCTATCTCAAGGCTTCCCGTGAACTGCCTTCCTTGGGAGTGGCCCCTGGGTCAGGTAATTGGTCTGCCAACCTGAAATCATTACTTTTAAGCATGTCAGAATAAAAGCCATCAATGTTGAGCATGTGGTACCCTACCACGTAAGGCGAGCATGGACTGCTTCACAGGGCACTGTGCAGCTGTTTTACGTCCATCCACCCTCATGAAGCACACACAGCCACCCATCTATGTAGATTGTAGGTTGTCAAAACCTATAGTCTAGAGGCAAGACAATCATTGTTAAGCTACATAAAGCTTAAAGTGGAAGGCTTGGCAAAGCCTAGACACACACCTTTAATGGGTTTCTATTTCCTCCCATCGCTTTAGGGCTTCTGTGCCTTGTCACCTTTGCAGTCCCCCCTTTCAAGCAACACCCTGGAGTGCATCTGACTGTCCTAGACCTGAGCCCTGTACCTCCTAAACCTCAGAGCCCTGGGCCCAAAGGATGAATGACTCCAGTGGCTACAGGCAACAGGCGCGAGGTACAGGTGAGTTAGTGAGAGCCATGGCCAACAGAAACTAGTCCTCCTCGTCCCAAAGGAGTTAGCTCCCTCCTTCCACCATGTGGATTTTGGGGATCAGACTTAGGTTGTTACACTTGGTGGTAGGGCCCTATGCTTGCTCACCCAACCTGCTGGCCCCTCTAGTGACATTTAAAAGAGAGACCGGAGCAGAGATGACTCAGCAGGGAGGTTGTGTGCACTGTGCAAGCATGCAGTCTTGAATTCTGATCCCATCACCTATTAAGAAGCTAGGCCTGCGGCTGGAGAGATGGCTCTGCTCTTCCAAAGGTCCTGAGTTGAATTCCGAGTAGCTACATGGTGGCTTATAACCATCTATGATGACATTGTATAATAAATAAATAAATCTTAAAAAAAAAAAAAAAAAAAAAAAGAGAAGCTAGGCTTGTTCACATGTTTGCCTGTTACCCCAATGCTTGGAACTGGGAAGTCGAGAGATAGAACCGGAAGATCTCTTGGGTTTAGTAAGAGGCTGCCTCAAAAAAAAAAAAAAAAAGTGGAGTGATACAGCAGGACACAGGATATCTTCTGATCTCCACAAGGGAGTGTACACAACACATGCCAGTGGGCACACCACACACATACACACATATGCACATATTCACACAAACACACAAAAAGAGATAACTAGTCCTGGAAAGACAGATTGTTTTGTAACTTTTTTTTTTCTTTTTTGAGACAAGGTCTCACTATATTGTAGCCTGTAGTTGGCCTTGAACTCACAAAAATCTGCGTGCCTCTGCTGCCTCTGCCAAGTGCTAGGATTAAAGGTGTGTGGCTGTTTAAAAATTTATTACTGCAAAGACAGTCTAGATGTGTCTGATCTGGTCACCTAACTTGCTGTCCTCTGAGCATAAGCAGCCCCACCGTGCACTGATTACCCTGCCTGGTATGAGGGACTCTTGTCCCAGCTTTTTCTCTTGTCTTCACAATGAAGCTAATTACCAAACTCCTATCGGCCCTTCATGTGTAGTCACAATCACAACCTTACGCTGCAGAGCTGGAAAAGCAGTTCAGCAGCAAGCCACATGCCTAGCATGCATGAGGTCTTGGGCTTAGTCTTCAGCACCAAGAAAGAAAAACAAAATTACTACAGAGAATCCAAGAAACCATCATTGTATCCGAAAGCCTGGGGTTGAGTGACAGGGTAGAGGAACGGCCTCCATTTTATGCACTTTGTAAAGTTATGACAAAGAAGTGGCAAGCAAGCATGTGTCGGAGTGGAATAGCTGGCATCCTTGCTAGTTTTTGTTCTATGTGCAGTGACAGAAAGAGTCTGTGCTTGATAAGATACTAGAAACCGTTTGGACTGAACAAGTGATGTGTAATTCCAGAAAGTGTATGTGGTGTGGTGTGTGTGTGTGTGTGTGTGCGCGTGTGTGTGACCATGAAGTAGGCCCCAGTGCTTTATGCATGTAGAGGACTACCATCTTTTTTTTTTTTTTTAAGATTTATTTATTTATTATGTATACAGTGTACACTTGCAGGTCAGAAGAGGGCAACCAGATCTCATTCTAGATGGTTCTGAGCAACCATGTGGTTGCTGGGAATTGAACTCAGGACCTCTGGAAGAGCAGACAGTGCTCTTAACCTCTGAGCCATCTCTCCAGCCCCGAGGACAGGCATCTTTGTAGGGCCTTAAGGATATCATCTCCATGTGTGCCTTTATGTTCCAGGGCAAGCAGCAGGTCCTTCAAGACCTTTTACCATCAAAAGCCTCTGTGATCTAGCTAACCATCTCTCCTGGTTGGTTTCTCCTCTTGCCAAATAGTCTATCTTATAGCACACAACTATGGCCCACGGCCCACTAGACATATCTCGGTCTCTCTCTGCTAGGACCTGGTCTTTAGCTTCCCACACTATAGTCGCTCTCTATAAGACCCTAACCTTGGAGCCGGTGTGGTGGTGCATGCCTTTAATCCCAGCACTCAGGAGGCAGAGGCAGGAGGATCGCTGTGAGATCGAGGCCAGCCTGGTCTACAAAGTGAGTCCAGGACAGCCAAGGCTATACATAGAATCCCTGTCTCAAAAAACAAAAAAGCAAAAAACAAAACAAAACAAGACAAAAAAGACACCAGCCTTGGGAAATGAGAGCTAAATCCTGGCCGTTTGTAAGAAGAAAATGAGTTTTTGAAAACAGTGTTATATTGTTTAAACATGAATAAAAACATTCTGTAACCCAGAATGCTTCCCTCCTCAGACCCAGGCCCTCATCGTACTGAGCCTATGACAGACAAAGAAGGCACAGTATCCAGGCATGGTGCAAGAAGCAGGCTTGGCTGAAGCTGTGGGCAGTGGCCCTAGCTTCACCTTAGCTCCCTGGAGCTGCAGACTAGCTCTCATAGAGGAAGGCCTCCCTGATACTCATCACTCTGTCCCCTTCTTTAATTCCTTCAGAATATCCTCAGGGCTTTCTGAGGAATGTTAATGAGAGACTTTTCTGATGAGATCTCATTTGCTAAAATGCCAGGCAGGGAGAAATCACAGGCTGGAGATGCCCTTCGGGAGAGATTCAGATGAGGTCCAACAGGTTTGCTGTCAATCCAGAAGTCTCCTATGGTCTGAGGGCAGTTTTGGGCCAGCTATTGCTACACTCCTACTATATCCCAACAGAAGGAAGCTGAAAGGCCACATCACCATCTAACTACAAGCCAGGAGAGATACCTGCCTTCTGCAAACTACGAAGGTCTAAAGTGCTCTCACAGGCCCAGAGCAGCTACACACCACCTCCTGTTAGGAGTAAGTTTTCTTAGCTTCATTACAATTTGGCAGCAGAAAGATTCTTCCCTGACCCCATATACACAGTTAGAGACTAGCGGGGATGATGGATGAAAAAAAAGAGGCCGGGGGCGGGGGGTGGGTAAGAGAGAGAAAGGCACAAAGGATCCCACATTCTTGAGACTCGAATGCCTATCCTGGGGTGGCAGGAGAAAAGGCAGTTGGTGGTCCACACACACAGGCTGCAAGGCCACACACACCTGGCCCATGTGTGCCTCTGGCAGCTCCCTTCAATTCTAAGCTACAGTTCTCTAGTGGACAGACTTCATAGCTCCTCTGTTTGTCGTTCCCTTTTGGCCACAGAATCCATAAAAAACTAACTCTAGATTCCGTCCAAACAACCCATCATTCTCTATCCTGGTTGAAACCCAAGAAATCACTTTCACATCTCCAAGCGCCCACGATAGAGGGGGGGGGGGGGGGGGGGGGTGGGGGGGGGGTTTGAGTATGAGGTGAGGGTAGTTCACCCCACCCTTCTCCTGGTGCCAGAGACACAGTCTCTACTCAGTAGTGAGCAGAGGTAAGCATCCCTATGGAACCTTCCGGATTCACAAAGGTAAAAGGACTAAAACCATCTGCGAGGAGTTGCAAGCGAGGGGTGGTGTTACACGTTTCATCGTACACTAGGGGCGAGAACAGAACAATACTCCTGAGGGGTGGCCGGACGAATGCTAACCAGGTCACTGCTTCCTACCCCGGTATTCTAATTAGCATTCTTCACACTCATAAGCCACACCTACGTTTTTTTTTTTTTTTTTAGGCCAGAGACAAGTAAGTTCTTGTGTCAGAGCCCTCATATTCTAGTGCCTTTAAAATGGTATCAAGATATTTTTACAAGCCACACTTTGGCATGCTACTAAGTAGTGTCTGCAGTAAGTCAGGAGAGCACAGGGCCGAGAACCTGGGCAAACACAGAGATGAGTTGGATCACTCTGTAAAGCACAAAATTCGAAGTAATTGAGCACATCAAATCTCAGCATGAAAAAGTAACAATTAAAAAAAGAAGCAATTTGATCTGGGTGTGGTGGTGCATGCCTTTAATCCCAGCACTCAGGAGGCAGAGGCAGGAGGATCTCTGTGAATCCAAAGCCACCCTGGTCAACAAAGTGAGTTCAGGACAGCCAAGGCTCTGTGTGACAGAGAAACCTTGTCTTGCAAACAAACAAACAAAGAAGTAATTTCTTCAGTTCTGGTTATGAACAGGTTTCAAGCTTCTACAATCTGAAGGAAAAATGAATTTTGTGCCATCTAAGAAAAGAGATCATCAGGGACTGAATTTTTCAAAATGAAGTTTCTGTCTGTAGAAAGGCAGCCTCAGGGCACATTCCCTTTCCAGGGAATCAGAGATGCTGACCCTGATTGAGCCACCCAGGGATGGCAGAAGGAAGCTGTGGTGCACCAGAAATCTAACGGGCACCCATGCTCCCAAGACTTCCAACTGAGAAAATGTTGACAGACTCAAAGCACGAGATGTGGCATCTACTGCACAGAGGGGAAACACTGCCAGGTTAAGCCAGTCCTGCCAAAACACATAAGAACACGTCTGTGACTGCATGTGGAATTTAGTCATGGCATTTAAAAAGTTTACCTTTAAGCTGTTTTGTAATTAAAGTGCTTAACATAGGCCTAAGGAGAAGTTCAGTGGTTAAGAGCACTGTAGCTTTTACAGAGGACCTGGATCCATTCCCAGCACCCTACGGCAGCTCACAACCATCCATAACTCCAGTTCCAGAGGCCGGTGCCCTCTACTCACCTCTGCATAGACATACATGTAGACAAACCCCACCCATTTAAAATAAAAAAATGAAATTTTTAGTACTTAAACTTTAAATCATTTAAAACATTGCTACTCCGTATATAAACTCACAGCATTTAACAATAAAGCTAAAAGAGAAAACAAAACAAAACAAAACAGCTACAACAAACATACTAAGTGGGTTTCTCTCTCTCTCCCTCCCTCTCTCTCCCTGTAATTTTTTTTTTTTTTTTTTTTTTTTTTTGCATTTTGCATTTTGCAGCTATACTCAAGCACTTTTAAACCAAATAATAAAGAAGACATGTAGGCTTTACAATGGCTCCTTTCAAAGTGGGACTTCCTCTGACTCACAGGCACAGAAGATAAAGGGTTTCCCACTTACGCCCACACCAGCTTCCAACCATCTATAAGAAAAGGATTTGGAGAAACCAAATCTATCCTGGAGGCTGTCCTTGAGGAGAGCCCAGGCTGGCAGCGCACAAGCCTTACCTTCTGCGTGTTTGGCTTGATGCATCGAACAAAGAAGGGATTAGAGGAGCTTAGTGTCGCCATTAAGGAATGCAGGGAGTCCTGTGGGAACGAAGAGGACAGGTGGGCTTAGTTACAATAAAATCATCACAAAAATCTGAGTTGTAAGAGTTTTTTCATTTTCAGTGGTCTCAGCATAAAACAAGGAAACGATCTCACTTCAATATTAGGGTCTAAAGCTTGGCGCACGTGTGTGGCTCCGATTCCAGTCGCTGCCTCTTTCCTCTGGGGGAGCCTACTGGATACCTGTACTGCCCCAGTCTCAGTCCCCTTGTCTCTAAGATGGAGACAGTCCTCACAGGGTGATGTGAGAGAGCGCAGAACAATGAGTGCGAAGTGGTAAGTCCAGTGAGTGGAACAGAGTAAGTATTTGATATATGGGAGCTGGAGTGAGCTCATCTCCCCTGTGTGAAGGTGGCACTTCACACTGCATTTCCTGGACTGTCAGCCATGCTGATGGGCACCTCCCTCCTCTCAACCCCCCCTTTTCATATATATATATATATATATATATATATATATATATATATATATATGACCAATGTCCAGACACAGCAAGAAATATGCCCTATTTTCACATAAAATGTTAAATACAATAATAATGATTGGGAAAGCAAATTAAGCCTTCTGAAGACCAGCTATTTCAACAGCTTAGAATTAAATAGCTTTCCCTTATTTATTTAATACATATTTTCATGCATTGCGCAAAAATACATATCTTGATACAGTCATGTATATTATGTATATACATATATATATACCTTTTCAGATATTTCAAGAGTCCTACAAACTCTCCTGCACATAAGACATGTATATGCATCTCTTTCATAGATATCATAAGTGTCCCAGGTTCTCCCTGTGGTAAAGTATTGGAACAATAACCTACTAAATATACTGCTGTGAGTATTGATGTCCAGACTGAGGAGCCTTGGCTTGCTTATACAGTCCTTCTCACCATGTCTCTCAAAATAAAAATAAGATTTAAAGTAACGAAATATTTCTACTTAATGATCTTGGTAATTATGAGATTACATACCAGTGGAAGGAAAGAATTGTAAAAGTTATTTTGCTAATCTAATTTATAAAATCTCATGGAAAGTCTTAATATTCATGTGTATACCTTTCTTTCTGTGTATTGGAAATTGAACCACGGTCCTCAAGCATGACTGAAGGAAAAAGAAAAGTACTCTACTACTGAATGTCCTCACCCCAACATGAACCTGGGATGCCCTGCCCACCTTAAAAGTGTGACAGAACAGAAACAAGTTTCAGTATCCTCCCGCGAACCCGGCTCCTGCTCCAGTCCTCTGCATTATAGATTGATATGGAGAAATGAGAGATTCCTGCACACCAGTGGTGCAGACTGACCTTGAACTGTGAGCTGACAGTGGGCCTCCGGTGCTTGCTGCCACATTTCAAGGTGTCCTGGTTGTTGCGGCTGGAGACGTGTTCAAAGAGGTCATAGATGAAGTCAAACCTGTGTGGAGGAAGCGCAGGACTGTAAGGTGTGTGTACACATGATTGCCAGGTACCCCGGTCACGATAATTACAGTGTTTTTCCACGGTGTTAATTAAGACAGTCCACGGGGGCATTAGGAGTGGCCAGAGCACACAGAGCATCAGGCAGCCCTTGCTGGGCACTTTGAGGTGCTCCTCAGAGTACCAGGCTCTGCACAGAAGAGAGGGAATGGAAAGACACTGACTCCACATCTCACTGAGGAACAGGCATGTCAGGAGACCCATCTAAACCCCTGTAGCCTTCATTTCCTCATCTGTACAGCAAAATAGTAGCCTCTCCAGATGAAGAGGGAACAGGTTCCAGGACCTTCCATGGAAACCAATACCCAAAATACTCAAGTCTCTTATTTATAATAGGGCAGTGTTTGCACTGAGCCCATACACATTCTCTCACACACCTTAAACCATGTATAGATTATTTGCAGAAACAACCCAATGGACATTCTCCCTAAATAGGTATTAGGGGGTCATTGTTTAGGGCAGTGGTTCTCAACCTTCCTAATGCTGTGACACTTTTAATATAGTATGTTGTGGTGACCCCCAAGCATGAAATTATTTTGGTAGCCACTTCAAAATGGTAATTTTGCTGCTGATGCGAACTGTAATGTAAACATCTTAGGCAACTCCTGAGAAAGAGTCAGTCAGCCCCAAGAGGGTCGCTACCCATGGTTTAAAAAACCCACTGCTTTAGAGACTAATGGCAAAGACAAAAGTGTACATGTTCAGCACAACCACAGGCTTTGTTAACTTTCCAAATATCTTCAGCCAATGGTGGTCAACTCTGTGCAGGAAGGAACGCATATATATGCACGCAGAGCTGGCTGTGTTATGCCGGTTGTATGCTGATATGAAGGCTCGGACAAGAGTTGGGAGGCGCTAGTAGGAACATCTGAAGTGAGGTAGGCAAAGGTTCAAATCCCATGTGGAACAACAGGAGTAAATTGAGAATGTGGTCTCTGATTGTAAAGCAAGAACAAAATGAAAGAATGTGGTTCAAGGTTAGAAGCACAGTGCCGGGGTAGTGGCCAGTGCGGATGATTCCCAGCTCTGCCATTGCTTCCCGATAACGTGTTATCCTCCTGGTACAGCGGACATCACGAGCCATGAAGCTGGGAAAATTGGTGCCTTCACTGTCACAGGGAATGGCAGAAGGGACATCCATCCACTACTTGCATCCTCAAAGTGGCAATGGCAGTGCTTCTCACTGCACCCCAGAACTTTGCTTTCGTCTGCTCTAGGATGCTCACTCAGTTAAATATTCTTGTTTTGTTTTGCTTCGAGGCAAGGTTTCTCTGTCTATCCCTGACTGCCCTGGAACTCTTTGTAGACCAGGCTGGCCTTGAACCCCCAGAAATCCACCTGCCTCTGTCTCCTGAGTGCAGGGATTAAAGGCATGCGTTAACATGTCTAGCAAATATTCTTGCTTTAAACTCCTTAGAGAGTGGCTTGCTTTCCAGTAAAAGGTCAAAGGTGTCTAAGGTGAAAAGAAAGAAGCACCCCATTTGCAAAGGGGGACCCCAGCCTGCAGCAGCACATGTTGTACCCATTCCAGCATCTTTCACAGGAAGACAGAGACAGCCCCTGCCCCTGGTCTGCAGTTCTCCAGCCTATGAGCTTTTTACCACAACAAAAGGCTTCCACTTCCAAATCGACAGGCAGATCATATTTAGATGTAGTCTTCTAATGCTAACGGCTAAGACAGCTGTGACAGGTGACATGCTGTGGCATTTTTCCAGCATCCTGTATTTTCTGCAGGTCTGAAAACTCATCTACAAATAGAAGTAGCTGAGAATAGTTTAAGCAGTGCATTTTCACACGAGAGAACATTAGTTTAAAGATCAAACGCTTCAGATTCCAAGCTCAGCCTGGCTCCCTTCACCTCAATTCATAGCTTGTTAAGCCACAGGATGACCACCTGGTATTTACACTCAGAGAAATAGCACAGCTTTTTAACAATTGTCTACTTCCTTCCTCGGATGTTAAGTTATTTCTGTGTGTATTCATGCTAGATCCGCCAAAGGTTTGAACTGCCTACAAGGAAGGGCTTTGTCTCAAATCTTTTCTCTTTTACCAAGTCGCTGGACAATAGGGAACTTCCTGACATAATAGATACAAATAGCTAAGCTAATCATTAAAATTCCCTATATGTTCTCCTTATTCTTGATTCGAAGGTGTGATTTTACAATTCCTGAATGAATGAATGAATGAATGAATGGATGGATGGATGTATAATACGTTTATGATCATTCTGGTTGCACTAACACTTGCTTAATTTTCTTGACAATGAAAAATGGGATCCATAAAACAAGACCTGAAATTAAAACAGCTTGGTGACTGTAGTGGAGATAGCAGGCTGGACCGGTCAAGATCAGGTTCCCGAGCCAAACAAACTCCTGTATCTAAGCTCAGCCTCTGGCTACCAGCTGTGATGCCCTCAGCAAAGCCCTTAACTGCTCAGCCTCTGACCTGCGTAAGAGAACTGATGAGATTATCTAGGTCATGGGCTTGCTGTTGCCTCTGCCTTGTTATGGGCAGTCCTTGCTTCCATACCATATCCCTTAAGTCACTGAAGAATGTTGCCTGGAGAAGAAGCTAAGCCTAACACTTCTACAATAGGATTGGTTCTGCAATCACAAATTATGGACATTTGCACTAATGACTTCATGGAGGAAACGTGGCATACCTGCTTTCCCTCAGCAGGTTGAGGAGGTCATCTCTAAAAGTGTCCCTGTTCTTTTCCAAGATGCCTCGGACGTCATACTGCACCTAGTTTAAAAACAAAACGAGAGACGGTGTCACACTCTCAATACATTACTTTCAAGTTATGATCTCCTACTCTTATTTTTTTGGTACAAGCTCTCAGGATGGGGCACAGACTACACTCAACTCAGGACCCTCCTGCTTTAACAAAGTTGTGCCTGGCTTCTCAAACAACTACTTCTTGTGAGCACCAAGTGGGCACATATGAATAAAAAAACCTGTTGTTGCATTTGTTTGTGTGTGTGTATGTGTGTGTGTGTATGTATGTATGTATGTATGAATGGATGGATGGATGGATGGATGGATGGATGGATGGATGTTGGTCTCATGAAGGCCAGGCTGACCTCACACTTACCTTTGTAGGTAAGAATGACCTTGAATTTCTGACTGTGGATGGAATTCCCAGAAAGAAGACATTGTACCTGCCTGATCATCCTACACAGGTTAAGTAGAACTTTAATGACTGTGGACAGTTTGCGATGTTGTAGGTAGGAGGTATATCTTGGCCTCCTGAGTAGCCACTGTCCTCCACTGCGTATGGCCTAGTGCCCTTGTGACTATCACATGGAACTGTTTGGGATGCATTAACTCAACAGACAGCTAGCTTCCATCAAGAGGAAGGCTGAGAAAGCCCTGGGAGGCCTGGAGCAGAGGCTCCATGTTTCACTGCTGTCCCCACCTACCTGGTGCTCCCATCAATGCATTTGAAGAATGTCTCAATTTATAATTTTCTCTGTTCTATTACTATAAAACCTCATGACTCTGTTAACTACCTCCTTGGGACGTTCTGTTTCTGAGAACCTGTGTCTGTGTTCCCAGGCACAGTCATTCATATTTGGCTTCAGAATAAGACTTCCTCTTTCCCTGTGAGGTGAGAGCTGTATTTTGCCATGGCTATGACCTTTAGCTTCCTGTCTTTCTGCTCCCACCGCCCTGAGGTTACAGGTGTACCTCGCCTGCCTGGTTCATGCGGAACTGGATATTAGACTCAGGGATTTGTGCTTTCCTAGCAAGTGCACTGGCAACTGAGCCACATCCCCAACCCCTTGATAATATCTTAAGAAGAAATTACCTCTCCAGCATAGTGTCTCACTCCAAAATTGAAGACTGCAACTCGGGGCTTCACATAAAAGTGGTTATTCTAATGTAAAAAAAAAAAAAAAAAAAGCACACATATAAAAGTCTTTTACCTTATTACTCACTAATTTCCTTTGACTTCTAGAAAAATCCACATTTAACATAAAACAACAAGTGTGAAGCTAGCACACCCCATCAGTAATACCAGCAGTGGCTCTCAGCTCTGTCATGACAGTAGGTTAAGCATTTCAGTTCTCCCTGAGGAAATAAACTTGCACATATTCTGTTCAGCTGCCTCAAAGCTACCTTTTCCAGTAAAAGTCTAGTAAGCCAGGGAGGAGAAATGCCTCAAGTTCAGGGACAAAGAACACTAAATGTGGGAAGCACGGCAAGCCAGCAGCAGTGCGTATCTCACTCATCCCACTCAGCAGCCCAGAGCTGCTGCTTAGACAAAAATGAAAGGCTGGCAGGTTCGGACATACAGCGTGTTGATTGTGTAACTTCTCCAACAAGGTGCTGTCTGTGGCTTGAGGAAAATGGCTCTCTTCATTGATCAAGGCGAGGAGGCCAAGTTTCTACAGGAGGAGAGACAAAGGGTGAATGACTTAAGTGTGGAATGTCTGTCTTTCAAACCACTTCAGAGCTCCGACCCATTCCATCTCCTAGCAAGTCAGTGCTTAACCAAGAAACATCACTGCCATGATACAACACAAAGAAAAACCAATGAAGGTTTATAGAAGCCTTCTAAAAAAAAAAAAAAAAATGGGACCCACTGAAATGCTTATGGATAAGCCTTTACAACCAGCAAGTCCACCAGCACCGCTGGTCAGGCACTGCTGGCGCTTAATATTTGAGTGAGGCCAGTTCTCTCTCTCTCTCTCTCTCTCTCTCTCTCTCTCTCTCTCTCTCTCTCTCTCTCTCACACACACACACACACACACACACTGTTGATTCTAAAATACTATGCAGTTCAATGAGACAATAGGCTGGAAACAGCCAAGTATTTAAATTCAACCTCATGGCAGCATTTACATTCATGCTTCCAAATGGCCCATTGTGTTCTAAACATTCACATCTTTGATGTGCATGTTTACACAAGTTATTTTGTTCCCATAAATATGAATCAGGCCAGCTGGACACCCTGGGGACTACAACCCTTCATTCTTCAACTCCCTGTTACCTTCTCAATCAAGTCTAGGCATTCTCCATTGTCTAGCCAGTCGATATCTTCCCATACCAAGCCCTCTCTGGGGGAAGGAGAAAAGGAGCCACGTGAAATTAAGTAAGATGCGACCTCATGTTCATTTGCTTGCTGATGAAAAAGAACAGACCTTGCAGAGGAGCCTTGTGTGGCCTACCTGCTATATTCAAGTTGTTCTAAGGAGAAAATGTGCTTGTTGAAATACTCCTGGAGCTTCTCGTTTGCATAGTTGATATTGAACTGCTCGAAGTGGTTGACCTAAGGGTGAGATGCGGGGAGGACGTTCTGCAGGGCCCTCAAGAGTACAGAGAAAAGTGACAAAGGGGCAAGAGAGGAAAAAAGTCTGCCAGTGGGGGCGGGGGTGGGGTATGTGTGACCGGACTGGGGATAGGGGGCTGGAAGGGTGGTGTGTGTGGGGTGTACAACCACAGCTGCTCTAAGAAATGTGTTGAAGGGCAGCTTCCAAACAGAAGGCACCTGCCCGGGTCTCTGGTGGCCTACCTCAAAGTTTTCAAATCCGAAGATGTCGAGGATGCCGATGGATTTGAAGTCTTCTTTGCCCTTGATCCTGCTGTTGATTTTCTTGATCACCCATTCGAAGCAGCGTGCGTAAAGTGCCATGGCCAAGGAGTCTCTGCTATCTACTGCCTGGAGTCAGGAAGAGCACAGCAGAAGGCTTAATCAGTCCTGCCCCACGGGGGGGGGGGGGGGGGGGGGGGGGGGGGGGGGGGGACTCAGCGCTCTGGGGAAGGACTCACAGCTAAGTGAATCAGTGTCATCCAGGAAAACAGGCAGCTAAAGGAAGGCCAGACCCATTCACTAAGAGCTCCCATAAACACCTGCCTTCCAAACTCATCTTCACATGTCCAGCTATACAAAGGACTCCAAATTTATGATGAGTGGGTATTAATAAATATTTTTATCAATGTTTGAAATATTAAGACCCAGTTTTAAATTTATTTTCTTTTATTTATTTATTTTTTTACCTATAAAGGTTTTTGTTTTTCTTTGCTTGGTTTTTTGTTTTTTTGTTTTTTTTTCCCCAGGCAAGGTTTCTCTGTTTAACAGCCCTGGCTATCCTGGACTCACTTTGTAGATCAGGCTGGGCCAGAACTCACAGAGATCTGCCTGCC
>OU015749.1:44772614-44790626 GCA_907169655.1 Acomys percivali
GGAAAAAAAGGCAGAAATCTGGAATGCCTTCAATACAGGACCACACACCTGCAACATGGACAGTCTCCTAGCAACCACAGTGTGTGAGCAAGTTACTTCTCTGGCCCAACTTTAAAGAACAATGAACATGGGGAACAATAAACCAAGGGGAAGGGATACACACAAAGTGAAAGCAGAGGAATGTGGTAAAGAAATAATAAAGCTGGGCATGGTGGCACACGCCTTAAATCCCAGCACTTGAGAGGCAGAGGCAGGAGAATCGCTGTGAGTTTGAGGCCAGCCTGGTCTACAAAGTAAGTCCAGGACAGCCAAGGCTACACAGAGAAACCTTGTCTCAACAAAACAAAACAAAACAAACAAACAAACAAAAAACCAAGAAAGAAATAAAAGAAAAAGGAAAAAGAAATAATAATCATTTCTTATTCTAAAGACTTTTAAAACAATGTTAAAAACCAAGTCAGAAATCCTCAAAATAACTACAGAGTACCTATGCTGGGACAAAGGGAACTCTTCCCCTTTCTTTCTATGACTTTATAGATATTTTCTAAGTCAAAAGCCCCCTTGATAACACATGGCCACAATCCCAGCATTTGGGACGCCGGGGAAGGACAAGTACCACAAAGTCAAAGGTAGCCTGGGTTGCACAGTAGGTCATCATTTCAATATTCAAAAGAAAATATTGCTTGGTTTTCCTCCTCAGACAATTTCACAGTGACCACAGAAATGAACACTTCACCGAGTCATCCACCGAGGCTCTATGGTACCTAAAGTAAGCTGTGTATGAACAGTAGCAGGCAGTTCCTATCAAGGGAGAAAATATCAGCATACAGCCCATAAAAAAGTTACTGGGGGCCGGGGGCGGGGGCGGGGGATGGCTTAGCAGGTAAAGCACCTGCTGTGCAAGCGCTACACCTGCACTCACAACCACGGAAAAGCCAAAAGCGGATGCAGTACAGCGATCTGCAGCCCCACTGTGCTGCAGTGATGGAGGCAGGGTATAAAAAAGCCGCAGGAGACTGTGAGCCAACAAGAGACCATCTCAAACACAGTGAAGGTCACTGGATGAATCATTAGGATGTTCTCTGAGCTCTACATGTGAACCATGACACACTTGCAGCTGTACTCCATGCAAGCATGTACGTGTGTGCAGGCACACAGGCAGGAGGACTGACAGAGACAGACAGACAGACAGACAGACGGACACATACACACACACACAATCTTCTTAAAATACATTCAAAGGTTGTACATGAAAATGTGAAATAGGAACAGAGTTAATATGTTCACTATATTAATGGATTTTTAACTCTTTTTTTTTTCCCTTTTTCTAGACAGAGCTTATCCCTGTGGTCCTGGCTGTCCTAGAACTCACAGAGATCTACCTGCCTCTGCCTCCCGAGTGCTAGGATTAAAGGTGTGTCCCACCACTGCCCCAATAAACTTCTTTGTTTTCAAGTCTAATTCTAAATGATTACTGTTAGAGACTATGGTCATAGTGGTAACTGAATTAATCACAGGGAAATTGAATAGCTTTAGCAATTACCCCCAGCATGGGCATGTGCATTAAAACTTCTAGCAAGAAACTCCATTTACTGTCTTGATGTCTTTTTAAAAACTGTTTACTAAGCAGCCTCCCACTCCCTCTAGCAAGAGTGGCTAAGTTTAAGGCTATTATAACTATTATCTCAGTAATATGGTTCAAGACCGAAATAAAAATCCTAGGAAATTCTCAGTATGCCTTGAAATTACTAAACACCAACCTAGTTATAAAATGGGTTCAGGGGCTGGAGAGATGGCTCAGCGGTTAAGAGCACTGGCTGCTCTTCCAGAGGTCCTGAGTTCAAGTCCCAGAACCCACATGGTGGCTCACAACCATCTATAATGTGATCTGATGCCCTCTTCTGACATGCGGGTGTACATCCAAATAGAGCACTCATATACATAAAATAAATAAATCTTTAAAAAAAATAAATAAAATGGGTTCAGACTTAAGAGTTTTTTTTTTTTTAATAGAGTAGATGCCTGTGAATGTGGTGTAGGTGTGATATATATGGTGGTGCTAAAATCTGTAGCAGTATATTGTCACACTAGTGACACAAGTGTGTCACACTAGGAACTAGAGATAAATGATGCTCTCAGAAAGCATGGGGACTTAGCTGACCCCTGAAGCATGGCATGCTGGAAAGGGTGGAAAAGGAGGCTGTTGGGATCTTAACAGATGAAAAATAAGTACTTTGGCAGTGTTGTATTATATAATGCCACATTATGATTTTTAATTTCTTAGTATTTTATTTTATGTAACTGGTGTTATGCCTCCATCTACATGTCTGTGTAAGGGTGTCAGATCTGCTGGAACTGGAGTTACAGACGGTCGTGAACTACCATCTGGGTGCTGGGATTTGAATCTGGGTCTTTTGGAAGAACAGCCCATGCTCTTAACTGCCGAGCCATCTCTCCAGCACCAGCCACATTATGATTTACATATGTTGTATGAAACTATTTTGTGCATGGCACTAGCTTTTGTTAATTGGAGGCTTTGGGAATCAAAATGGAGTTATTTGTGTCAAGCTCCGTCTGGCTAAATAAAGTGGGAAAAAAAAAAAAAAAGTCACGAAAGAAGGATTCTCCTGCACACAGGCTTGACAGGGTGAATTCCCCCTGAAGCTCTGGCCTGCACCAGCGTCCTCACAGGAAGCACTACATGTCTCTCTGCCTATCACCCAGTCACTGCCTCTGAAAGACTTGCTATGGAGGGCTGCACAGGCATCAGCATCTCAAAAACACCTCTGTAATCCTCCTCGCTTTGAAACCTTCACCTTGCTTCGGAGTCTTTCGACACAGTTCACAGAGCCCTCTGCAGTGCTGTTTCTAGAATAAACCCATTGTCGCCCTGGAGTCTCTCCTACTCCCTGACTTGTTGTTGTTGTTGTTCAAGGTCAAGGGTTGCATGTAGCACAGGTCGACTTTGCAAAAGGCCTTGAGTTTCTAATCCTCCTGCCTCAACCTCCTCATGGAAATTTAGGCACCGTACTTGTTTCTTATGCTGTGGGTGCTGGGACTGAACCTGGGGCTCTGTGCATGCCGGGCAAAGACAGTAGCAGATTAGCAACAGTCTCACTCTTTATCTGTGCTCTAGGTCAACAACTCCCAAATTTTACCAGACTCATGTAAGAAAACCAACTCCCCCCCCAAACTGTTTGAAAAGTAACACACACACACACACACACACACACACACACACACGGCCACACACCACTCAAAACCCCTGTGTACATGCAGTAAGGCCTCTGAAGGCCGGAAATCTTAGCAGTCACCTCAGCCAAGGATATTGTAAATACTGAGTATTTGTGAAGTAAGAGAACTAACGGACCATTATGCATCGAAGTCTCTTGCCACTTCACACACAGTTTGTCAATCTCTATCCTGGTGGGCCAGATGGAGGCAGTAAAATAAATTAGCTGTTGTTTCTGACTTGAAATAGCTTTTCATCTCCGCCGAAAAATTTATGGTGCAATTTCTAAGGCTATATTAAAACTGGCTATGACATCGACCATACATTTATTGCCTGTGGTCCATGGAAAAGCAGGTATCCTCCCAAATAATAATCACATAATCATTAAAAAGATAACATGTTCATTATGAAAACATAACATTCAGAGAATGACATAAAACAAAATCAAATCAAATAAAATCAAATCACAGAACTGGGCTATGTAAAGGAACACCTCTGAAACATTTTTGTTTTAGTATTTTTCTCCACTTATAATTTCTATAAGCACATTATATATAATTCATTTTTTAATAAAGGGATATATATAACAAATATTGCTGCCTTCCACTCTGCTCATTTATTTTTTTCAAAAAAGATTTATTTATTGCGTATATAGTGTTCTGCCTGCATGTACACCTGCACAACAGAAGAGGGCATTAGATCTCATTATAGATGGTTGTGAGCCACCATGTGGTTGCTGGGAATTGAACTCAGGACCTCTGGAAGAGCAGCCAGTGGTCTTAACCTAGAGCCATCTCTCCAGCCCTCTCTTCGTTTCTTATGTAAGAAAGAAGTCTTTAGTGTTTGACCATATGTTTCACTTGCTATAAGGAGTCTCAGCTATGTGTATAGTACATTACCTTAAATACCAATTCTTAATTTCCATAAATTTGGGAGGAAAAAAAACTTGCTTTTTCAAGATAGGACTATTTTCCCTCCTTCTCCATTAAAGTTGCACATTTTTTAAAGCCTTGTTTAGAACTTCTAGAATAAAATTAAATGGTTAAATAATAGCAAAACGTTACACTTATCATCTTAGTAAAGATCAGCTGATTTTTCATTACTACTTATGATAGGATAATACTAACAAGTAGTTGTAAATCTAATATTTACAGATCTATATGGATATCAATAAAAGAATGTGTGCCTAGAATACATTAGTTAGGAATGTTATGTCAATTTTATATGTAATATTCTTTGACTTTTAACATGATATCTTATTTTGTCCTAAGATTAAATTTCAAATGCTAACAGTTGCTATTTCAATAAGCCTTAAACGCTGGGATTAAGAAAGACAAGCTCCCTAAACTGACTTGGAGCCAAAAGAAAAGCACCTGTTTGTATAGGGACATGATGCCCCTAGAGGGAGAAAGGGGACAGCAGCCAAGGTCCTCCTGGTGGCCACAGCTCCTGGCAGTGTGGCCTGCAGCAAGACTAGACAAGATAATTACCTATCTTGTCTGCCTATATCAACAATGTCCTTTAATGACAAATTATCTTTCTTCAGCATCAAGAAATGGGCATAAACAGAAGAAATTCCCAAGGCAAGCTCTTTTGCCTTACTCATCAAGAATAAGGATGAGTGATAATTCCAGCACACGCTTCTTCAACAAAGACGGTAAGAAATCAAGTGTGAGGGAAGCAGGCTGTGCAGTGGGAAATGTGTGAGACCACAACAGAACGAAGAAAGACAACTTAAAGCACAGGTTTCTCTCAGTACCTGTGAGGCACTAGTGCCAGGAGCCCCAGGACGTAAACATCCACAAAGCATAATCTAGTTCTGTATTTAAAATGGTGCAGCATTTGCATAGGACCCATACAGTCATCCCGCACATTTTATTTATAGGCAACGTTTTGTTATGTATCCTAGGCTGGCCTTGAACTCACTAAGCAGGCCAGGCTGGCCTCAAATGTGCATCAATATCCTGCCTCAGCCTCCCCAGTGCTGAGAGACAGGCACCTGTCATAGCACCTGGCCGCCCTGTAGACCTAAAACACCTCTATATTACCTATGACACCAAACGCAAGCCATGTGCTATGTAAGCAGCAATTCTTATGTTGTTATATTGTTTCCGTAGATGCAACTTTTTTTTCCTTTTTAGAAGTATTTTCTATATGAATGTGGTTGTCTTTGGAGATGCAGAAGTCAGATATAGAGACTGGCAGTACTTTAACAAATTCTTCACAAAGCCCAACTTAACTTTCCTAGAGAAATCTCTGCACTCCCCATCCCCGCCTGCCCCATAGATACACAAGAGTAATGTCTTCAGTGGGTGTAGCTCAGAGGCAAAGCACCAGCCTCGCATGTGTGCAGCCCCAGGTTTAATCCTGATAACGGATAGATAGAATAGTGAATGTCAGAGACTCAGAGATGGAGATGAAACAGAAAGACAGACCAACCACACTGTACTGCAAAAGCAAAGGCTACTGCCTCATCTGCTTTTAATTTCATTCTGTCTCTGCTCTCTGCTTTCGAGACAAGAGCCCTGGCAGTTCTAGACTTATTTTGTGCACCAGGCTGGCGTTGAATTCACAGATATCCACTGGCCTCTGCCTCCCAAGTGCTGGAATGAAAGGAAAAATACCTGGCTTCTTTTTTTTTCCTTTCTAATTTATTTTTATTTTATGTGCATTGGTGTTTTGCCTGCCTATATGTCTGTGTGAGGATGGCAAATCCCCTGGAACTGGTACAGACTGTTGTGAGCTGCCACGTGTGGTTGCTGGGGATTGAACCCAGGTCCTCTGGGAGAGCAGCCGGTGCTCTTAAACACTGAGCCGTCTCTCCAGCCCATTAAAAAAAAAAATAAAATAAAATAAAAAAAACTTTATCTCTTTTTGTCTTTTGAGACATGTTCTAATTCTCTATATAGGCTAACCTGAAACTCATGGCAATCCTCCTGCCTCAGCCCCCCAAGTTCTGAGATTGCAGGCATGAGCTACCATGCCCAGCTTGAATTCCATTTTCAACTTCTATCCAGATTATACACATGGGATGAGAAGAATGTGTGTGTGATTAATGGACATTTCGAAGTCACATGGCATTTATCTTCATGCTCCACCTGATGGGTAGAGAGAGCTTATAGGTTCCCTGAACTACATAGGACACACCGTTGCTCTTGGTTACACACACAGCACTGGATGCTAAGATCCTATTGTTGAAGGCAACACACATTGAAAGATCAGAGTTTCTGACCTTTGAAGGACTTACAAAGACAGGGCTAGAGTGCCTTGAAAGCAGGATGGGCCTGGCTCGTAGCTCAGTCTGGGATGTGCATCCTTGCTCACCATCTCTATAATGTGCAGGTAAGGGTAAGCTGTTCGCCAGCTCTGTAGCCTTCCAGAAGACACCATTCTAATGACCTGACAGGGTCACTAAGAACAGAGCTGAGTCCATGTAAAGTTCAGGAGAGCAACTGCAGGCATCCCTTGATGTGCACAAGGGACTGGCCAGATGACAAGAAGTGCCCAATACAGTACATATGCATAACTGTTACACTGTATTATTTAGGGAATGACAACAAGAAAAAAGGGCCTGGATAGTTGAGTACATTTAAAAGCATTTTTTTTCCTTCTGCTCAAAGTTAAATATGAACCTATGCATAGTGAGTACACAGGGATGTGTGTACTTGTGCCAGCTATATTCATACATGACTATAATTAAGGATGAGTCAACACTAGTCACACTGCATCCTAAAGCTGAGGATTCTGGCAAAGACACTGAGCCCACCACAACGTGACTGCCAGCCACATGAAGTCAGATAGGCTGTTAACAGTGCGTCGTGACCAGGGTTAGTCAGTGCAGCAACACTATCCAGAGCCTTTGTGGAAACCAAGACATGCTAGTGACTGTTGCTACCAGGAGCGAGAGCCAAGGTCAGCAGTGTCCACGGAAGCAGAACTAGTTCCAATAAAAAGGCTGCAAAACACACATGACAACCTTATGGTTGGTTACCTTGTCCCATGGCTGTTAAACCTGATTTTCAAAAGAAGCCCTACCTGTAAACTCAGACCTGGAGAGCCATTGCTGGGGTGCATTTGTTTGGGGCATTTTGTTTTTAGGAGTAGAGGGCACAGACTCTGACCATGCTGTTCAAGTGAACTACACATCTATCCTGACTGACCGTTACTCACCACTTCCAAGGAATACCTGGAATCCCCTCCCAGACTGGAAAGCAAACTGCACTGTGACTCAAAGGTGAAAAAGAAAACTATTTTCACACATGTTCCAGCTGTAATCACTTCTATTTTCATTACAAAGAAAGCTTTTTTTTAATGGAAGCAAAAATGCAATCCATATTCTTAATAGGAGAAGATTTTTTAAAAATTAACTTACAATAACTTGTCTGAAGGATTCCTGGTCATTGATTGTCTTGTCCTCTGTGCATCCAGACTGATTCAAGTAATGATAGTTTTCTGGCAAAGATAAATAAAATTCTTCTACAGAAAGACAAAGAAAGATATAACATCAGTATTCAGCTGTTGTGACTGATACGCAGAAGACAGCACTGTAATTTACACACATAACTGCTCACTTGAGAAGCCTGGAGACTGTATTCTGGTTTTAAAAACTATAGTACACACATAATTCTATACCCCAAATGACCACACACTAAGATGCTGGTAAAGCTACCTCTTAGCAAACCAGGGAAAATAAAAACAACTTCATTAAATTAAATAGGATCAGAAAAAGAAAATTAATGAAGGTTTTGCTTTATTGTTTCCTTTTTAAAGCCATTTAGGGTTAGAGATGATTAAGTGGGAAACAACTTGCTTAAGAGACTAAGCTCTAGGTTCACTCTGAGTAGGACAAAAAAAAAGAAAAGAAAAATGAACTTTAAGAAATTAGTTTTCTTAGGTGTGTTTTAAAAGTACAACCATGGCCTGGGGAGATGGCTCAGTCAAGTAGCCTGAGTTCAATCCCCCAGACACATAGAAAGAGCTATACGGGGTGGTGAGCTTGTAATGCCAGGGCTCGCTGGCCAACCAACACAGAAGCAACAGCTAGCTCCATGTTCAGTGAGTGGTCCTGTCTCAAAAGGTAAGGCAGAGAGCAACTGTGGTACACTTACATCAACTCCTGGCCTCTCTGTACAAACATGCAAAATTACTAGCTTATACATACACATACACACACATGCACAGACCCATACAGACATACACAAGAAAAATCACAGATATACATGCATATACATACATAAGCACAGATACATATGTACACAAACACAGACACACATACACACTCTCTGAAATAAAGCTGATTATGTTACATTATATATTTCTCACAAACATCCATTAAATTAAGAATATACTAAGATTACAAGCAGATAGTTAGAGGTTTCTCTACTGTAATTTTCTCTCTGTGCTGGTTTGATCCTCAGATGACCTCAGCATCTTTGGTCTTCTCACAACACACATTTCATTGCAATTGGTGGAAGTCAAGAGCATTCCTGAGGTAGCCTATCACTCCCAGGGCGTTTTAAATGGAAAAGAGATCACATCACCTGCCTGTGTCGCTGAGCATCATCACTCACCTCTCTCTTTCTGCTCCAGCCCTGCCAGCAGTGCATAGAATATGTGATAATTCCTCTCCCCAGGATTTTGCCTTACTACTCGGTTCTGTGGGGAGAAAACAAATTTATTTTGTTAAAAAAAAAAAAAAAAAAAAAAAAAAGTTCCCACCACTTAATACAAAACAATCTCTAAACTGTGAATCGAATCATGGTTACTTACTTTTTCTAATAAATCTTCATGTGAGAAGTAATAGCAAGTCAAGGAAGAAAACAGACACGGCGGGAAGATTAGTCTGGACTTTGAGTTATATATGGCTCCCTGACCTGCTGCCATTGCTGCTACTGGTGTCAAAACAACAACAACAACAACAACAACAACAACAACAACAATCAAACAAAGCAAAGCCTTTGTCACCTAAACTCAGTTCCAATGCCACGGTGCCCAAGTAGGTGCCAAGCGATGGGTCTGGCTTCAAGCAAAGAGCTGGTGCTCGGCTGAGTGAGCCAGGGTGGACAGGGCTTGAATGTAGCCCCAAAGGGCCATGTGCAGAGTCCTTGGTCTATGGTATGAGAACCATAGACCCGTTAGACAAGGTGGGGCCCAACCGATGGTGCCTAGGTCAAGGCTATTACAGTTATGTTAATGCTGACCTCATAGGCACGTCAGTTTCTTGAGAACCGACAGTCAAGAATGGAGTCCAGCCTCCAGCAGGTTCTCGTCTTACTTCCTGGCATGTGATCTCTCACACATGTTCTCTGTGACACCATCCACCATGCGACAATGGAGCTAGGAGGCTTGTACCACAGTCTGAATAAATGACTGAGCTTGGATTTTCAACCCCCCAAACTGTCAGCTAAGCAAGCAAACAGACAGAAACAGCCCTTTTCTCTGTCAAGCACCCAGCCAGACATTCCAGACTAAGAAATGATGAATCTGGACTATAGGCATACTATGTGGTATTTCCAAATGAATAGCAGTCATTTATCTCGTAAAACAATTAATAGACCAAACGCAATAATACTAAAGCAAACATAAGCTTGAACTAGAGTCACAATCATCTCACGTTCTTTTGGGCAGAGTTCTCACTGACAGAGCCAAATGCAAAGATTCATGTGAAATGGAAGAGGATACAGTCTACAATCCTTCCGCCCTGAATATTTCCCTTCTGACAGATGTTCAGTTGAACAAACTTCCCAAAGCGACTGGAGTTGTTGTTGTACACGGTCTTCGCGTTGCCGAAAGCTTCCATGATGGGGCTGTGAACAGAGTGTGGACAGCGGAGCATTAACCAGGACAAACGCTAAAACACACAAATGTGAGAACCCGTGCCTGCAGGGCCCAGCCTGACTCTGTTTATTTAAAGAAGAGCAGGCTTTTCTAAACACTTGCTTAAACGGGCGCTTCCTGAACATCCCCTTGAATGAGAGTAACGAAAACAGTTAGGATGCTGCATAGCTAAGGGGACCACATGGCTCAGCTCTGCACAAATGCACTTGGTTGACACCCAACCTGGGGGTTGCACAGAAGAAGCCACGTCTAGGAGCTGAAAAGCCCCCAGTCATGCACACTTCACTCGATTGGGGCACGGCTTGGAGAAGTCTATTTACCATCTCTGGATCAGCTCCATCTGTAAAATGGAGTCGGGCTAGACCAAGTGTGTAACAGCCGGGGCTGTAAAGGAGCAGATCGTGTTTTGGCTTTGCAGAGCACATGGTCCCTGATGAAACCACTGCCACTGTCATTTTAAAGCTGCCAGAGACAACACAATTGAGCATGGCAGGGTCCCAAGAAAACTATTTACACAGAGGGCAGGAGGCAGATGAAGAAATCTGAAAATGGATAGTGATGACTATTGCTACTGAGATGCACAGCAAACATGGTTCAATTTTAAAGGCATATATGCTGGGCGGTGGTGGGGCACGCCTTTAAGCCCAGCACTCAGGAGGCAGAGACAGGTGTGAGTTTGAAGCCAGCCTGGTCTACAAAGGGAGTTCCAGGACAGCCAAGGCTACACAGAGAAACCCTATCTCAAAAAATAAAGAAAAAATAAAAATAAATTAAAGGCATATATACTTAACTGCAATTTTAAGAGAGTGTGTCCATGTGTGTGTGCATTTGTGCATGTGCATTTAAGTGCGTACATCTAAGTACATGCGTGGTACCCTAGACCCTGAAAATTCTAAGCAAGCATTCTACCACCGAGCTGCATGCCCAACCAAAAAGACAAAAGCTGCAGGAAATTGTCGGAAGCTGTAGTGTGTTGACCGGCGACAGCTTTAAGCATCCAGTGTCTGTAATGTCTCTACTGGTTCTATAACCTTAAAAGGCACAAGTCAGATACCCAGGGAATCTGTACATGACACCAAGCCATACAGCCCTCTGTCATAGTTCCAAGGGTCAGGGCTGCGTGCTGCTGATCTGTCTCCTGTGAGGCTGTGGGAAATGCACTCTGCTCCCACTGAAAGCTCCTTCCTCAGTCTGAATGCTCAGCCCACTGTCGAAGGCAAGTGGGTTAGTGTGTGTCCGAGGGTGTCACCATCAGAAGCTGCAGTCACTCTGTTTCTCAGAACCCAGAATGGCCCAGCAGGGAGAGAAGGAAGGAAGGAAGGAAGGAAGGAAGGAAGGAAGGAAGGAAGGAAGGACCAGGAACCGCTCTGCCAAAGTGGGTGGTGCTGAAGGTTCCAGAAAAGTGCTGGGCACATGTTAAAACCGTTTCTTTTTGGGAGGTGTTGGCAGGGTAGGGTGGTGGTTGGGGTCATGGCAAAGGCTCCTATGCCACCCTGGCTAGCATGGAACTCTCTATGGAAGCCCGGCAGGCCTTGGATTCATAGAGACCCACCTGCCTCTAACTCCCCAGTGCTGGGATGAAAGGTGTGAAGTCAAGATCTCTTTAGGAATGGTAACAGGTGAGCCGAAAGAGAAACAGACTGACTGACTTTAGCTCTTCTGTTCTAGAAGGGAAGTAAAGCCTATGCTTGGGAGGCAGAACACCGGTGTGATACCTGCTTTGGAGGATGGCTTGCTCGACACAGGACGTCTTCTCCTGCAAGCACAAATCCAAAGAATGCTGGCTGATGACAGACAGGAACTTGAGGATCAGCTTGGTGCTTTCGGTTTTCCCAGCGCCACTTTCACCACTGAAAGACAAAGCATGCAAGTGTTGGCGGCTTCAACCGACTGTCTTCGTGAACAGCACCACACACCTTAACTCACCATCGACAATGGGGAGGAGGACATTAAAATCCCTGCTGCTGGCCCAGATGGAAGGCTCCAGGGCTAAGCATGCTCGCCACCGAAGCCTGATGGCCTGACTTCACTCTTTTTTTTTTTTTTAAATATATTTTATTAATTTCTTCATATTTTATCTCAATTGTTATCCCATCCCTTGTATTCTCCTGTTCCTCCCTCCCTCCCATTTTCCCCTTACTCCCCTCCCCTGTGACTATGACTGAAGGGGACCTCTTCCGCCTGTATATGCTCATAGGGTATCAAGTCTCTTCTTGGTAGCCTGCTATCCTTCCTCTGAGTGCCATCAGGCCTCTCCATCCAGGGGACGTGGTCAAATATGGGGCACCAGAGTACGTGTGAAAGTCAGTACCCACTCTCCACTCAACTGTGAAGAATGTCCTGTCCATTGGCTAGATCTAGGTAGGGGTTCGAAGTTTACTGCATGTATTGTCCTTGGCTGGTGCCATAGTTTGAGCAGGACCCCTGGGCCCAGATCCACCCATCATAATGTTCTTCTTGTAGGTTTCTAAGACCCTCTGGATCCTTCTATTTCCCCATTCTCCCATGCTTCTCTCAACTAGAGTCCCAATAGGATGTCCTTCCCTCTGTCCCACTTTCCTGATTAGTGAAGACATTCAAGGGACATGCCCCTTGGGCTAATCTGACTTCCCTCTTAAACACAGAGGGCACAAAGTAAAAACAGACCCCCCCCCCCAGGTTGTCCTCCGGCCTCCACACACCGGCTACAGCACATGCATGGCCTCCTCTGGTGTGGAAATAATAAATGGCGATTTTAAAGCTGCCTGGTGCTGAAGAACTTGAGCTGAGGGGAAGCAGTGGTTCTTTCTTCTGCAAGCCGGTCCACTTTGTGCCTCCCAGATGCTGCCTCTGGACTCAGGAGACAGATAGAGCTTTGCAAATAAGGGAAGCACCACATGTGCAAGAATCTTTATTTTGTCTTGTCCCCAAGCCCATCCCCCGGTGCCCAAACAGCACCTGCTCAGGCGGGCACCTGCTGGGTGTGGGTAAAATGAACCTTTTGGGGGAAAGGGTGTAAGTAAATGAGCACAAGAATGAAACCAACAGTGGCTAGGAGGGAGGGACGAAACCCACACCGCATGGCTAGTCCCGCCCCAGTGACTCCACAAGAGAAAGGAGGGCTGAGTGCCTGGCTCAGAGTTAACCAGGAGGGTCTGACTTCAAAGTCTCGAGGATGCTGTGCGTTTAGTGACAGCTAAGGGGAAGTGAAAGAAGCGTTTCAGATGAGGGGTGGGGTGCGGAGCGATGGGAGACACAAAGGACATCTCAGCTACAGTGTCTGGCAAAGAAATGTGAGGACTGCAGAGAATCAGGCGGCTTCCTGGGTGAGACGTAATGGAGCAAAGGCGCAGAAGGCAGGGAAGGTGGTCCTGGAAGATGCAGCCCATGGCTGGTGAGTGTGCTGGGTCCACTAAGGACCACTAAAGAGCAAAGTCTTTGAGAGGATGCTCCGGAAGGACTGCAGGGTTCCTGCAGGAAGGCCAGCTCATGGTTGCTCAGATCCTGTGCACACGTAACGCAACTAGAGATGGAAAGGAGGGGAGAGCCAAGCCTGCTTTGTGTAACGCCAGGACCGTGGGCAGGATGCAGGAAGCAAGAAGCGAACTTGCAAGGACAGCGAAGCCTAAGGGCAAGCGTGATCACGGACAGGGACAGACGGAAGCTATTGGAGGCAGCAGGCTAGCAGGTACTTGGTGCAAGACTGACAGGAGTCCCCGAGACCTCACAGTCCTGTTTAACCATAAGCAATGGTTAAATAATTAATTACGTTTAATAAAATGAGGAAATCATTCAGTACACCCCTGAAGCAATGCTGGGAGCCTTGGGCATCTGGGGAATATCTGTTGGTCCAAGCCCATCACAGGCACCTTGTCTCCTTTGTAAGCATTAGGCTTGAGCATAGGAGATGTCATGATTCCAGACAAAAAAGCATCATGGTATGTGCTGGAGAGATGGCTCAGAGGTTAATAGCACTGTCTGCTCTTCCAAAGGTCCTGAGTTCAACCCCCAGCAACCACATGGTGGCTCACAACCATCTATAATGAGATCTGATGCCCTCTTCTGACCTGCAGGCAGAGCACTGTATACATAATAAATAAATAAATTAAAAAAAAAATCATCATAGTAAAGGTCCTGAGGGTCCCTGGCAATGTGACAGGGAGAGATGTAGTCTCCCTGAAGAGAACAAATACTTAAAAATCCAAACCCACAGTGAGATCAAAAAGCAAAACTCAAGAAAATCAGACACAGCCTAGGTTGGGCAGCAGAATCTAATAACCTAGAAACTGTCCTGCTTAATGCTTGGTGTGGGCGTCAAGCCACTGTAGGCTGAGTTATCTTTTACGTACAGTGGGATATCATCCTGGCTCAGGACTTAACAGTCCTCTTCACATACCTGGCCTGGGCATAGCCTACAGCGTAGTGTATGGTTGGCGCTGAAGTCACACAAGACTGAGTAGAGCACAATTAGGAGAGGATGGTTCAAAGAAACAGCCAAATAACTCCTCGTGTCTTAGTAGGTACATAGCGGGCTGGCAGGTACAGCTGATTGAATTTTTAAAAGGAAAAAAGTGGGACCAGAGGTATAGCTTTGTAGGTAGAGTGTTTAGCATGAAAAAAAAAAAACAAAAACAAAAACAAAACCTGGATATGACTCCCAGCACCGAATAAACCATGTATGGTTGGCATGCCTTCAATCCTAGCACTCAGGAGGTGGAGGCAGGAGGATAAGAAGTTTAAAGTCACCTTCACCTACCTAGCAAGGTTGATGGCTCCATGAGACCCTGACTAGAAACAAAACAAGTAAACCAAAGTAAAGAGAAACTAACTAGGAGAACTGCCTGATAGAAATAGGTTCCTTAAACCCCAGTTCTCATCCTCTGGCACGCAGAGGTAGAACAAAGCTCAGTTAGCCGGGGATCAATAAGTGACAGAAGTTCAGGAACGATCTGGGTACCAGTGAGCTTATCAGCATGATGACCTGGATGCTGCCAGCACAGTTTCCACATCTGTCAAAACTCACTACACTATATTCTGAAGAATAGCACCCTTGGCTCGATAATTTTACTTTAAGTTAGAAAGAAAGAAACATACAAACTTCTGGAACAAAGAGTGGTTTCCAGACCTCAGCCTCGGGACAGGGCAGCTGGAGAACTATGGCTGGGAGAGGTGGGAGATGGAACATATTTTGGTAAGAAAGTGATGAGAGTTTAGAACCCAACCTTGGAGGTTCCCATGAGATATCAGGGTACAATAGCTCTGGACCCAGAGAAGCTGGGTAGGACTGTGGGACATAGGGAACCATGAAAACTCTGAGGGGGAAAAATGGGTGAAGAAAGGAAGCCAGAAGAAACAGTAGGGTCAGAGAAGGAGAAACATCACACAGACCAGGCTCCAGGGAAGAAAGTAAGATGGCTTGAGGCGAAATCGGGGTGGCTTAATTAAGCCATAGAACCAAATGTGAACCCCCCACCCCAACACGTAACACATTAGAGATTTTTGAGTAATCATGCCTAATTATTATAACAAGAAGTCCAAGTACCAAGGGCAGTGAGACCCAGAAATGCTGGAAGCAATGTGCTCTGGGAACCGGGGAGGAAGAGGAAGCCTGCAGGAGAGGGCTCTAGCACACTGACCCTCCATGCACGGGATGGCCGGGCTGGTAGCAGGGCACATTGGTGCTGGCAGTGCGCTGTATCCACATGTATGTGACAATCTCCAGACCTTACAGTCCATCTTCCTGCTTGTAATGAACTTCTTACTCAAACAGAGCCCTCCATTCTGTTTGCAATTTGAGTTTGCTTTCACTACAAGCACAGGGCTGGGCTGAGAAGCTGAGCTACTGGGGAGCCGATCACAGAACCCAAAAGTATGCACTTTGGCCCTTTTGTTTGTGTCTCTTGATCAAGCATGCCCTTCCTGTGATGCCAAGTTCCAAAACTACACCGTTTTCTCAAACTACCCATCAGACTCATAGATAGAAATCTAATTTCTATCATTTCTTAGTTGGTAGCCAGCTAAAGAGGTGTCTATAGTGCCTAATGGATTGAGCCCAAAGGTCTTAGGAAGTTAAACAAAGTCCTTGCACCATGCCTGCGGCAGGCAGTAGCACTCTGTTGGATCAGAGGCTAAAGTTCAAATCTCTATAATCAGTCACTCACCAGGTCCAAGCTGAGCCATACTTTCTCTACAGAGAAGTCATCTGCGAGCTTCTCTGGGATTTATAGAGAGGAGCTTTCTCCACAGATTTCAGGCCCATCCTGACCATCCTCACCCATGTTCTCCTCAGCTTTTTAGGTGAGCCACATGGTCCCTTTCTAACCCAATACACAAATTTGGCTCAGCACTCAGTGAGACACACTTCAAGAAACAGAAAAGACCAAGTACCAAGTTACCATGACATAAAAGACACAATTAAGGAATGGCTCCATTTTTGACAATTCCAAACACAAAGTAAGCAAAGACACTGAACCAACATTCACTGTGAATTACTCATCCTTTGACTGACAGTTCCTAAGGGCTTGGCACCTACCACATATTGTCCTGGTGAGGAGCTGCGCAAACAATTTAGCCTCAGCCTTTTACTCCCAAGAAAATGTTATAGAGAGGGCACTGTTTTGGATTGAGCTCTTTACTGAGCCCTAAAGAACTAGATTAAACCAAAATGGAGTCACTCATGCCAAGTGCTGCACAGTCAAACTGAAGCTCTGAGAGAGCACATGGACTCTAAGCCCGACTACAGGAAACTCTAGACTGTCATGGTCAATCTAAGAAGGAAGCTCCTCTGCTTCAACCCTCTCTAGAGTAGCCTGGAATTGGCCAGTCACTTGTGGTTCTAATGTGCCTTTCTCTGCTCTCAAGAATTCTTCCATTCTGCTGTTTCCCAGGGGAACACTCACTCTACCTAATAGTTTGAAGGTGGCCTCAACCTCTAAATGAGTCAATAACATCTACAATTAATTTGTTGTGATTTTGTCATTTGATACTACTCCGCATCTTGAAAGTTCACCCATGCTCAAAAAGACTGCAATAAGTTAACCTCTCCCTACTCTCTCTCACACACACATACACACACACATATACATACACACACATACACACACATACAGAGAGAGACAGAGAGAGAGGGGAAACCCCCTAAGGTGAAGGCCAACAAAGGCTTTGTACTAACCTTATTAATTACCCGGAGGTGGGGGGTGGCGGGGTGGGGAAATCTTTAAGTGAGCTTTCAAGTTACTTATATGTAAGTTTATATATTTATACGTAAAGCTTGTAATAACGTAAACTTTCATTCAAATGTACATTAAAAAGTAAAAGTAGAATGGAAGGGACTGGAGAGACAGCTCAGCAGGTGCAGAGGACCTTGGTTGGGTTCCCAACACTCACATCAGACAGCTCGCACCTGCCTGTAACTCCAGACACAGTGGTCCCAATGCCTTCTGGCATCTGTCGGTACCTGCACGCATATGGTGCATGTTAACTCATGCAGGTACAACTCATACACATACATTAAGAAAGTTACTAACTTAAAAAAAAAATGTAGAGTTTAAGAGTTGAACAACCTGGAAATGGAGATCAAAGAAAAAGGTACAGACTGCAAGCCTCAGGCCTAGCATCACCATACTCTGGGAGGATCTCGGCCAAGGACGAGCCACACACCCTGCCTAGTCTCAAACAGGCTTGTTGGCTTGCTTGTTTTTAACTTGATAATGTGGAGAGCTGAGAATAGAATATTCTCTGATTTTAACGCCAAGAGTGAGAGAATGCTGTGACACTAGTAAGACACACTGTGTCCACCAGGGGGCAGGTCAGGCCTGAGGAAACCAAACAGATGCCTGTGTCTAGCAACTTGGCTTTCAAATTCCATAGTTTATTTCCCACACCTCCCTTTAAAAAAAAAATGGGGGACAGAATAGAGGGGAGAGGACGGTGGACAGGACAGGGGAGGGGCGGAGAGGAAAAAA
>OU015749.1:44790636-44808023 GCA_907169655.1 Acomys percivali
ACACACACACACACACACACACACACACACACACACACACACGACAAGTCTATTCCTTTCGCTTTTGAACAGGGTCTCACTACATAGCAGTGGATGGCCCTAGAACTCACTCTGTGATACATGACTAGGATTAAAAGCCACCATGCCTGGCCACAAAAAGCTTCTTAAAGACTCTTGTGGATTCACTTAGCTAAGTATGGTTACTCTTGTCTTTCTGGTTGGTCAACACAGGGTTTCTCTGTGTAGGCCCCCACTGTCTTGAAACTGTCTGTAGACCAGGCTGGCCTCAAACTCAGAGATTCCCTTGCCTCTGCCTTCCAAGTGCTGGGATTATGCATGCCACCACCACTCAGCTGGTAGCATATTTCTAATCCCAGAATTCAGTAGACTGAGATATCGTGCATCATGAGTTCAAGATCAGCCTGGGCTACATGCACAGACCCTGACTTACAAAAGCAAAACACACCAGCAATCTTACATGGTGTTTGAGTCACAGGTCAAGTTACTTTATTAGGTATGCTATTTTTTTTGTTCTGTTTTGTTTTTAAAGTTATTGGGTTTTTTTTTTTAAGATTTTATTTATTTCTTTTGTATACAACGTTTTGTCTGAATGTACACCTGCAAGCCAGAAGAGGGAGGGCACTAGATCTCATGATAGATGGTTGTGAACCACCATACGGTTGCTGGGAATTGAAAGCAGGACCTTTGGAAGACCAGGCAGTGCTCTTAACCTCTGAGCCATCTCTCCAGCCCCTTGTTTTGTTTTTTGAGACAGGGTTTCTCTGTGTAGCCTTGGCTGTCCTGGACTCACTTTGTAGACCAGGCTGGCCTCAAACTCACAGCGATTCTCCTGCCTCTGCCTCCCCGAGTGCTGGGATTAAATACATGTGCCACTATGCCCAGCTAGGTATGCTATTCTTTAAAGCAATTTCTGTACAAAGTAGGTAGCTTCCCTTTCATTACCTTTGAATTAGCATGATCCCTGTTCACATACTGAATACACTGACAGTTCTATCCAAGTTACTCCGACAGCCTCACATGCCAACAGTGCAACAGGATGAAGAAAACCAAGTCCATCTTCCCACAAGCTTTGGGGAGGGGAAATTAGTTCAGTCATTCATGTACATGTCACTTCCAGTTGCTCAAAAAGCAGGGACACTTTCAACAGGAATAATGGGCAGATTATGCAGTAGGAAAACCCTGGGGCACCTGCAATGGTCATTTAGAGTGCTCATATCCAAAGCTGCAAAAGTGTTCCATGTCTTCACGCCTGGACCCAATACACCAAAATCCGATAAAACACCTAAGATATTTGACAGTAATAACACATCTCCAACGTCTTTCAGGCACATCCTCCATTCCCTTGTCTGGGGTCTGTGGCAAAGCCTCCACTGGTACCCCTGGCCCCCAGGAATTGTTTGTCCAATCTGAGGAGAGGAAAGAGAAGGCCCTGCATGCTGCCCTCAGCCTCTCTGATCCAACAGTCACCATCTGGGAACTGGCCTCCCATAGATGAGGTCCACTCCAATACCTGGCTGTGTCCACGACCACGTCGTCTGTCTGTATAACATGGGGCTACAGCTTTGGCAAGCTTGATTGATTTGAGTTCCAAAAATGACATATGGCTCTCCATCTGTCCCCTGCGTCTTACTTTCATAGAACTGGAAATCCTGGGGGTGTCTATGTACTGCACCCCCCCCAATAAAACTGTCCTTTCCACTTCCTCCCCACTTGAAATAATACAATTATTTGTCACAAGTTGCGGCTAGAAAGCCATGTAAAACAGCTGTCAAAATCATTCATCATAGCAGCCCTGTGGACTGTCACTCCTCAGCAACTGTCACAGCCTGTGAATGGATGCCCGGGGGGATAAATGAATGAAGTGCTCTGCTACTCCACGGAGAACTCAGCACACTGATCACATCTGTGTTGGACATCATCCAACCCATGCTTTCAGCCCCGGAGTGGGCCCCTAGTACACACGATAAGTTTCAGTAGGATGCCACTGGGATGGATATATGCACTGGGCCAATTTATATTCATTAATAATAAAGTTTAAGACATAAAAATGTACTCCAGCTTCTTTTTAAAAATGCTTTCCTTGGTAGCAAACGTTTTTATGGTGTTTGTGTGAGGAGGGGGGTCCCCGGTGCTTTATTTTTCAAATAAGTAAGAGCTCTCACACATGTGTAATCCCAGCACTTTGGAAGCTGAGGCAGATAGAATGCTGTGAGTTTGAGACCAGTGTGGGCTACACAGTAAAATCCTGTCTCAAAGATAACCAAAGACATAAGATTATATGAACAAGTCAGACTTGGCTCAAACAGGCATGTCATATCTAACACAAAGTTAATATAAATAAACATGTCCTTGTGCCATTCTCTTAACACATGCATGGCAAGCTCTCTTTCCCTACCTAATTCATAGGTAAACTTCAGGGAAATAATTCTCAACCTTCCTAATGCTGTGATACTTTAATACAGTTCCTCAGGTTGTGGTGACCGCAACCATAAAATTATTTTCATTGTTACTTAATAACGGTAATTTTGCTACTGTTATGAATCATAATGTAAATATCCATTTTTTTTAATGGTCTTAGGCAACCTGTGTGAAAGTGTAGTCTGACAACCTCGCCCCTCATCCCACCCACCCACCCCACCACACCCCCGCCTTCCAGAAGTCACAATTCATGGGCTAAGAATCACTGCTTTAGGGACATCCAGTTATTTAAAAAAAAAAAAAAAATCTTAAAATCAAGACATTGTTATCTAGGGTGGTTTCTATATAGATTTTCTCCATAGTTGAGAAAAAAGAAGTCTTGCCCAAACATTCAGGTACTGTGACTAGCATTCTAGAATATGTGAAATATTTCAAATATGAATGAGCCACTGATCTTTAAACAATCAGATGGACTGACCACAATTCGTCTGTGAAATAGCCCGAAGAATAATTTAAGAAAACTGGGAGGAAAAGAAAAGAAAATGGGAATGAACAAATGTTCGAACATACAAATGAATGGAGTGCCTATGGAGGGCAAAACACCAACCCACAGTCTGTCTTGCAAGCTGAGCTCCATGTGTTTTCTGAGCGCCCTGAGCAGGAGCCAGGTGGAGAGCTTCTCTCCTGCCAGTGGTCTGGGCTGGGCTGGGGGCCATCGGCCCACCCCTTGCACCTCCCTGCTCTGGCTCACCTGATGAGGACACACTGATTATCATGGCGCTTCCACAGGCAGCGATAGCACTCATTGGCAATGGCGAAGATGTGTGGTGGAAGCTCGCCCAGGTGACACCTGCTGTATTGCTCCATGGTGGCGCGCTCGTACAGGCCGGCGATGGGCTGGTAGGGGTTCACCGAGGCGATGATGGAGCCAATGTAAGTCTGTAGGCAGAGGGAAAGGACAGGGCAGTGTTACCAGGGCAGTGAGGCCAGGCTCGATCTCTCACCTCACCTGCTCCGCATTCTGCACAGGGACCCGGACAGACCCAGGGAAATGATCGCTATCACACGGTCTCAGCGTCCACTGTCCACCCAGTCTCTACACCCTAAGCTACATAACCTTGTCACTGCGCAGACGCACAGAGCCGGTTTTCAGAGCGGGCTTTCAGGGAAAGGTTAACGGCGAACGAGGATGGCAATGAGCCCAAACCAAATCCCTGTTCCCAGGTGACCTCCTTAATCCCAATCCTTTCCTGGCACAAAGCCCAGCCAGCTCCGGTTCCCTTCCTCCACCCCGTGGCTGTTATGAAACAGCAGGTGACAAAAGCAGAAAATAGAAAAAAGGGCAGGGGGTGGGGTTGGGGGAGGGTACGGCGCTGTAGAATGAGCAGTTTTGAAGTGGAGGTCAACTGCCATAGATGCATCACTTCTGCGGCTCTCAGCACTTAGGATGTCTCTGAAATAGTTAAAAATCATCCCAGTGGCAAATCGCATGCTGGGATGTCATGTTTTGTTTTGTTGGTTTTTTTGAGACAGGGTCTCTTCTATGTAGTCCTGGCTATCCTGACAGTCGCTCTGTAGACCACACTGTCCTCGAACTCAGTGATCTACTTGTCTCTCTGCCTCTGGGCTTGCACCACCATACCCAGCTATGTACCCACAGGCTTTTAAGGATCACAAGACCATTTGGGAAGTGCTACAATACCTTATGAAGTGTCATACAACCTGCCAGGAATATCGGGGCCTGGAAGCGCCACCTTTCTGGGCCAATATCCAGGCAGAAAGCAGGCAGACCTTCCAGCAGTTCCAAACAAGCTACTTACCACAGCTTAAAGCCAGAGGTTCCCCCCCCCCCAAACAGGGACTTCCAATCACTGGCACTTCTGCATCCAGGTTCCCCATTTTTCTGGGGGGTCTCACACACAGCCAAGGCAGTAAGTCAACAGAGGGATTCAGCATTCTGCAGAACCCATCTGCCTCCTGGGGCGCACACCTGCTCGGGCTTTACAACAACCAGAGAGTCTTTCTCCATTTCCCATGTGTCAAAGCCCTGACCCACAATGCCTAAAAATAGCACTGCTCTTGAAGACAGAGCCTTTAAAGAGTGATTAATTTAAACTCTTAGGGGTATCTGAATCCAGTTCTGCCCAGAGTCTTTGTAAGAAAAGGGCAGCTGGGCACACACAGAGACCCCAGAGAAGCACACTCTGGAGCAGGCCAACAGAACCACAGAGAAAGAAACCGGCTGAGTGCTTTGTTCCCACACCCCAGGCCTCAGGAACCCTGAAGTGGTGGGGCTTTGTCACAGCAGCTCAGACAGGCCATGCATGGACCTAACCCTTTTAGTATTCACCATGACCTTATGAAATATGCAGCTCTACTATATCTATTTTTTTTCAGGTGGGGAAACTGAGGCACGGGGAGACATTTCTGATAACAGCTAGGGTCAGTACATGGTAGAGATTAGGTCTGAATCCAGAACCTGATTCTAGAACATTCTGTTATTACATTCATTAAAGTCAGCAAGCCTACAGGGCAGGGACAGCAAAGGTAGAGAGGCCAAACCTGCACCTCATTACAACAATCTGTAGGGATTTGTATTCATGGTAACTGCCAAGAACACCAGGCAAAGGCAAAGGACTGCATGTTTAGTGCAACTTTTCAAATGTAAGAAAGTCTAGATTAGGAAAGTAATTTAAACCAAAAAGAGATTTAAAACATCAATGACATCACCATGGCAATTGCACTCTTAGTTTTATAACCAAAAAGCACGGAAAGCAGACACTCAAATACTTGAACACCCATCTTGACAGCAGCATTATGTATACAGCCACAGGCTGTGAAACCCAAATGCTCATCATCAGACCACAAGTGAGAAAGCTGTGCTGCAGCCATCCAACACAACAGTCTTTAGCCACAAAAAGGAACACAGTAATTATATATGTGCTATGACATCAGGGTCTGGAAGCATACCAAGTCAGAGACACCATACCCTTCCAGAATAGACAAATGCATAGAAACAGGAAAACAGAGGTTGAAAAGTGGGGGACAGCAGTCAGTAGCAGGTGTCCTTTGGGATGATAAGATATTCAGGGACTAGACTCAAGTGCTGGCTGTTCAACTCCATTGTTTGTATATTTAATGTGATAAACTTATGTGAAACAAAGTTCACCTCAATTGGACAAATTGGGTTTTGTTTATGTGTAGTTTGTTTGGTTTGATTTGTTTGTTTGTTTTTTGAGACAAGGTTTCTCTGTGTAGCCTTGGCAGTCCTGGAACGTGCTCTATACTGTACGCCAGACAGGCTTCAAACTCACAGAGATCTGCCTGCCTCTGCCTTCTGAGTGCTGAGATTAAAGGTGTATGCTACCACACCCGGCCTGACAAATTGGTATTTCATAGGTAACTGTGCAGGTATTTGGAAATATAAACACCTGGAAATCTTCTTTGTCATGTTTCTGTAAGGAAAATTTATACACTACCCCGACCCCACTCCAAAGCAAGCCACTCCTCCCTCAGGGAAGGCGGAGGGCAACACTCCAGCCACAGGCATTCTGGCCCCTTCCTTATTCTTAGCTCTCTAAGGGGGAGACATTTAAGGTTGTGAGGGTTTGGTCTAGACCTCCATTTCATCAGTTGGGCCTCTTTCCACCCTTTCAGTGTTGTTTTTTGAAAACTCTGTTAAATATCAAAAGCATTCCTTTTTCACTGTGAAATACTTTCTCACTCACATCTAGAGGTCAAAGGTCAATACCATCACTCTTTTGAAAACCAACTATGCCAACTGAGGAGCAACCACATGCTATCAACAGAGCTGCCTAGATGGACACACAGCTGGGACTTGAACAGATGTGAGCCATAGGGAGTGCTTTAAGGACATGCCATATTTAATTCTTTAATCTGGTGTGAGGCTGTGCATCTATCTTCAATGAGGCCATTTCTTAAAAAATATATCACATCATTGATGCATGTATATTCTCAATATCTGTGTGGTGTTGTGAAATTCTGAGCCTCCCTCCTTCCCTCCCTTACCCCCTCCCTCCCTCCCTCTCTCCTTCCCTCCCTCGCTGTAAAGGCTAGAAGTTAGTGTCAGATATCTTCTTCAATTGCTCCCTACCTTATACTTTTAAAAAAGTGTGTGTGTGTGTGTGTGTGTGTGTGTGTGTGTGTGTGTGTGTGTGTGTGAGATTTGCTTGTGAAGGGCAGAACACAGCACTGGATCTGCTGGAACTGCAGTTACAGGCATTTGTGAACCACCTGCTGTGGGTCTGGGAACTGGTTCTCTGGAAGAGCCACATGTGCTGCTAAGCACTGCACCACTCTGCAGCTTATTTTTGAGACCAGATCTGTTATTGAACCTCGAGCTCATCGATTCAGTAGGCTGGCCAGCAGTGAACTCGGTGCCTCCCTTTGACCCAGGGCTAGGGTTGAGACAAGCTCCACTGCACCCAGCTTTCTAATGTTGGGGATGGGGATACGAACTTGAGACCTCCTGCTTGTCATGTCAGGCACTTCTATCCTTCCACCCCCACCCCTTACTTCTTAAATACTCAGTTACTCTTAAATCTATCAGCAATTCTGGATCCTCTTAACTGCAGGATTGCTTAAGAGCAAAGTGCTTATTTCTGCGATAGTCTCCAAGCCACATTCCCCTTTATGCCTGGGGAAACCTCTCCCACGGTAGCCTTTGGGATATGGCTCAATCTGACAGCATGGATGACATGGCTGCTCAGTGGACAAGAGACACAGTGGCCTTCATTGGCAATGGTAAAGACAGCAGCTAAGATGCTCTTGTCACTCTTGTCTTTTTTGCTGCGCTTTGGTCTCGCTGCGTGTTGAAACAGTTTTCAGTGACCTGACTGGCACCCACGCTAGTTCTGGTTATAACACGGCCTGATCCAGGTCCACACGCTGTCCCCGCCCTATCCACTGTGCTTCCTGGAGCCAAAGGAAGCTGGGTATTTCTGGCAGCAGCTATTCTCCGTGAAGGCGGCCCACAGAGCTCGCAAATGTGTGGCATATCTCAGGGGCCATGTTTGCTAAACTTCATGAAAAGCACTGTGATTGATTTCACCACTGATGTGGTAGTCACTGTCACCCAGTGCCACCATTTATAGCTAGCCCATGACCTGAAGCTCATGAATGCCACTCTAAAATCATCTAAAGACTCCTCCATGAAGCCACCACCTTCCAGGGGAGAGGAAGCCATGGATGTCATTGATGTAAGAACCTTAGTCAAGGTTTTCCAGAGCCCATGATAAGCGGAGAAGACAAAGTCATCAAAGCTGGCGTGGATGTAAGGAAGAGACTGCCTAGCTAATGTCCACAGCAGCTCTAATGACTGGACAGATCTCCGAAAACCATTCTCACCTTGACATTTGGCTCTCGGGAAACAGGGAGGATGCCCTTGCTTAGTTACCACAGGTTAGTAGCTGATTCAACCTATTCCTCGGGACTTCTGCTCTCACTCCAGGTCCAAGGCCACAAACCTGATGCCCACAGTGAGCAAACGACATGGTACCCACTAATCTGTGCTGAAATCACCCCAGGCTCCTGAGGCTAATTCTGCCAGAGGACCCCCTCCCCATAGCTACACTGGAGGATAGTGCCACATCACCTATGGAATAAATGGCTGAAGGCTTTTCCTAAGCAGGCTACGTCAGGGGGATGACTGTGAGTGCTGAAAGCACTCTGCCACCAGGAGAGTTTTGTTTCAGTCTAGTTAATGGAGGACAGCAAACTAAGCTCTTTTCTTATTCATTTTATTTTCTCATTTATTTATTAATTTAGTCTCTTTACAGCCTGACCCCAACCTCTTCCCTCCTTCTGTCCCAGTCCCACCATCAGGTCTTCCTGCCCCTATTCCCACTTTCCTTTTTCTCAGAGAAGGGAAGGCCCCCCCAAAGGGTAACAATGTACCCAGATACCTCAAGTCACAGCAAGACTAAGTGCATCTTCCCCCACTGAGGCCTGACAAGGCAGCCCAGCTAGGGGAAATGGATCCAAGGGTAGGCAACAGAGTCAGAGATAGCCCCTGCTCCAATAGTTAGGGGACCCACATGTTGGCCACGCTGCACATCTGCTACATATGTGCAGGGGGAGTAGGTCCAGCCCATGCATGCTCTTTGGTTGGTGGTTCAGTCTCTGTGTGGCCCCATGGGCTCAGGTTAGCTGACTCTGTTGGTCTTCCTGTGGAGTCCTTGACCCCTCCGGCTCCCTCTGTCCTTCCTCTCACTCCTCCACAGAACTCCCCAAACTCAGCCTGTTGTTTGGCTGTGGGCCTCTGCATCTGTTTCCATCAGCTGCTGGATGAAGCCTTTTAGAAGGCAGTTACACTAGGTTCCTGTCTGCAATTATAGCAGACTCTGCTAAGCTCTTTCCTTTTCTTTTTAGACATAAGAAAATGTAACAGCTCAAATATGGGTTTTCAAAGGGATTTGCATTTCAAGATGTTTAAAATGTCTCCCCTTTTATGGCTGGGCCATAATTCAGAGGCAGAACCTTACGTAGATGTATTAAGTCATGAATTTGATCTCTGGTGCCACAAAAAAAAAAAAAAAAAAAAAAAAAAAAATCAACCACCTTCACACTTTTAAGGTAACTCTTAAATCTTAAAACTGTGAAGAGTGCCTTAGAGGTTGTCCACAGCAAGTGTTGGCCTTTCATACTCCATGCACGTTATAGCTCAGCCCAGCAACGGAGTTTTCCTGCCCTAGTAGGGTTTAGGACACATCTTCCTGCTGGGTAAATGACATCAAGTGGAGCTGTGCCTGACTGCTAAGGACTGAGCAGTTGGAGCTGGGGCAGGGGTGTAGGGGTCGGTGTGGGGGTGTGGTTCAGTAGTAGAGCCCTTGCTTGGCATGTTAAAGGGCTAGACTTGATGCTCAGAATTGACAAAACAAACGCCTCCTTTACAGTGGCACCTCATTCAGTATGTGGGGTGGATACAGCTCTTCCAACACGGCTTCAAGAGTTTTACTATTTCCACTATCGCTGTCCATGTTGCACCACTGCTTTAAAGGATTCTGAGCACCCAAAAAACATCTCTGCTGCCACTGGAAAAATTTTTTTTTCCCTTTCCCTTTTTTAAGGCATAAGTTCTTCTGTAGCCCAGGCTGGCCTAATTCTGCCCCCTCAACTTCCCAAGTGCTAGGCTGACAGGCATGCGGCACCATGCCAATCTTCTTTATTACAGGATTTTAGATGACAGGTAAGTCGACACTTTTCCGAAAACAACTTTATCTGACATTTCATGATCATAGGTGTAGTGGTTTGAAAGAACACCCCCTCCCCGACCCTACTATGGCTCATATATGTGTGTGCTTGATCCCTAGTTGTTTAACTGTTTGGAAGGATTAGGAGGTGTGGCCTTTTGGGAGAGGTGTGTCCTTACTGGAGGAGGTATGTTACTGGGGATGGACTTTGCGGTATCACAGTCTGTCTCTCTCTTCCTTTATCTCTGCTCCCTCCCTCCCTCTCCCCACCTGGAAAACAGGGTGTAAAGCTCTCAGCTACTAGTCCAGCAGTGTTCCTGCCTGCCTACCACCACACTCCGCCACCATGACAATGGACTAACCCTCTGAAGTGGTAAGCAAGTCCCAATTAAATGCTTTCTATGAGTTGCCTTGGTCATGGGGTTTCTTCATAGCAACAGAATAGTAACTAAGACACCAGGCAAAGAGGGCTATATGTACAGAATATCTCTTAGTTGCTAAACAAGACCCGTCCATGTGGGGTGGCAGAGGCCACTACGTTGGCCTCTTTTGACAGACATTGAACAGAGCAGACAGAAAGACAATGCCTTGACAATCCCTTGGTGGGTGAGTGAGGGTAAGGACGGGGATCTGTTTTTGACAGGTGCCCCTGTGGACTAATAGCAATGGTCCCTACTGCCACCAACATACAGAACTCTGCTTCGTCCAAGAGTCCCTGTTCTGTACACTTGTTGACTTATATCTAGAATCCATCTAAGATACCATCTTGCTCAGGGCCCTGACATACTTTGGTTCAATTCACATAAGTCCTTTCTCCATGATTCCCCTGTCTCTCTCCCTCCATGCCACCTCTGAAAAGCTGATGTAACACCCCAAGTTTGACCCAGCTACTTACACAGTACACAGCATAGGTCAGGGAATGGGCTGTATATACAAGGCGGCTTCACAGCGGTCTCTTCACTGTTAACGCACTCTAATGTCCATCGATTGAGCAAATTACCTGGATCATTTCTTAGTCGCCACCCCCACCACTCCATGACATGTGACTGTATTCTTACAGTGGCTTCCATCCACAGGCAGGGCCTTTCAAGTGAACTTAACTGTCTGCCAATGTAGGTGCCAATGCACACTTCTGAACCTCACAACAGAGGTATGTTTTGAAATAACCATCACAGTGATGGTTCATAATACCCTACCCAAATAATAACAAAGTTACCGCATTTGAAACCTAGCCAAAGCAAGTATGGTCAAAGACAGACACACACACCTCAATGAAGGGTACCATTCTTGGCAAAGATGTTTTGTCGCTAAAACATAGGCTGTGTGTTCAGGGTCAGTAAATAGTAAGGGAAATCCAGCAAGCCGCTAAGAAGTGGCAGGTGGAGGGAGAGCTGCCTGGCACATGGCATCAAGTGGGGCGGAAGGCACAGCACTGTAAGAGACCCTGACAGCTGGGAAGCAGCGCTGCTTACAAGCTTTGATCATTCTGCATTCTAAAAAAAGGTATGATTACTACTCCAAAAATGGCCATGCTGACTCGGCAGCTTAAGGCTGGGGACACGTGCAGGTACCAGCTTCTGCATGTTGGATTCCAAATTCCACAGCGCTAAATAACTCAGTCACTTTTATGGCTGCTCTGAAATAGAAAACATATCCCATTTGGAAGCATGTAAGTTTTCTAGCCAGAAAAGTTCCACATAACTCACGCCCTGCCCTCCCCCACAAATATACTTCCTTGCCCATTTTAATAATTTTAAACAGCCTCTGCACATGTTGCCTAACAATGCTAGGAGACACTCATTATGTTTCTTCAACACCAAATCTACCAACTCAGGGCTTGCAAGAAAAGAATGCACCCATATCAAAGCCAACAAAAATGCAATTTGATTTCACAGCATATGCACATGTCAAAAACACCATGTTCTGTATCTTAATAAACATGACTTTGTTTTACGATTTTTAGACATGTATATAACTTCTTGACCTTTTGACTAAGATCAAAAGGAGTCATTGTTCTTGCTGGTTTAATTTGTTATGTATCCTCTATCTAAGGTTGCTACATTATGTGTACTTTTAGAGGAGGAAAATGGAGTAGCCCGCTATGTCCACTCCACACATTGGCTTGGCAGCACCCCCGGAAGCAGTGTACACAACCTTCCAATAAAATCAAGTATAATGTAAAAACCTGTGTAACTCGCATGCTTTGGCCACACTGCTTATAGACACAGAAGCAGCCATATGAGTAATGGGCTGTCACAATCCCCTCAGTGGAACAGTAAATCCCAACAGCATGGTATGGAGAAGTCCAAACGCCTGAGGTCCTCAGGCCTTGGGTCACATTCCCTGATACATGGCTTAATGCCCCCAACCAAGATTCTGATCAGCTATAGCATGGTCCCCTCCGTAAGTCAGAGGCCTTTGTTAATATCATTGCTAACGGCCCTTTTCATCCTATGGGACTGCAAAGCTGGATAGAGATCAAGTAAGCCACAATGGGCCAGGGAAAGTAGTTCTCCCCAGTTTGTGCTGTAGGGAAACCATTTGTCGCAGATGTATTTCCCACCTACTATGTCCCCCGCTGCTCCACCCCCACTCCCACCCCGCCGCCCTCTCCTCTTGCAGTCTTTCTAGTTCAATATGGCAGCGGTCCACTCTCTAAATCTTTGCCTTGCATGAACTTCAGCTTGAGATTGATATACTCAGTGGGCTATCCCACCTCTTTCCCCGCAGGCCACAGAGGGCTCAGGTGCACCACGGATGAAGCTGACTTCTGAAGACCTGCTTCCTCTCACAGAACCACACACCTTGACCAATGGCGGCAAAGCCTGTCTAAATGGCAATCCAGTGGTCCTGCAGAAATTCAGACTTTTAGGACCAACAAGTTGACTCACCACTCCCTCTAATGATCAGTGATCAGTCCCCCAGGATCATGGTGGAAACAGAGAACCAGCTCTCCTGATTGCCACATGTGCACCACAGCATGACAGCATGCACTTCTCTGACTCTCCAGGAAAAATGTCATCATTTTCCACATGTTTATTGGTCAACTCTCCTCTCAGACCTGATGTCTCCTACCTTGAGTCAAAATTGGTTGCCACACTATATTTCCCCAAAACTCAGGTCTATTTTCTACCATCATTTTTTATGAGGTGAATGAAGTTCATTAACCTGCACGCTTGCTCTCCATCATCTTGCTAATCAGCAATGTGCAGCCTTTGTTCCGGTGTCTTGAAAGCTGTGCATTCATGGTTTGAATGAAAATGGCTCCCATATGCTCATAGGGGGAAGCACTATTAGGGGGTGTGGCCTTGCTGGAGGAAGTGTGTCGCTGGGCTTTGAGGTCTCAGAAGCTCAAGGCAGGCCTAGTGGCTCTGCATCTCTTCCTGCTGCCTGCAGATCCAGATGTAGAACTCTCAGCTCCTTCTCCAACACCATGTTCCCAACCATTATGATAATAGACTAAGCCTCTGAACTGTAAGCCAGGTGAAGTTAAATGCTTTCCTTTCTAAGAATTGCTGTGGTCCTGGTGTTTCTTTGTAGCAATAGAAACCTTGAGACATGCATCGAACATCTTTGCACACACTCATTTGTTGCCATGAGAGCCACTTTCCTCCAAACATCCTCACAAGTGCTCCAAATGCACAAGGCTTGACTGAGGATCAGTCTCTGCTGCCTCCTCATCCTGATGCTCAGCTTTCAGCAGGGTGACTCACTGTCACCCTGAGTTGTAGTCAATGGTTTGCTACCGTCTGTCTTCACCAATCAATTAAGCTGCTGTGAACAAGAGGAAAGCTGCAACCCCAGAGCCTAGAACAGAGCCTGATTATTCAGGCAGGGCTAAAAGCAATATGCACATACAGGGGACGTATATTGCAAATATCCCCCTCAATATACCCATACCTCATTCTGTGCCAAGGTGCTCTTTGTTCGGTACCTTCTGCATAAGAAAATCATTTGCCATGGTCTGATTACACAAAATGGAAACATTTTTAAAACAAAAGAACGCTAAATGTTAAACATTCCAGTGTTTTTAAAATTGATGCCAGTATGACAAGAGCTAAAGCTCAGCAAGTGGATTCAGCATCTCCATTCCTGTGAGTGAATTCATGCTTCACATACTCTTCTTGTTGAAAAGAATCTGAGCCAAAGGACAGGCAGGGTGTGAGTGGAACATCACAAAAGCACAGGCCCTCACTGCCACCATCGTGCTGATGTGGAGAGTGGCGACTCGAGGGCGCAGTTTGGCAAATTTTAAGAGTACACAGAGCCAGCCAGATGGGTCCAATTACATCTTGGCAACACAAGTCTTGGTTTCAAGTAAGGGTGGAGAAAAAGTCAGAGCACAAGCACCTCCCCACACACCACACCACTCTCAGCTGCTCCTGGTGGGGGCCACATGCCAGATCCTGGCTAAGCATGCATGCTCTGGGCCCTCCTGAAATGTGCGACAAGGAGAGTTTTTATTTGTTTGTTTTGAAACTGGCTTTGACGATAGACGGAAGCAAACTAAGAGGTCTACTTTGGCAAGTTCAGCTCGTGGAAATGAAATACAAACTCTGATGACGCTGTGCTCCAAACAGAAACCTCCACGACAGGACATGCCTATTTTCACATTGCCCCTATCTTTTCCAGAGGCGACCTCCACTCACGGCTGCTGAAATCAACAGGTCTCTAACTGGCTGGGGACCTCTGTTAGTGTATTTTTCTTCCCAGAATCAAGGCAGCTCAGGAACAAGGGGGCACACCTTTACATACTGGGGCTGAAATGCCACCTAGCCAGGAAAGGCTATTTTTCAAAAGGCTAAAAATAAATGAAGGTGGAGCAATTTTTCCTGCTCACAGAGTTGTATTGTTAGACACAGCCTCCCTCTTAAACCCAGCTCCTTTGATTCTGATCTCTGCTGCTGTTTGTTCAGCAAGACCAACAAACTAACCAAAGAGCTGGGCGGAACACAAATTGGCTTCCTCTGGGGCCCTCCTCTGCACCATAATTGCAGGCTCGCTGCGCATCCAGTGGTGTGGTCTGCAGCTCTTCTTTAGCTGCTAGAAGAGGAGTCTCCCCCACAAAACTGACTCAGGATTCACAGACCTTGTAATGAAGAGAGTGTGTGTCTCCTCCATCTGGCAGAATGCGAAGCTGCCACACCACCAAGTCTGGCAGCCCCCTGCACTTGGACACAGAGCTTACCGCCAGAATCACGGGGAACCTCAGCCACTCCAGTCAACACTTTTCAGTTGCTAGACATTCTGAGGTGACCCAGGCGTGACTAGGACAGGCCTCCAAAATCCACAAGTTCCTCTAGTCTCCTTGAAGAGCTGCCAAGACCGTTGGTGTCATGCTGTCCTGACATTGTGCTTGACAAGCTGGGAGTCCTCCCACACCTGTCTCTCTTGCTGCTCTCTTAAAGGTTTATTTCCATCTCTGTGCTGGCCTAAAAATCTCCATCACTTCAAGGCTGAATTATCCCATCACTCTTGGCTAGCCGATGTCTTCAAACACTTCAACAGAGGTCATGTGCACTCTATGCCATCCACTGCACACCTTTCAGATCAGCTTCATGGGAGGAGAGGGTTCCCAATCTTGACACTTGTCACAAGTTGGGCCAATAATTCCTTGTGCTAGAGGGTGCCCTATAGGTCAGTGAGGAGCATTCAAAGGCCTGTATTGCATAGATAGCATTGGCATTTGTCAACTTAGCTATAATAATTAAACATGTCTTCAGGTACTGCCAAGTATCCCAGAGATGCTGCAATTCAATTGAAAACAAATGCTTTAGGATTTGTTTGTATGACCTACCCTACCTAGTTTCAGGATTTCCCAGCAAACACCTGGTTCTACAACCAAGGTCAACTGTCTCCCAATTTAGTGAGGCTCTCACGTACCACCAACCTTCATCTTTGTGTGACATGTCTATCAGGCTTCATCTGGAGGTGGGAAAGGATGAGAGCAAGGAGGGAGGCTAGGCCCTCCTCTCCTCCCACCAATAGATCGCCAGTGAGGAGCAGCAGGCATTTGCCAAGGAGGCCAGAGTGGAAGCCAGGGCCACAATGAGTAGCTATGGTGAAGAGCAGGAAAGAACGGGAAGGCTGCTGAGACGGAGGCCCCAACAGAGAAGTGTATGGAGGTCCCGGAAGGAATTGCAGTATTAGGGCTGAAAGTAGGGTCCTCACAGGCAGTGTCAGAGAGGACGGAGGACGCAGACTTACAGTGGCAGAACACAGCCCAGCGGGCCTACAGACACTACCAGAAAAGGGGGCTTGGCTTCTCTTTCCCAGGGCAAGCACTGGGCAGGGAAAGGCACACCGACAGAAAGAGCTAAGGGACCGAGGTCATGGTCAGGGGCTCCTGAGACAAGCTCCAAACAAAGCCTGTGCCACCCTGGCATCTCCTGTTCACCAATGAGAGGTTCAGTTGCTCAGTCTGCACGCTGTATGCTAGCTAGCCTTGCATTTTCCTTCCTGTTCAATGGCAGACTGGGCCAGGGATTCACTCCAAACCTCTAAACACGAAGCCAAGTCTCAGGCTGGTTTTCTCTAAATAAAAACTTGCTGGTATGAGATGAATATGTTGGATAAAAAAAAAAAAAATAGTTAACATTTCTGAAGTGTTTGCTTATTCTATTTCAAAACAGCTCTGACAAAAACGGGGGATGAGATGTCTGACCTTTCCAAAAACAAAGTATAAGAAAGGGAGATTGTCAAAGATGGAGCTAGCCATGTGGAACTGAAGTGGCTGTGAGGAAAAGTGGGCTGGGTTCTCCTTTGCCTAGTCTCAAACCTTTTTTTTTTTTTTTTTTTTTTTAATGTTTTGAGGCAGGGTTTCACTGTATAGTCCTGGCTGTCCTGGAACACACTCTGTAAACTAGGCTGGCCTCAAACTGAGAGATCCGCCTGTCTCTGCCTCCTGAGTGCTGAGATTAAAGGCGTACACCACCACAGCCTGGCTCCGTTTAAAAAAAATAATTAATAAACGTTCTACCTCTTTGTGTCGAGGATGGTAAATGTTAGAAAAAGCAAGTGTTTTGTCAGGATAAAGTCTGTGTGAAGAGGGCAGCACGCTTCTTTGCTGGAGGCGGCCCTTCCTACCACCAGCCTGTCAACTCAAGCAGAAAGTCATGGCAGGACACCTACATATGAGCGTGGCTTAGCTCCAGGCAGAACACCAGTTCCTCCCCCGAAGACACGACCCACACTCATCCCTAGAAACCATGATTATAAGCGTCCACAGTGATGGGACTCCATAGAATGACTGTGAATGCAGGTATGGACCTTGCCAGGTGCTTGCCCTATTGGCCTGTTTGTTTTACTGTTATCAAAATTAAAATTTTTAAATGTGTGTGGTGTATATGTATGTGTGTGTTCATGCATGGATATGCACATAGGAAGGGGCGTGTGCTCCCGTGTGCATGCACATGAGCAGGCCAGAGGCTGTCAGCTGCCTTCCTCAATCACTTTTCACTTTTTCTCTGAGAACCAGTCTGTCTCTGAACTCTGAGCTCGCTGATTTGGCTAGGCTGGCTGCTGACCACGCCTCAGGATCTCCCAGTCTCCAGCACTGGTGTTCTGGTCAGCTTTTACTTGGTATTCAAGCTCGCTGTCTTATGCTTACATGGCAGGTACTGACTGACTGAGCTATCCCCCAGCTCCCTGGTTGTGATCTAATCCTGAGACTTAAAAGCTATTTCTCTTTGAGAGAGAGAGAGAGAGAGAGAGAGAGAGAGAGAGAGAGAGAGAGAG
>OU015749.1:44815458-44844004 GCA_907169655.1 Acomys percivali
GCTGGACAAGGGGCAGGAGACACAAGTGTGAGGAAGTGCTGGACAAAAGGGCAGGAGACACAAGTGTGAGGAAGTGCTGGACAAAGGGGCAGGAGACACAAGTGTGAGGAGGTACTGGACAAGGGGCAGCAGACACGAGGCTGCTGCCTAGTGCAGCCCTGAAGTTGAATGAGGCTGAGGCAGATGTGAGAATAGAGAACAGGGCTGTGGCAGGTCCTGCCTTGGAGTTTGGCGCAGGACCTGTCCCCTCTTAGGCTTAGAAGTAAGTTAGAATGAATAGTGACCACCCCACCCCACTCAGAAGACTTAATTTTAGGGAAAGCTCAGACTTCAAAACTGAATTTATATATAAGGTTAGAAAGTGTGCGTTTTTTTTTTTTAATAAGGGATTTATGTACAGGTTTCTTTCAATTTTTTATATTTAGTTTATTTTTTTATTTTTTTATTTTAATTTCGTTATTCACTGTACATCTCAATCATAGCCCCCTCTCCTCCTCTCTTCCTGGTCCCTGCCATCTATCCCTCCCTCATGCCCCTCCCCCTTCCCCTGCCCCTCAGAAAAGTGGAGACCCCCCAAACTAAGTGTCATGTAATGACTACATCTTTAAGGGGTGCAGTGTTAAGACATCAGTATGCATTTACCATGCATAGCAGCCAGATCAGAATAACTGCTAAATCTACCACCCCAAACGCTGACTGTTCCTTTGTGTTGCTAATATTCAAAATCCTTTCTAGTCACTACTTTGAAACATACCTTGAATCATAATTTCCCTCCTGCAGACTGTAGTCTTGTGGACCCCATTTCTCTGAAGTGCTGGCCTACATTACTTGACCCTCATGAAGGAAAATGCTAGTAATTTCTAAGGAGAATCTACAGTGCAAAGAAAATCAGCCACGTGTCATCATGAAGCCTTCTGGTCACTTACTCTGCCACATTGGCAAAGAATATGAAGACAGAGACTCTGGGCAGCGCCTCTAGGCCAGTCTCCTCACCCCGGAGAACTGAATGTGAAGAAGACACTTGTAGGATAATGCCTTCCTTAGTACAGAACTAAATATACCGTCGGTGCAATTGCACTCCACACCCATGCACTACAATATTACACTTAGATTTTGAAAGCACGCATACTCACTTGGGCATTGATTCTATATAAATGGAAACTTCTGTTTGCACCAAAAAATAAAAAACAAAAAACAAAAAACAAACAAACAAACAAACAAAAACAAAAACACTTGCACACGAATGTTGACAGCAGCTTTCTTCATGATAGCTGAAGCTGAAAGAAAGAGGCAGGCAGGGACTATTCCATGCTGTGTGAGTCTATGTCTTATACTCTTGAATGATATGGCTTTCTCACATACTCTGGTGCCTCACATTTGGCCATGTCCCCTGGAGGGGGAGACTTGGTGGCACTCAGAGGAAGGACAGCAGGTTACCGAGAAGAGACTTGATACCCTATGAGCATATACAGGGAGAGGTAATCCCCCTCAGGAACAGTCATAGGGGAGGGGAATAAGGGGAAAATGGGAGGGAGGGAAGAATGGGAGGATACAAGGGAGGGGATAACCATTGAGACGTAACAAGAATAAATTAATTTAAAAAACAAACAACAACAAAAAAAAGAAAATGCACAGAATTATGCCAAATAAGAAAATTAATAAATGACGACACAGAAAAAAAAAAAAAAAAAAAAAAAGAAATGACAGCATCTCACAGCACGAAGAGCAAACAGGGGCTTCCAGAACTTAAGGAGGGACCAGCAAGAGGGCAGTGAGTTGGCAGTAAAGGAGACCTGCGGGTAGGTGCCTTGCCCTGGGAAATGCCCTGGTACCCCACCAGGACTCAGTGTCCCACTGTGCTCAGTTCCCTCCGTCAGTTCTCCGCTGGGAAGGAGACTAGCCAAATGGTTCCTGAGGGCTTTCTCTGTAATTGCTTACAAATGAGTGTGAATGTAAAAGTACATCAAAACACAAACTTTAATTATAAAGAAGCTAAATCTGGTTGTGGTGGCACACGCCCATATTCCCATCCCTCCGTCAAAAGGCAAAACCAGAGCTCCTCCACGCCCATGTGCACTCTTATCCCTCGGGGATGGCTCCTTTGCTGCCCTCTAAGTCAGAATCCTCATGGCCTAAGGCCTCTCAGCCTTACTAGCCGCCATGTCCACTTTGTAAGTCTGGAGACGGAAGAACTGATCTGATCCATCTCTGCCCCCATGAATGTACACCTCTATAAAATATATACATATATACGTACATGAGTCTTTGTGCTGTGATTTTAGTGACATTTTAAAATCATTTTAGTGTCACTATTTCTAACCAATACTCCATGTGTATTTCCAGGTGCCGCTTTGGCTAATATTGCCCAACACAGGAAATACCGTAGTCTTTCCTCCTCATGAAACAGAGACTGCTCAAGTGTGATCCAGAGGGGGACGCTGGTGGCACTGAACCCCATGGGAGCCTCAGTGGCCAGACAGTGATCACTTTAACCAGCCCCAGTCTCCCTGTCTTTGACACAGAGAACATCAGAAGCCTGATCTCTGGTGTGAGAACAGAGAACTGCTCCCTGAGTGTCAGCATTCTTGGGCACCCTAGGAAGCAAACTCACAGGTTTGAGTTGATCAAAGTCACTGACTGCCACCATTCGCACACTAAAATCCTTTCTTAGCCTGCCCTAGTGGCTCCCAAGTTAAAGCCTCAATGCTTAACATGGCTTTTCTCCAGCACCCCTCCTAAGGCTCTGGATGCTTCTACCAGGCCATCTCAGCTACAGCTGAGTGACAGTCCATTTGAGAGTGGCACTGGGACAGATGCTGGGACTCACTATTGGGACTCCCGGTGAAAGCAGTATGGAAGAATGAGGAGAGAGAAGGACCCAGAGGGTCCAGGAACCCTACAAGAAGACCATCAAGGCTGGTGGATCTGGACTGACGGGGGCCTGCACAAACTGCTGTATCAACCCAGGACAACACATGCAGTAAACCTAGACCTCCTATTCAGATCTAGCCAATGGACAGTGCATTTTCCACAGTTGTGTGGAGAGCAGGGACTGACTCTGACATGAACTCTGGTGCCCTCTACTTGGTGGGGAGGCCAGTTGGCACTCAGAAGAAGGGAAGCAGGCTATCCAGATAAGACCTGATAGGCTGTGATCATATAGTGGGGGAGGAGGTCCCCTTCTGTCACAGGTCTACGGGAGGGGAATAGGATAAAAGAGGAATAGAGGGGGGAACGGGGAGATACAAGTGAGGGGATAACAATCAGGATGCAATCTGAATAAATTATTTTTAAAAAGAAAGAGCCAGCACTGGTAACCTTCCTTTCCAGCCAGGCCCCGCCCAGCTATTCATCCTCCTTCCCTGCCAGGTCCAACACCCAGACAAAAGCCTCTTGTGACACTCACCACCCAAGTGTCATTTCTCACCCTTCTTATCTCTTTCTAGTAATGGGGATAACAAGGCTTTCACTTCATGGGACAAAGGGTGACAACCCAGGGCTGCCTAAGATAGACAGGGAAATGGGGCAAGATGAATGTGTGACGACCAAAGCAGTCAGGAGTGCAGACAGCCACTGTGCCTTGCCTGCCGGCCCTGGTGCTGGACCCATCCTAGAATGGAATGTGTGGGGTGTGTGGGAATACCCTGACTTCTCACTGCTTCCCCCGGTACCACACTAGTTACTTATAGCAACTGCCTGCTAAAGGTAAAAGCACCAGCTGCCCATCACTGGCCCTGAGATTGTACAGCAAGGACCAGCACTTGTTGCCCAAGCTTGATGCCAGAGGCAGACCTGTAGATCATTTTCCACCACTGCTTGCCTTGAAATTGCCTTAAACTGAATAACGGGGCAGAGGTAGGACATGGAGAGATGGCCCAGAGGCTAAGAGCACCTGTGGATCTTGGAGAAGACTCGGGCTGAGTTCTTGCCTTCCTTACTGGGTGGTTCACAGCCGCCTGTAACTGCAGCTCCAGGTGATCTGATGTCCTGTTCTGGCCGCCTTAGGCACCCACACAGAGAAGCATAAATAAAACAAATCTTTCTGAAAGTGAAGACAGTGATGTGGTCGCTGTACAGTAAAGTGAGAAGGGCACATCTGAGCCAATTCACATCAAGCCACAAGTTTTAAAACAACCAAAATCAATTTTTTGAACCCTAGGTTAGGCAGTATGCTTTTCCTTATGCTGCGTTTGTCAAATGAACATGTTTTTAAGTGACAATGAAGAGAAAACATGCAAGGTATGTAAGAATACAGAAGAAAAAAAATAGAGTCTGATTGATTCCAGATTGTAGACCAAACCCCAAAGTCGTTTTTGGTTGCTTTGTTTGTTAAAATATGTACCGAGAGGGGTCACAGGTTCATTTGGCTCAAACTTATGGCAAAAAACCTAAGAGCCAGCAAGGCCAGAAATGAAGCATAAGAACTTACAACTTGAGGGGCTGGAGAGATGGCTCAGAGGTTAAGGCTACTGACTGATCTTCCAAAGGTCATGAGTTCAATTCCCAGCAACCACATATTGGCTCACAACCATCTATAATGAGATCTGTACACATAATAAATAAATAAATCTTTAAAATAAAAAAAAGAACTTACAATGTGAGACAATTCTCTTCCTACATGTCCCCACGGACTGGCCCTGCCCCACTGTCCAGGGCGTCTATAGAAAGATCAGGAAAACACCACTGAACTCACTAAGAAGAAAAGGCAGTAGGGAGCTTGGGGTCAGGGGATAAATGTCATAAAAGAAAAGTGCTCTTAAAAACAGAAGTATTTTTAATAACACAAGAAAAGGTAAGCAGGGTGTGGTCCTGCACAGCTTTAATCCCAGCGCTCAGGAGAAAGCTGGTCGATCTCTGAGCTGGAGGCCAGCCTGGTCTACATGAGAATTCCAGGATAGCCAGGGCTACACAGAGAACCCCTGTCTCAGAAGACAAAAACAAAACATGAGAAAGAAAAGCAAGTTCTGGGAGCTGAAATTGCTTTCCTAGTATTTGCAGCATGAACAACAAGAGGGTTGAAAGAGACAGACAGTTCAAAGGAGCACACACCTTTCATCCTAGCACTCAGAAGGCAGAGGCAGTAACTCCTGTAGATGTCTATAGAAACAAAGACTGTAAAACCCCCCTGCATTCTGTACTGCACATATGATCCAAAGACTAAGAGACATAGTTTCTGGTCAGAGAACCGAAAGGAAATCTAGGAAAAGCCTTCCACAGAGCCGAGGTCAGTTGTGATAAACATGACTTCTTGTCAATATCAGCCTCCTTGACACAGCATCCACCCCCACTGGGCTTCCTCTAAAAGGAGCTTGGGTCTCCTTCCTTTCTGGTAGCATCTTAACAACCTCACCTCTTCTCTGTGAGTGTGTGATGGAAGAAGCGAAGGAGTGTATTCTTATTCTCAATCGCATGGTCCCAGTGAGAGCCCCTCTTCCTCTGTTGCAAACGCAGCCTGCTATAAATGCACCTGCCTCCTGCTTCCTTGTAACATCTGGATAGACATCTGTCGCGATGCCTCAGCACTGTTCTACCTTCATCTCTTCACAGAGGCAAAGATAAAGACCAACAGCAGCGCTCAGTTGGCCACACCCACACAAGAGTAGGTCCAGACCAAGAGAGGAGGGAAGGACGTGACAACAAGATAGCACCAAACGACACTGCCACAGCCACAAGGCTATGGAATAACAAAAAACACTGCATCACACCCAGAGCAGTCAGTCAGTCCTCTCAAGATGAGGAATCAATTCTCAGCACACTTGGTGGTACAGCCTGCAATACCAGCACCAGGAGGCAGAGGGTGGGGTGGGGCAGCAGCCGAAACAGAAGGGCAAAGAGTCTTAGCCAAATCTGGGCTATAACAAGACTTTGCTAAAAAGCCAAATCAAATGAAACAAAACTCTGTTTTCTTCATCTCTTGGTAGTTATGTAAACTTCTTTGAAAACCATGTGAGTTGATACATGCGCACGAGGAATTGTAGAGTGGTGCAGATGCTTTGGGGAACAGTTTGGCAGTTCTTGAAAGGTCACATGGAGTTGCCACGTGACCCAGTAATTGTGCTTCTAGGAACAGATACATCCACATAAAACAAATACTCACACCAACACTGTTGGCAATGTAATGCTACCCAGTTCTCAAGGAGGATGGCAGGCTGATGCACACTGCAGCAGATGAGCCCTGAAAACACTATTCAACATGAAGGAGAGCACATATAAACTGTTGTGTATTACATGATTCCATTTAGCTGAAAAGTCCCAAACAAGTGAACTCAGAGAGAGAAAGAACAGGTATGATTGCCAGGGTCAGTTGGGCAGGGCTGGGAACCGACTGCCCAGAGAATGAATTTTCCTTTGGGCTGGAGAGAGGGCTTAGTGGTTCAGAGCACATACAGCCCTGGCAGAGGACCCAAATTCAGTTATCAGCATCCACACTGGGCAGCTCACAACTACCAGTAACTCTGGTTTCAGGGGCCTTGATGCCATCTTCTGGCCTCTTTAGGCATCTGCATGCATGTGTACACAGATAATTTTTTTAAAAGAAAATATTTATTTATTTATTTATTTATTTATTTATTTATTTATTTATTGTTTTGTATATAGTGCTCTGCCTGCATGTACACCTGCATACCAGCACAGGGCATAAGATCACATTATAGGTTGTGAGCCACCATGTGGTTGCTGGGAATTGAACTTAGCACCTGGAAGAGCAGTCAGTGCTCTTAACTTCTGAGCCATCTCTCCAGCCCAACAGGCATACTATTAAAATGCCCTTAAAATGTTATAAAATTACTTCTACTAATGACTACATAACTATGGAACATATTTTTAGCAGGTAAGTTCTAGGAAATATGCTTTATATAAAAGTAAAACTTACATAAGTGGGGGGGGGCTGGGGTAAAAGAGGGCTGGAGAGAGGATAGGCAGTCAGAACAAAATAGACACAAGGGACCAAGCAAAAGATGAGGAGCCCCGTACAAATGAGAACAGAAAGGGACAGTCTCCAGGCGGGTTTGCTACCAATCAATGGAATCAAGAGAGACCAACACACCATAGCCCGGCTATCCAGCTGTTGACTATTTTTTGCCCTATGTTACAACATCAGTAACACTGAATTCTTTGTATGCGCTGAAGGCTTTCTGAAAGAACTATTTTAGCACCCATGGCCAGAAGGGTGGCGGTGCTACTGGCTCCCTACAACCCATCAAACATATGAAGACATACACGTCTTCAAGATGGGATGCTGAACCCACAGGTGGAGGACAAACCAGGCAAGTTGTAAGTCCATATTCGAAACGAATACTTCCCACTATGTGTTGTTCATATCTGAGAGAGTATGACTCGAAATAAGAGTTTAAGGATTCAGACATCACTCACGCAAGCCCAAAGACTACCTGAGAGGGAGGAAATAGTCACCACGCACATTTTCAAGGGAGTTCAATGCTGAAGCTGCTAAAACCTATTTGTTCACCATATGGAAGAGCTGAGGTGTCCCAGATAACTATTTTGTGAGTTGAGCTAAGCCCATTCGGTGGACAGAACACTTCTGTCAGAGAAAGTTCCCAAGGAAGTGGACAATTCACTTAAGTGGGCTAAAATTCCACAGACGATTTTCTAGAGTTCCAAAATCTTACAAAACACCATTTACCTAAGAACCCCAAAATCTGCCTGCATGCATGTAATACCTTTTAAATTAGACACAGGCGTGCATCAAACAGCCAAGCTAGAGATAAACTTTCATTTGCACATGTTTAGCTGTTGCCATTTCTCCCAGATGGAAAAGGCAGTCATGTTTCTCAGGCTCCATGGATCATCAAATGCAGCATGCTTTATGGGCAGGACACCAGTGACTAAGTCAGGCTCCTTCAGCAACGCGCCACTCTACCCAAACTCTTCACAATGGAGGCTGACTTCTACGCCAACTTTTCTCATGCAATTTCTCATTAATAAGCTTTGTCAGTGTGTCTAATGCAACCTTCATGATCTCTTTGTCCTGGCTTCATTATCCCGGACTCCAGAGGGCTAGGACTTGAAGATTTTTTTTTTTTCCTTTTAAACATACACTAGCTCAAGTTCCCTGCACTAGGGGACGGCGGTGATCTTTCCTGCTGAGATTTGCACAGTATCTGATCACTAGACAAAGAGGACTCAATCATAAAGGCATGAGACTAACCTCGGGGGGAGGGAGGGAACAGAGTGGGGCTGGCATTACACGGCAGGAAGAAAAGCAGGTGGCTAGTGGGCTCCTGGCTTCGCAGCATACAGTAAAGCCTACCAATAGATAATTTCTTAAAAAGTCTTTGTACATAACAGCACATAGTAGATGGCATGCCCCTGGGCTTATTCAAGTTGAAATAACTGTAATTTCTGAGTCTTGTGACAGGGGTTAGGTCATCTCCTGGCCCAACTTTACTAAAAGCGCCTTTGTCCAGTGTGTTGCCTCTGTACCCTGTGCCCAGGAATGTGTGAGGAGCTGAAGAGACAAGACACGAGAAGGGGTCACATGAATGCCTCAAAGGAAAGGGCAGAAACGGAAAACTGACCGCTTCAAGTGTCCACCACCAGGAGGCAAAATGTCTGCACTCCGGACAGACAGGAAGGCTCTGCAAGGAGGCTGGAGAGGTCTCCTTGGTCTTGGCTCCTGTTGCAGCCCGGTCACTAAGAGAACTCTCCAGGCAAGCGTCCGTCAATGCTCTGCTGTCCCTGCCCTTCCTGGGTCTGCAAGGGTGGCAGCAGGACTGCCCTCACCCAGTTCGCCAAGCTGCCTGCAAGCAAGTGCTCACAACGGGCAGAGAGGTGCCACTGAAAGGAGGCGCCTGCTCTCTCCACTACCAATCAAAACACTGTTAAGGGGCATACCCTTGGAAAGGCTGCTTCAGATTCTAATGCCACTTGCCCTGCTTATACACCGAGCCCAGGCTGCACAGTTACCAACACACTGCCTGGCAAGCCTGCCAGCTAGCTGGAACCATGCCCAGCTATGATCCAGCACTGACCTCCAGACCTGTGGGACCTGCCACAGGCTCCACCTTAAAGTGTGCACCTCACCTGCCTTCATGTGACTTAGTCTCATATGCATGCATGCATGATGTGCATTAATTAGCTATATGTACACGTAAACTCTGATCAGTATAACTTGCCAGATATCTACGTCACATCCCGCAATCTGCCCTCTGGGAAGGTGCTCTTCTCATGTCAATTTTATAAATGAAGTATGTGATGACCAGCTAGCTTACGTCACTTGCCTAAGGTCACATATGTGGTAGGCAAATCAAAGGTCAAACATTTATCTGTTAGGGCATGCCAACCTGAGGGCCACTGTGCTACATTGGGTATATTCAGTTTTTCCATTTTAAAATGGTTCTTTATCTGCTGGGTCCCATAAGGTCCTGGTTATGTATGTATGTATGTATGTATGTATGTATGTATGTATGTATGTATTTTGTATATTTGCATGTCACCTATGTACATGTGCCCAGAGAGTCTAGAAAGGGGTGTTGGATTCTCTGGAGCTAGAATTATAGGAGGCTGTGAGCTGCCTAACGTGGGTACTGGGACCAGACCTCGCTCCTCTGGAAAATCAGCAAGCACTCTTCCATAGCGAGCATCTCCTCTCCGTCCCCTGTTCCCAGTTTTCTTTGTCTAAGTTATTAACTGGTACTGAGACAATCACTCTTGCCTACCTATTACCAAAAGTCGAGTTAAAATCAAACAGGATTTTATAACTGCATTTGGGATTTGCAGAGCGTATCAAGTACCAAGTCACGAGGCGAAGCAGTCATGGGAAACAGAAAGTTAATGCGTAACCAAGAAGCTTCTAGGCCCTCTAGAGTTTATTAAACAGCATCAAATTACTTTGTTCAAGTTAACCTGGGAAGGTTAAGTGAGGACATCAATAAATACTAATTATACAATTACATAAGAGCTTCAAACACTTAACCTGTATTACTTCATTTTAATTTAGCCTAACAAACACGAAGACACGAACGGGGGAATGGGGGCATGGGTGGGGACTCCCCGCTCACTCAGCAAATCAAGTCCATGCTAACTACAACCAACTCACTTTACCTCCGCTGTCCCAGAAATAAACTTGGAGGATTCTTTATTCTCCCACCCCCTGCTCTCCAAAGATCTCAAGCGTGCTTCTCCCAAGTCATAGTATGAGAAAACCACTCTCTTTTAAGTGGTTTCCTTTTCTGAACCTGGAGCTCACCATTTCCCACCTAGCCAGACAGCAAACCCCAGCTATCCCTGCCTCGCCCTTCTCAGCACAGCGGTAGAGCCCAGGTGAACTCAGCACCGACGTTTTCCTTTGGTGCAGAGATCTGAACTATCCTGAGCTATATCCTGTTTGTACAGCAAGCGCTTTACCCACTGAACCATAACCCCCACCCCCCCCCATTTCCTTTTTTGAGCACTGGATAGGTCCAATCTAGCACTCAATTTTCAATTCCCCTCTCTCATTCTCCCCATTGCTGGGATTATAGGGGTATTACAATTACACCTGGCATTCCCCCCCCCAAAAAAAGTTAATCCACTTTTTTAAAACTTAGATCTTTATCCAATGCAGACTTGATCAATTGGCTATAAGAGTTTTATTTTGTTTGTAAAGGTTTTATTGATTGATTGATATGTATGTGTGAATGCCTACATGTATGTCTGTGTACCCCATTCATACAAGTGCCCACGGAAGCCAACAGAGGATGCTACATGCCCTGGAGGTGAAGGTACAGGCAGTTGTGAGCTGCCTGATGGGCGTGCTACAAACTGAATTTGGGTCCCCTTCAAGAACAGCAAGTGCTCTTAACTGCTGAGCCATGTCTCCAGTGCTTGGTTAGGACTGTTTTGCATAAACCACAGTAAAATGCATATTTGACTATTGAGTCTATGCCAGACATTAACAGATGTCCATCTTGTGGGAACTTTAGCAAAGAAGCAAGCCAGAGATCAACAAACAATCTTGAAAGTAAAGATAAAGTTATGATGTAAGATTCATTCCTTTTCCATTGCCCAAGAATGTGTCTACCTAGCTATCTTCTTTACTTACAGTCATAAACACAATGGACCATGCATGGTCATAAAAGTAATTGTGGTTCAAAGAAAAGAATATTTTTAAATGAAGAAAGAAAACATTCGATTTAATTTTTTTATGACTTAAATTCACCTACCAGAACTTAACGTCTGGCTGCTGTTTTGAAAAGTAGGGAGCGCCCTGGTAACCTCTCAGAATAGAAAACTGGCACAGACTGGATTCTAGTATCTCCTTTGTACGTAACCACTCATTCTGAGTCTCACCTTGGATATTACTTTTTGTCTTTAAAATTATATAACCACCTAACTGAAATTTCTCAGCATTAAGAACAAAGTTATATCCATGCAAGAAAACAAGGAACTCATTATCTTGTAATTATACATACACTAATTATATATGCAATATATACCAGTGAGGTTTAAAGAAAAAGAATCAAACACTTGGTGAGTTTGTTTTAAAAAAATAACAAGGGTTATCTGCACCAGGTTATCCTCAAGCCATCATTTTGTTCTAACATTTTGGTTTTATTATTTGTGCATGTATATGTGTTTGTTGTAACTTGAATTACAGGTGGTTGGGAATCATTTGACATAGATGTTGGGAAACAAACCCCGGTCCTCTTCAAGAGCACCAGGGACTCAACCACCATCCATCTCTCCAGCTCCTCAGGCATACTGTTTTGGTTTTGAGATGTACTTACTTTTATTTTTCATATATGGATAATTTGCCTGCAGGTACATTTGTCTGTGAACCACGTGAGTGCCGATCTCACGGAGGCCAGATAAGGACATTGGATCCCTCTTGGAACTGGAGTTACATATAGTCAATAGGGCGTGCTGGAAACCAAGTCCAGGTGCTGTTGAAGAGCAGTCAACAGCTCTTAACTTCTGAGCCATCTCTCCAGTACTATGCAATAGTTTTTAAATCAAGTTGTTTAGACTTTGAAAGTTTCATAGGCCTAGATCTGGAGGAAAGGAGGGGCAACTAGCAGCCCAGAGGCAGGAGCCGCTGTCACCATGCCCCAATGGCAGCTTCCAAGGAGACTCATGAGGACCATGATGCCTCCACAGAGAATGCGGGTAAGTCCAACCATGACCCCCAGTTTGAGCCAAAGGTTTCTCTTCCTGAGCAAGAAATTAAAACACTGGAGGAAGATAAAGAGGAGCTTCTTTTTTCAAGATCTTTTTAAAATTTTATTTATTAAGTATAGTGTTTTGTTTGCAATGTATGCCTGCATGCCAGAAGAGGGTACCAGATCTCATTATAGATGGTTGTGAGCTACCATGTGGTTGCTGGGAATTGGATCAGGACCTTTGGAAGAACAGCCAGTTGCTCTTTACCTCTGAGCCATCTCTCCAGCCCCAAGAGGAGCTTTTTAAGATGCAAGCAAAACTATTCTTCTTTGCTTCAGAGAATGACCTGCCAGAGTGGAAGGAGCAAGGCACCAGAGATGTCAAGCTCCTGAAACATGAGGAGAAAGGGACCATCCGCCATCTGGTGAGGAGGGACAAGGCCTTGAAGATATGTGCCAACCACTATGTCACACCAATGATGGAGCTGAAGGCAAATGCTGGCAGTGCCCGCACCTGCGTCTGGAATACCCACGCCAACCTTGCTAATGAGTGCCCCAAGCCTGAGCTGCTTGCCATCCGCTTCCTAAACGCTGCGAATGCACAAAAGTTCAAAGCAAAATTTAAAGGATGCAAGAAAGAGATTGGAGGGAAAGAAAAGAAGGGACCAGGCAAAAATGATAACGCCGAACACGTGGCTGAGAAGCTGAGGGACCTTTCTGTGAAGGAGGCCAGAGATAAGGCTGAAGAGAAGTCTGAGAAGAAGCAAGGATTCACTCTCCATCCTTTTCCTTTTAAAAAATTTGCCCTATCTTTTATGGCTTGTTTTTATTCTGCTTTGTTGTCACAAGGGGCTTTATAAAGAACAGAATTCTTTAAAAAGTTTCATAGAATAGTTAGGAAGTAAAAGCACTTCAGCTCACCACTCCTTACATTGCCTATAAACTATATAAACTACCCAACTAGATTTTATTCAAATACAGAAATTCAAGGAAACTTTATTTATTTTCTCAACTGTGTCTGACTTTATGTCAGTAAAAGCAGTAATTCTTGATTTAACATGAACCGTTAATGTGTTTGGAGAGAAACACATGAGAATGCGACTGTATCCACAGAGTCCCTGTAAAAACTGGGGGTGACTGTGTACATCTGTAACCTCAGAGCTGGGAGTTGGGGACAAACACAGGCGTATCCTCCAGAGCCATCGGCTAGCCAGTCTAACCAACCAGTGAACTACAGGTTTGGTAAGAGACTGTTTCCAAAAGTGAGATAAAGAGGTAAGAGGCCCCCAATTATGGATCTCTGCCACCCCCATACTAACACATGCATGGCCCCCCAGGCCAACACACATACATACCCACCCACAGGCATTCTTACACCAAATACATACAAACAACAACAAATAAAAAAAAAATGCATGCAGAAAAAAAACAAACCTCATTTTTAAATCTTTAAACAAAGGAGTGAGGATATTTAAAGTGCTGGCCTCAGAAGCAGTCCCTTCTCTGACACATTTTGTTCAGCTAGCAAACAGGTCCATGTTGTTTAATTATCCATAAAATTTCCATGTCCTGAACTGAGACAGATTTTTTTTTCTTTTCTTTTCTTTTCTTGTTTTTTTTTTTTTTTTTTTGGTTTTTCGAGACAGGGTTTCTCTGTGTAGCCTTGTATGTCCTAGACTCACTTTGTAGACTAGGCCAGTCTCGAACTCACAGCAATCCACCTGCCTCTTTATCCCAAGCACTGGGATTAAAGGCATGTGCCACCACACCCAGCATTTCTTTCTTTCGTTTTTTAAAAATAATTTATTTCTTTTTATTTTGTGTGCATTGGTATCTAGCCTGCATGGATGTCTGTGTAAGGATGTCAGATCTTGGAGTTACAGACAGTGGTGAGCTGCCTTATGGGTGCTGGGAACTGAACCCAGGTCCTTTGGAAGAGCAGTCAGTGCCGCTAAGCATTGCACCATCTCTCCACCCCATCCTCACCCATGACAGATTTTCAATAGTCAACTGCAAGATGACAGAGCTATTGGTATGGCTTAATTATATGCATCTGAAAGACTGTCATTTACTCTGAGACTATATTCTTGCTGTTGGGGGCATGCTAAGTTGTCTTTGGTGAGTAAAATAACAGTAGTAATTATTAGATACCCTAGTGTGACAAAAATCAAAGATGTGATGGGCCTATGTCCCTACAATTTCTGGATGGAGGCATCCATAGCCCCAGGAACCTCTGGGGGACAGCATCCAGGTGCTAAAAGAACATTACATGCTGACTGCTAAGTACTGTAGGCCCAAACAGGATCCGGATGAAATTTCCTTCACACCAAGCTTTTCTGCAACAGTGAAAACCGCCCTAAAGTCATTCACCGATGGCAATCAGTGCTGGGTGTGAGACAAAGTGTTCTAGAAGGGACCTGCCAAGTCCCTTTCATTCCTTCTTTCCCACACCCTAGCAAGAAGACTGACACCTGGCTCCATGGAGTCTACTGTCATTAAAAAAAAAAAAAAAAAAATTCTCCCGGATCTTGGTCATCAAGAAAAAGCACCACCTTCTTTGGATTAGCTCCCAGCACCTGTACTGTCTTGGCTCTTGGTCATTAAAAGCAGCTCAAAGAAGCTACAAACAGCTGTGTCATCAGTGTGACTGGTACTGAAAAGCCAGAGCATGGCCGCTGCAATCAGGGTTGCAGGATGATTGGACAGGAGTTGAGTATTTATACCAGGCACAACCTGGAACTCTCTCTCAGAGACTCCTTCCTTCTTCCTCCAACCAGCCTGAAAGGGATGCCCTTCACTATTTCAGAGTCAAAAGTAGACAATTCAAAATGACTTAAAGACAACAAACTATGTGGATGCTACACGCATACTCTATAGAAGCCAAGGTGGTGTCATTTAACTAATTGACTCTCACTGATGACAGGGATTTAAATGTTATCAGGCACCACTAACAAGGAAGCACAGCATCCAGGTTGATCCAGGGTTTCCCCAAGCCAACAGTACTAATAAGTATTAATTTATAACAATAAAAAATGATTTTTCTTTTATACTCAAGGAGCTTAAGCAAAGACCTTTTCTTTACTGTAGACACTAAGAGAAAAACGTAGTTCTTGATTTTTGTTGTTGTTTCGTTTTTCGAGACAGAGTTTCTCTGTGTAGCCCTGGCTGTCCTATAACTTGCTTTGTATATAGACCAGACTGGCCTTGAACTCACAGAGCTCAGCCTGCTTCTCAGTTCTTAATTTCTTAAAACAACAATAACACACATAGCCTTTAGTTGCACACACACACACACACACACACACACACACACACACACACACACTTCTCCCAATGGCATCAATGGCTTGTGTTTTCTATGAACATTACTATCTGCATGTGCTGTTTGAGAAACCTCTGCAGGTTGTTTTTTGTTTTCACATTTTAGGGTTTTCTCTTTCTTTCTTTCTTTCTTTGTTTCTTTGTTTCTTTCTTTCTTTCTCTCTCTCTCTCTCTCTCTCTTTCTTTCTTTCCTTTTCTCTCTTTTTTTTTTTTTGACATAGCATTTCTATATGTATAGTCCAACTTGGCCTTGCACCCAAAATCTTTCTACCTCAGCCTCCTGAGTAATGGGATTCCAGGCATATGCCACCACACTCAGCCTAAATCCTTAGTAGTGACGCATGGAAAAAGCCAATCCATGTCAGTGCCCACAGCAGCAGCACCTCTGACATTGCACAGCCCAGCTGCCATCATCACTAATTAAGTCCTAAGGGCATGGACCATGGGTGGCTTTTTAGTTCTGGCAAGTATCTCATATTAACTTAGGAATATCACCCAGGAGGGCAAAACTAACACTACACAGAAAAAAGCACCAATTAAATCTTTATTTGAGCCATTTAAAAAGTATTTCTTGCTTTTCATTTTAATAGCTGGTGGCGGGGGGGGGGGGGGGGGGGGGAAGCCTCCATGCATCACCTGCATGTCACAGCATTTAATGGCTCTTGCACTCTAAGTTTAATCCCTCCTTTCTGTTATAAAATGATTTTTCCGCAGGTAACAAAATAAGTGCAAAAGACGCCTGAGCTTTAAGAGACACAGGTTCACATGAAAGCCAGTTTACACTGAACATGTATTAATGGTAAAGTTCTTGTCCTTGTAGTCTCAAAATACTTGGCCTATTTAAAAAAAAAAAAAAAGTGGAGAGATGGCTCAGAGGTTAGGAGCACTGGCTGCTCTTCCAGAGGTCCTGAGTTCAATTCCCAGCAACCACGTGGTGGCTCACAACCCTCTGTACTAAGATCTGGTGCCCTTTTCTGGTGTGTAAGCACACACGCAGGCAGAACACGGTATGCATAACAATAAATAAATACATCTTTAAAAAAAAAAGTATGTGTTAGCAAAGAAAAGAAAGGCAGAGTTGGGAGTTGCACACCTAGAACTTGCCGGGGTTTGTGCCTGGAAGAGAAAAATATTAGCTCACAGCCTTTCCTCCATATAACATTAATAGCAAAGTATTTTAGCATTTGGCATTCTTTTCTTACGTATGCTGAACCAATGTCTAGTAATGCAATTCAGACATACATTAAACATCTGGCCAAAAGACTCTCTAACAACAAATTTGGAGAACCATATAAATGGTGTTAAATAAATGTACTTATTTCTGAAGATACTTGTTCACAAAGGCCCTGAACTGGGAAACTCAGTCATGAAAAAAAAAATCAATTTATTTCGTTCTTCTCTAGTTTGGTTTGAAACCTTTTCAACATTTCGAAGCAGCTGAAATATATGCCAAACCATACAAAAGAAATTAAGATGGCAGGCTGAGCACATCTGCTTTGACCCAAAAAACAAAGGCTCTTTGCTGTCTTTAGAGCCAGCATAATACAGGCACAGAAAGTCCAGATGGCTTAGATTTTCTTTACCCAGAGTAACTGAGGAGGCTGACATTTCAACTGTTTACTCAGCGTGTCTCATCCTAAGGGCCACTTTAGATACAGAATTTCTGTAAGACAAAAAGGGAATGCTTTCAGGCCAGCAAGCAGTTAATGGCCCTACATTGGCATCCCTAAAACAGCAGTCCATCCTGCCTGGGCCAGCATCCATTGGGGAAATGCCTTCATCGATGACCACCATACATGTGCAAAGCTAGCTCCTCCTTATACTGGCTTCACACGGTACATCCAACATGTCAGCCTCTAGCTGCTCACACAGTTTCTAAAAAGAATTCCTGAAGGAAGAATAAAATACATTGCTGGTTACAGATGTAAGATCTGAAACAGACACTGGCAGGGAGAAATGGAGGAAGAAGGCCACGCCGAGGCAAGCTCAGTAGATGGCCCAAATCCTAGGGCTTATGGCAACCATCTGAAAGAATGAGTGGGGAAGTAGGGGACAAAGGTTTCATCTGCTTCCTAAGTGGCCTTTAGTAAAACCAGAATCAGCATAACACCTCTATTTCTATAGGAGGCCTATCTCACACTTAGGAACTGAGAAGGGAAAAGTAGTCACTGGGTTCTCAGGAACTGCTTCCACACGCAGCATTTCATTTCAACAGTCCAGTAAGTCTGTGTCACTAGCCAAGTCAGAGAACGTTGACACAGTGTTTGCAATGGCCGTAGAGGTATCCAGATGTTTTTCAAGTGTGTGTGTTGCTTGTGTGTGCGTGTAGGTATGTACATGTGCATGTGGAGGCCTGACATTGATATTGGACTCATCCTGGATCCCTCTTCCAGCTCATTCTTTGGAGGCAGAGACTCTTGGTCAGACCTAGAACCTTCCATTGCAGCTACTCTCCATAGTCCTCCTGCCTGTATTCCTAAGCTGGAATTACAACTGGGCTGCCGTGCCCACTCCAGCATTCACGTGGCTCTGGGGATCCAAACCCTAGTCCTAATGTTTGTGTTTTAACCAAAGCTTTAGCCTACTGTCTGTGCTTTAAATGCAGAGCCTGCATTCAGAACATACTCTACATTAGCAAATTGGCTGGTCACTGTGTATCTCCGTGTAGTTGTATGAAGGAGAATGACGCCCTTAGGCTTGGGTACTTAAGGTCTAATTCTCAGACTGTGGTGCAATGTGGAGAGGTCACAAGGAGGTTAAAGGGTATAAGCCTTGCTGGAGGGAGTACATCACTGGGGGCGCACTTCCTGTTCCCTCTCTCTGCTTAATGCTTGCCAATACTGATGGAAGCTCTTAGCTTCCTTGTCTAACCACCATTGCTGCCACTTGCTGTCATCCTTCCCTGGCATGAACTCTCGGTCCAAACAAACTCCCTTCTCTAAGTTGCCTTGGTCCTCATGTTTTACCATAGCAACAGAAAAGTAACCAGTGCACTCTGCAGGTCAAGAAGAGAGCCAGTCTCTCCTATAGAAGAGCTACCAGTACAACCTCTCCTGCTTGGGCGGTAGTGTTGGGAAGAAGAGTCCCTGGCAACCTTCGGTGTTCTATCTACAGCTTCTGCACTTGCCAGGACAGGAAGCCAGCTGTCCATTCTCAGCTTGTCACACCACCTGCTGCCGACACACCCTGTACCCTGCACTTGAGATCTTGAGCAGTCTTCCTTGGGTGCTAGCCCCTCTTCTCCAGGGTGAGCAAATCATTTGTTCCCCCCTCCCCCATGGAGTGAAAGAACTCACATCAAGCCTCTTCAACCTGGCTGGCCCCACATAGTACCCCATTTGCCAGGCTTCTTTCACAGAGCCCACTCTCGACGCTTTACTGATCTACCAGTCATCTTAGAAGTAGGAGAAAACGTTGCCATTTTCAAATACGAGACCATACATTGGATTCAGGAGGCAGAAACAAGAGGATGGCTGCAAGTTCAAGGCCAGCCTAGTCTAGATAGCGAGGGCCAGGCCAACTAGAGCTGTCAACAGCACAGTGAGGCTGTCTCAAAAACAAAACAAAACAAAACAAAACAAAAGCATTACACAAGAAAAACTCCACAAGGTATCCATCTAAGAGAAATCTAAACTTATTTTTAAGCATGTAAGAATTCTCTCACTGTCCTTTGAACGACAACAGTGATTTTTGCCGAAGTTACTTTACCAATGTTAAAATACGTGGCCTGTGATGAACTCTACAGGAACTGGACATGTATGGATGGCCATTCTCCCCTTCATCTTGACTTCTGAAGTTTAAAAGCCTGCTTCATATGTTGACATTTCTATACAATGGGATATTATTCAACCATAAAAGGAATGAAATGACTAGTGCACGCTCCAACACAGATGAGCCTGGAAAATATTAAGACAAGTGAAAGAAGCCAGACACAAAGGATTGCATACGCGACTACACATAGACGGAATCCCCAGAGGGTGCAGAGCTATAGGAAGTGGCTTCCTAGGACCGGAGGAGGGGGGTTGGGAGAGGGCTGGGGATGGCATCAAGAGTGCACAATCTCTTTTTTTTTTTTTTGCATAATGAAAATGTTCAAAAATTTACTAAAGCAACAAGAGCCCAACTCTTTAAATATACTAAAAGCCACTGAAGTACATTTTTAAGTGGGTGAGCCATATTTCAAAAAAACCTCTTAAGTTTAAAACAAAACAAAATTGGCAAGACGGCCAAGCAGGTACACTGAGACTGGTCACTGCAAGAGCCTGAGTACAAATCCCTGGAACACATATAAGAAGCCAGTTGCAGTCACACGTGCCTAAAACCCCAGGGATGTGAGACAAGGAGAGACAGGTTGCTGGCTGGGGCTTGTTGGCCACCAGCCTAGACTGGGATCCAGTGAGGGACCCAGTGACAAGGGAATAAGGTGGGTAGTGAGAGAGCAGGACAGTCTATCATTGTCTGGTATCCCTGCACACATGAGCATGTGCACCTGCACACACACACACACACACACACACACACACACTCACATATGCATGCACATACACCACATACACACAACTCTCATACAGAGATGAAAATAAAAATAAGCCATTCCTTTGGTTTCAGATCACAGCTCAAACACATGACCATTATTAACGAGTCAAAGCCTAGGTGCTAAAATGCGGCTTGAGCCACTTTTGTTCTTTTTCCTAAAGGCAACATCTGCAAACTATTTTAAGATTGATGTCTTAGTGTGCAATGAGCTGAGAGTACATAGTGTGAGTGTGCCTTTCCTTTGGCTGTAGGATGTCTTTTCTCTGTGATATTTACACCTCTGCAAAGACTGTCCCAAACTGGGCACCCAAAACACAGCTGGAGTTTTAGATACTGACATCCAAGCTCACTAGTGCCCCCCGCAGCAATGTCAGACAGGGTCGATTCCTATTTTCCAAAGAGTGATGATTAAGTGCCTCTGGTGCAGAAAAAGAGACAAGTTAGAATAAACGTTTAAAATAAACTATGTTCAAGTTTTCATTACAAATATATTTTATGAATATTTTAAATGAGATGTGTTCACATTAATTTACATGGAGAGGGGATAATGCTAGAGTTGAAACAGCAGCAAGGTCAACCCTCCCTAGCACCACTGCTGAAGACCAAAACTGGGTTAATTAGATAGGATTTGCTCTCTACAAAGGCAAACTGGCAGCACTCCTTGGAGGCGTGGTCCCTTTCCGAGTTCTTGGTTACAAAAGCTTCCTGCAACAGGACAGCATATGTTCTAACCCATTGTCACAGGAGTGACTGTCTGGGCTCAGCCAGTTTACATCTGTCATTAGCTCTATTTGCAAGAGCAAAAGCAGATGCTTGGAGCAAGAGACCACGAACTCTTGCCTAGGCAGAAAGATGGATGCATTTCAGAACAGAGGATCATTCCAGGAGGCTGGGATGCTTGCTCAATTCTCAAGGGTGAGCTACCCTATTACCCTCTCTGGAAGACTCAGAAATGGCATTAATTGTTACAAAATCACTCGGTGAGCCACTTGCCACATCCAAACAGCGGCTCCACTAAAGAACGACTTTGCTCCCTAAAGTGAAGCTTCTGCATTTGAAACCTCTAACAAAGGCTGTGTGCTGAACTTACAAATACAGGCCTGAAGTTTTATGTGAGATTGCACAAGCCTGCTCTCAAATCTTCATTTAAAAACAAAAACAAAAAACAAAAAAACAACCCTTTGGGTTTATTTATTTTTTTAAACCCAGAAACTCACTCGGTATAATCAAAATCATCTAACACATCAACTGTGGTGCAAACTGCAGACACTTCATCTTAAACAAGCTCATGAAAAATGTATCCAAATTTTAAAACCAGATTCCAAAGAAAGATCTCTTCAAAAGGAGCCATTTCTCAGGATGTTTAAATCTATCAGTGAATCATTCAAGCAAAGCAAGAGTGGAGGGAGTCTGGTCCTAGTGTGTGTGTGTGTGTGTCTGTGTGTGTGTGTGTGTGTGTGTGTGTGTGTGTGTGTGTGTGTGTGTGTAGATGTGGGGGCGGGGGGGGGGCTCCTGTTCTTCTTGGCTTTGGTGTTCTTTGACAACAGCTGGTGTGAAGGACCAGGCAAGAACATCAGAGCAGCCATAGTGGCACACACCTGTGACCTGGCACTTGAGAGGATGGGACTCACCAAATGTGAGCTGGTGGCCAGCCTGGGCTACACTGCAGGATGCTGCCTCAAAATCAACAATGCAAAGGCACAAGGAGCCTATCAGCCACAAAGCTAACTACGGGAGTTCTGACAGCAGCTTCCAAAAGGAGGAATCCCTGTCTTCCCAGGCTTAAGCACCTTACTTGAAAAAAAGAGCACTATGAATTTACCTCACGTGGCAATTGATGAGCTAGCACTGCTATCATCATCATCATCATCATCATCATCAGCAGCAGCAGCAGCAGCAGCAGCAGCAGCAGCAGCAGCACCAGAGTCAAGATTTATACAGCAACTCTTGGGTGTTTATAAGCAGAACAAGCCCGTTTTGTAAATACTTCAAGAAGGCATAAATCTTCCTTGGAAATGTGTAAGGCTGGAATTCACACAGTCCCCAGACTTCTAGAGGATGGAGAATGCTACAAACTCAATCCCTGGCTGGGATTAACAATAAAAACCATGATCTTTAGACCTCACACTTTCTGACACAACACTGTTCAAGAAACAATTCTTTTGTGTCTGCAGCAGTCGGACAAAAAAACATCTGTTGGTGCACTGGCCACTTTCATCTAGAACAAGGATTTGAGAAAGGTGATGGGGGTAGGGGTGAGGGCAGGTACCAAACCTACAACTTGCCATGCCCTACAGACGTGTTTCAACCTGTGGCTTCCAGATCTGGCTGGCTGTGGCTGGCTTCAGACCCATAGCTTCTGGGACCTGTCAGAAAGCAAGTGTCCAGGTGCGCCTAGAGACTTGCTGAGTTAGAGGCAGTCAGTGGGGACCCAGGAACAGTGGGGCTTACAGCACAGCCTGAAATTCTAATTCTCTATCTGTTTTGAGAGCACTGGGTCAGAGGAAAGCAAAGGGTTTTTGTTTGTTTATTTTTCAATTAAATTTTATCTAGTGTGAATATGCAATGACACCATGGCACATATCCATGCAGGGCAGAAGACAACTCCCAAGAGGGTGTTCTCTCCTGCTGTGTGGGTTACAGAGATCAAATTCAGGTTGTCCGACTTGGTATGTATAAGGGCCCTTAATCTATGAGCCATGCCCCCAGCCCAAGGAGCAAGAGTTTTGTCTCAGACCACCCTACCTTCTTAGCCAAGGCATTTTTCCCTTATAAAAGGAAAAAGAAAAACAAAGTGAGAGAGAGAGAGAGAGAGAGAGAGAGAGAGAGAGAGAGAGAGAGAGAGAGAGAGAGAGAGAAGAGAAGAAAGTTGGCAATTTTATAGTGGCTAGTTGAACGTACAAGCAGCCTATTGGAGTTCACAGGTGGACTCCGGATGGTTGGCTGCTCTGGACTCAGACATGTCGTAGCTTTACATGCATGGAGGCTGCACCACTGGAATAGTTCAATAGCCCAGAATCTCATTTACATCACTCTCTGGGTGATACTCTGATGTGCTGCAGGCTGGGTACCACTGGAAGGCCCCTGCAGCCTAAATGACATCAGAAGCAACTGCAAAACATGGTCATCCAGACGAGGCTGGCAAATGTTCTCTGCAATGGGCCAGGGGGGACAACACTTCTGGCTTTGCAGCTCTGCCTCAGCCCTGCTGCAGTGTGAACACCCTTGCAGACCACAAGCCAAGAAGTGGCTGGCATCCTGTTCCAATTAAGCCTCACTTCCACATAATTGCATGACATTAACTATTCTTCTTTTGACTTCTTCCAAATATATAAAAATCTGAAAGGCTTTCTCAACTTCTAGGCCATTCAAAATGGGTCTGCGGATGAAGGCTGTGCTCGCAGCTCCTGTTCAGTCAAAGATGGGAGTGATTATGCAAGCATTAAGTTCACTAATGCTGTCTTCCTGGCATATGTCGCTTCAATACAAACAGCTGCATTCAGAAATGCTAGGTGTACAATAATACATACAGCCTTGAAGGCCACATACACAGATAGGCTGAGCATCCAGGGACTTTAGGAAGGTCAATCCCTCACAAGTGGCCATCAGTTTGACCTGTTAGTTTGGCATCTAAGCACAATTGGATAGTTTAAAACAGGCTCTAGGTCAATGTAACGTGTTCTTGAAGAAGCTGCAGGACAGGCATCCAAGAGTCATGAGCTTCTCGTTTGCTTATCCTGGACAGCTCAGCATTTGCCCTGTACTTCTATCAAGCCTGCTCTGAAGAAGGAAAGAAACAAGCCAGCCTCTGTTCAAGTGGCTGTAACAAGTCACTATGCCTGATGTCTTGTCAAAAATAGAAATCTAGGAGCTGGAGAGATAGCTCAGCGGTTAAGAGCACTGACTGCTCTTCCAGAGGTCCTGAGTTCAATTCCCAGCAACCACATAGTGGCTCACAACCTTCTATAATGTGATCTGATGACCTCCTTTGGCCTGCAGATGTACCTGCAGGCAGAGCACTGTATTTGTAATAAATAAAAATTAAAAAAAAAAACAAAAACAAAAAATAGAAACTTATTTCTTAACATGATGGAAGCTGAAACATAAACATCAGGGAGGTGGCAGCTCCTGTATCTGGTGAGGGGTGCTTTCTATGTTATAGACAGTGCTTTTTCCCCTGTGTCCTCCTATGGTGGGAGCAAGGAAGCTCATGTGGGCCTCATGCATAGGGATGAGGCCTATTTAGGACTCCTAAAGGCCTCACCTCCAGATATCAGCATACTGGAGTGTGTGTGTGTGTGTGTGTGTGTGTGTGTGTGTGTGTGTCTTTTATAATCTCAACACAACAACCATAGGAACATGCCCTCCTCACCCACCAGCCCCCAGAGCTCTCCTCTGCTAGGCAGATCCAAAGCCTTAACCTTTTTATCTGGTCCCAAAGTTCTCCCTCTCTCTTTAGGACAAACAGAGGGAAAACTGCTCTCAGAAGCATCACTATAACTCACCCAAGAACCACTGACGGCCAGTTAAGTACAGTTCAGCTGAGCTTTGAGGCAACACGGGTGATTTCAGAGAGCGGGAGTTGTTAGACCAATTGCAAAGCAGAAGCTCCTGCCAATGAGCTGATCTAAATGGGTAAGAAGGACAGAGATGGGTCTGGGGAAAGAGTTAAGAGCGTTTGCTAAGCGTTTGCTGGTCTTGCACAAGACCTGGGTTCCTGTTGCCAGTGCCCACCTGGCTGCTCAAAACCATTTGTAACTCCAGTTCCATGGATACAATGCCCCTCTTCTGGCCTCTATAGGCCTCACAACACACATATATATATACATGCAGGCAAAACACACTATACACACACACTACAGTGACAGAGAGAACTAGGATTCAGGGAGGATGTCACTCCTAGACCTCAGCTTTCTTATCATTGGGCCTAATGGTTAGTGTTAACCATCATCTTACAGAATACAGAATCACTCAGAGGCTCTGGCTGTGGAAGGTTATCTCGACTACATTAACTGAGGAGGAAGGCCCATTTTGTGGCTGGGCTCCTGGACTACACAGAGAAAGGGGACTAGGCAGCAGCGTGCCCTCGGCCTTCTGTTTCTCACCATGGGTGCAATGTAACTACCCTCTTCAGGTTCTGAGCCCCCTGCCGGGCACCCTGCCCCTTGATCTGCAAGAAAAGCCCTTTCTCCCTTAAGTTGCTTTTGCACCACAGAACTTCTTTCACAGGAACAGGAAGAGAAAGGAAGGCAGCAGGTCAACACCTTCCCTGTAGGGAGGTTTTCAGAGTGAGGCAGCATGAACAGATTGGAATGCACCACTGTGCTCCTGGCACGAAGACACGCATGGCTAGGCAAGTAGCGCTTAATTCCTTTAACCCACACGCGATGCCAACCCTGATGAGGCCTCATTCTCATTGGGAAGCACACGTGGTCCCTTTCCCTCCTGCTGCACCTGAGGAAGAGGAGGCAGTCAAGGAAGAGCAGGACTCTGTCCCGTCACCACGGAGGCATCCTGGTTTGGAATTCTGAGGATGGCTAGAGTCAGAGTGGAGGCACTGGAGGACATCAGCAGCGTCCCGCCTTCTGCTGCATTAGAGAGTCCGGAACAGGTCTTTGTGGACAGACTAGATAATCAATTAGCCATGGCTACCACAAGCCTTTGGGAAATCTTGTGCCGAATAACAGGCTTTATAAATTAATTTTTGGAATGGAGTGCAACTCATTCGCAAACAGAGAACCTCCTGAATTCAGCAAAGTTTTTCTGCTTATTCAACTGAATCCCACACAGCACTAAATGATGCTGTGTCTAATTCCCATAGATAATTTCTGAGTTGATTATGATCCAAATAAGGTCTTCACATACATTTCTCACAAGCTGATATGCATAACAAAGATATATTGCTTATTTAAATATTCATATGACAAGAAAGAGTTTGATTTGCTTGGTTTTCTGTTGCATTTCTATTGGTCTTAAATTACAGCCTGCTCTAAGCTTAGCATCGATCGTTACTTGGCTGATCATTTCAACATTCGTGGGGACCAAGAATACAAGACAATACCCCAACTACTTTCAAATATGAGCAATTTAATTTACTGACTTAGTCCCTACACTGAATGCAACAATGGAGGTCACTGTCACAGGACAGCAGATCTTTCTCTTTGTGCCTAAACACTAGCCCTGCAAGACCGGAAACCTCACTGGTTGAGGAAAAAGCTGCGTGTATAACAAACTGGAACAAAGAGCAAGCTCCTGGGAGCTGAGGCTGTGTCCTGGAAGTCAGCAAAGATGAGGCAAAGGGCATAGGTTAAAGGGATGCCTGAGTCCAGGTAAAAAGACCCATCCGTAGACTGGGGAGAAGGGATGTGTATTCAGCACATCCATAAAGGAAAAGCAGGTCACAGTTCCAGGCCTCCAAAAAACCAACAAGTAGACCCAAGATGATGGATAAATAGCTAGATAAAATTAAAGTTTAAAAAGCCCTGAGAGAAGGTAGCGGCCATATATCTGCTCTCTCTTTAATGCACATGTGGTCAACCTCAGTCTTCACTGAGGGCAGGAAATACTGCTAACAGAGACCTCATCATCTCCTTTCTCAGGAGAAGCAGAGGGAGCCCAGATGCTTAGATGAAAGGAGCAAGGCTGGGGGGGCAAAAGCCTTGTTCTGGAAGACAAGGACCAGAATAAATGAGATTCCAAGTCCACTCAAGCCCAATCCAGTTAAGTGACAGGGAAAGCAATGCCAGCCATCAGGCAGGCCTACCTAACAGAACCAGACAAGGAAGCAGGGAGGGTGCTGTGCCCTTGGCAAGCCAGGGTCTGCAACACTGGGCACTGCCCATATTCCTTGGCATGATAACATGGCTGAAACTGTCACCGTAAATAGCTTCCTGCTTCAACGGGGCTGCTGAAGTTTATAGATCAGTAACCTTCAGGTTCTATTATCATAAACTTTGAGGGAAAAAAAAAGATTTTGAATAAAAGTCAATACTCTTTCACTATCCCTCTCCAGGAAATGAAAAACAGCTTATATGTTTCTGAAGTCTATCAAGTGAAATAATTCCCTCAAAAGAAGGCTCGCTGCCATACCGTCATCTCCTTCTGACCCTTTCAATATATGTGGGTGATATACACACTTCCTGGGAAGAACTTAGATGGTGAACTCCCCACCCTGTGATGCTTGGCCATGCTGCTCCTACTTTCGCTGTCTTCTGTCTTTTAAGACTGAGAACACTGGGCTGGTGAGATGGCTCAGCCAGGAAAGACTACCTGAGTGTGATCCCCAGCACTGATAAGGTGGAAAAGACAGAAAACTGAATCCTGCACACACACACACACACACACACACACACACACACACACACACTGGGAGACTAACGCAAGAGAACTACTTGATTAAAGAGCTCAGGGGTTGGGGACCTGGCTCAGGGTTTAAGATGTTTAGGGTTCAGATTCTCGGCACACATGTAAAAAGCCCATGCAAAGACACGTGGCTGGTTCTCTGGGGAAAGCAACAGGCAAACCCTGGGCACTCGCTGGTCAGCCTAGCCAAATCAAAGAGCTTTCCTGTCTCTGACCTCCAGCTTAGACACACCCACACAACAAGTTCAAGGGCTTCTGGGTCACAAAATGACAAAGAAAAAGTCACAAACGACAACAATCAGCACAACAAAACCAACAACAAACCACAACTTCCTTATTGCAATGACACAATAATAGACCTAACAGAGTGTACAACACCCAGTTGAATTGTTTGGCTTTATGCTAACTACATATTACATCATTCATTCATTCATTCATTCCAGATTTTGAGTCCATCCCTGGGCCAGGCTGTAACTCCTAGGTCTAAGGGTAGTACCGACCACAGTATGTATTCTTACAGACCTTGGAGAGGAGGGTGAGATGTGGGCGGGAGCTGCTGTCAATGACTCTGATGGAGGAATCTACCAGGCTCACACCAGCATGTGGGCAGGCACACCTCTGCAGGAATCAGGCTCCCAGGAGGATAAGGGGACAACACAGGCTTACTTGCTTGAGTTATAATGAGGAAGCTTCTAGAAAAAGCTAAGCATCTTTGTGAACACACTTTTTTTCTGGAGCAAAATGTACTAATAAACAAACAAAACCATTCCCCCCCATAATCCCAGAGCAAAAACTAATGAAAACATTTGACTTTCCATGCCAAAGTAAATTCCTGGAAGACATCTAGAGAACCTCAACCACATGGTACTCAGAGCAAAAACCTAAACAAAAATAAAGCTCAAGACCAAGTAAGAAGAATGAATTACTTTAAGTCCCACGGGAGTTGGGTCTCCAGAGAGCAGACCTCTGGCTCTAGGAAACTCCATGGCTGTGGTGTAACATCTACCCCAAGGATGGTATTTCCAGGACACAACAGCAAAATTTGGGAAAAGCGCAGAGAAGTAATGATCTTCCAGCCTGGGCCTGTCTCCTGAATGTGACTGTACACTCTGGATCGGAAGAGCGTCCAAGAATAACACAAAAGCACTGCTGAGGTGTCAACAGAGAAGACAGATGCACACACAGTTTTTAAAAACTATCTGTCACTTGTCACCAGGATGCTCTCCTTT
>OU015749.1:44852878-44876620 GCA_907169655.1 Acomys percivali
ACACACACACACACACACACACACACACACACACACACACACACACCAGGTTAATATAAACCTCCGGACTTCCAGAGACCACAAGGAACAAACCAATTTTGACTCTGTATGCAACTTCTTAGTCTTAAGAGCCTTATCTTAGGCCTCTTTACCTTCCCCTCTAAAAGCTCTCCACGGAGCATTGTTGACACACTACCTGATCAAACACACAGCTTAGCTCTGTGTCCAAAGGTCTTTTCAACAGGTGTGAAGTGCTGCTGATAAAGAACCTTTATGAGATTTCAAACCCAGAACCCGCCAGCTCCCCTAGATCTTTAATAAGCAGTTATCTTCCATGGGGAGAAAAGGAAATGCTTTCAAAGCACTCTTTGTTCTTGGAAAACACATAAACTCATGACTTTCTCAGAATTCATACTGCAGACTAAAGCTCTGAAATGGATACAGTTGCACAGATTGCTCTTGGTGATTTCTGTGGAACCCCCAGTCTTCCTGCGTTGACGGGATCAGAGCACCATGCATATGCCCAGGTCTAGAAAAGGCCACCCACAAGCACTTGGATTTAATGAGTTCACAAGCGGACATTTACCAGACCATCCAAATCTGAGAGAAGAAGAAAACTTTGCCCACCATATGTAAACTATTATAGTCTGTCATTGTCAAATAAGGCTGATAATTTAACACACAACACAGGCAATCTAATATGGAGAAAGCACAATTTGAGAAAAAATTGCCTTTATAAGCAAGCGTAACATGCTGGACCCTGACATATGTTTTATTAAAATGCAGCCATGTTTTTATCCTAAAATCTGAGATGTATATTCGAGTGTTAAATTTAACAACTGAGATCCATTTGAGACGTTAATATCCAGTAATGTTTGTGCGACACAAAGCCCTCAAATATGACGTCACATATCCTTTGATCTTCAGAACAGTCTGCAGAAAGGCAAGTAACACAATCTCTTTCTTCAAAAGTGGGGTCTAGAGGAATTCCATTTTTAGTGGCCAGTGACTTCCGGGAGAGGACAAACACTCTACCAATTGCAGGTAAAGACACAGAGAAACAAGAGTAATGGGAAATATATCCATTTTGTAAGATAGTTGGACAACCTTGTTAAAAAAAACATAAGCCAAATGTTACTATACATATGCTCCAGCCATCCAACCCCTAGACATTGGCAAAGAAAGAAAAAGAAAAACTCCAAGATTTGTTAACCTCCTGAGAAGGTAAACAAACAAACAAAACAAAACAAAAAACTGACCCAATCTGACTTGTAATTTGACATGATCTAAAATCACCTAGGAGACAGGCCTCTGGGCACACCCATGAGTGGTTTATCTTGGCTGAGTTCATGAAGAAGGATGACTCGGGTTAAAGGAAGATGGCATCGTGCCCTCCGCTTGGGTCCTGGACTATATGAAAAGTGTAATGACTGTTTATTATTCTCAGCTTCCTGACTGCAGATACAATACAACCAGCTGCTTCAAGCTCCTCCCATCACGATGGACTGAACCTTTGAACTGTGAGCCAAAATAACCCCACCACCACCACCACCAAGCTGTTCTTGTTATCACAGAACAGAAAAAGTGACTCAGACAAGCCTTATGTGCAAGTACTTACAGTAAGTAGTATGATTTATAATAGCCAAACACTGAAAACTCAGAAGTCTATCGATTAGTGTGGGGACAGACAAAACATGGTACATTTATATGTGACCCCTTAATAACAAGAGAAACAAAATCACTGATATGATCAATGGTTTCTCCAACAACAATAAACCTCAGAAACAGTGCAGGGAGTGATAAAGACCAAACAAAAAGAATAGCATATTGTAGGCTTCCATTTCATAAAATTTCTAGAAGGGGTAAAGGAACTGTGCCCTGCACAGTCATACAGATAGAGCAAAGATCCATTCAACTGTGCATTTCAAATGAGTTAAACTGTTAAAAACATTTATCAATTTATCAGTTTGGATACTTCCTACTGGTACATAAATATTCCTAACCATTTGACAGTAAAAACAACAAAACAAAACAAAAACTAATTTCTACAATTGAACAATGAATAAAATCCATACTGATTAGCTATAAAGACTACATGTTACACAGTGAAACTTTTTAGTCCCTAACAAAGCCCCGGGTGGGGGAACCTAAGAGACCACCTGAGGCATGTTCAAACTCAAAGCCCCACCCACCCATGGCTGATTACCCTGTGCTCAATCACTACCCCACTGGCAAATGGATCTTAACCCAGGCCCACCACCTGAAGGGCTGCAGTTGCAAATCCCCAGGCAGTGAGTTTTATCAGGTCCTACCTGGCCACACTCATTCATGCTAACTTGTCTAGGGCTCCTTCACACCCTTGGGGCAAGATGAGATAATAGTACAAAGCTTGAAATGATGAAAGTCTGGCCCTTTGACCCTATACCACCATCAAGATTTCCATCTACTGTTGCCCTTTCTTCCCTAAAGAAATCCAAGTGACATTTGTTCTAATCACAGCAGCTCAAAACATGGAACATGCTTACCCAAGCACACACCTGGCCTCAGACCCAGGCCAGTGCTGTTGTCCCTGTAACTGCTCACAGGGCCTACCTAAGGTACCCCGCATGAGGATTCTCTAGCGACTTCCAAGACACAGTTGTTGTGCGTTTTGCTCTTTTCTTTTTTTCCTTTTTGAGGAACTCAGAAGAGGGCTGGTGAGGTTGACTGAGGGGCTTGTCTACCATCCACAATGGATGCCTCCGTAGCACACAGAAGGGGCACAGTGGCTCATGCTAAGGCAGTGACTTGAGTGAGATGCCCCAGCTGGGTGCTGAGGAGGATTAGGAGGTTGTGGCTTTGCTGGAGTACTTGCATTCCTTGTGGCTGTTCTTTTCTTCCTGTTTGTGGGTCTGCAGCTACAGTGCCATTCCTGCTGCCACCATGCTCCCTGCAGTACGACGATGCTCGTGGAACACTAAGCCCCATTAAGTCCTTACTTGTAAGTTGTTTTGGACATGGTGTTTTGCCCAGAAAAAAGGAAAACTAAGTAACTAAAACACCTATAACACCAGGGCTGGAGACGTGAGGGAAGGAGGGTGAGAAGTTCGAGGCCAGCCTAGGCCACATAAAGTTCTAGTCAGATACACTAGATTCTGTTTCCATTCTACCCACTAAATACTCAGGACTCAATTTTAGAACGGATGTGACAAATTAATATCAATATTCAAATCTGTGAACAGTTCAGCAACCAAAGTTTTCCTTTTTTGGTTTGCAAGAATCTGACTTGCAGGGTATAGAAGACTGGCTTGGGGTGAGAGTAGGGGAGGGCGCTTGTTCCTAATGAACTCCAGAAACTGGCTGTGGATAATATAGTGGAGCACTGTTGCACGATGTCTTTATTGTCTTATTTATTTATTTTTAGTGTTTTAGTTTTTAGTTTTGCTAGACAGGGATTTCTTTGTTTTGTGTTTGTTTGTTTGTTTGTTTGTTTTTAGAGATAGGGTTTTTCTGTGTGGGTGTCTTGGAACTCTCTTGACTGGCCTTGAATTTACAGAGATCCGCCTGCCTCAGCCTCCTGAATGCTGGGATTAAAGGTGTGTGCCACCACACGGTACTATTTTCTCCTGTTACAGCCCTGTTCCATGCACATCTACTGGAAGAGAGTCCTTTTGAATATAGCAGGTGCTTTTGTTTTCAGTCTCACATTATTCAAACCCACATCAAGGAATACAGGACTTACGCAATACCAACTTTCTACTATAGATTCCTCATCTTTGGTACTACTTATATCTTAAACTAGATAATTCTCTGTTATTTAGATAAGAGTTGTCATAGTTGAGAAATAATTCTAGACTCAAAACTTTGTAGCCATGGGGAAATTCCTTTTTTTGTTTTGGTTTGGTTTGGTTTTTCAAGACAGGGTTTCTCTGTGTAGCCTTGGCTGTCCTGGACTCACTTTGTAGACTAGGGTGGCCTCAAATTCATAGCGATCCGCCTGCCTCTGCCTCCCAAGTACTGGGATTAAAGGCATGCGCCACCACGCCTGGCCGCCATGGGGAAATTCTGAGTTTTAAAAGCAAGTGGACTCTGTTGTCTCAGGTCTACGGAGTTCAACAATCTCATGAATAGGAACCAGGTAAAACACACCTGGAGGAGATATAGTTTCTGGCAGCAGTAAAGCAGGGTGCACACACAGGGAGCGCAGTGCTGCAGCAGAACTCAAAAGGTGACAAACACTGGGGAAAGGCCACGCGGACCAACAGTTTTGGTGGTACCAAGGGGGATTCACTCATGTGTGTACATGTAGGTATGCATGTGCCTTTGTGTGCCGTGTGGAGGTCAGAAGACTACTCAAAGGACTGGATTCTTCTCTTCCACCGTGTGTACATTTCTGTAAGAAATAAGCTGCATCAGCTCTTTCACAACACAAAACCCCAGAGGGCAGCATTCCACAAAAAAATCAGAAATCCACCTAAAAACCACAGTATGGGGGCTCCTAGAGAAACTGCCTGGTGGATAAACGCTTGCCACACAAACGTGAGAATTCGAGTTTGAATTCCTAGGACCCATTTGAATAGGGCCACAGTAGTGCACATATGTAAAACCAGCGCTCTTATGGTGAGGTTTGCTTGGTTTATATTTCCAGGTAATAGGCCATCGCTGAGGTAAGTCAGGACAAAAACTTGAGGCGGAGTACTGATCCACTCGCTGCTCACAGTGGGCTGTACCCTCACACATCAAACCAGATAATCTCTCAGAGACACTGCCTACAGGCCAATCTGATTAAGGTTAACTCTCAATTGACATTCGCCCTTCCCAGGTGACTCTAGGCCGTGTCCAGCTGACAAAAAGTTAACCAGAACCCAGGGTATGGTTGACAGTGAGGCAAGTCGGCCTGCATTCATTATCACCACAAGTTCTCTATGCCCCGAGCCTGGTCCATTGGAGCTCTCTGTAGTACACAAGGACCATGTGAGAGTTCGTTCTTCCCACTACTGTGCCCATAATAACAGGCCCTATCACCACTATCAAAAAAAGTCGCTTCTATAAAATGGCAACAGGGGATGTGTGAACAGAGGCAGGGGTAAAAGAGAGGGGGGGGAACTAATAGAATAGAAGGTCTTTTATTACCAACCAACTACCATATGCTCAGTGTTCCCTAGGTAACATGTAACAACTCATTGGCCTCTTACACTCCCAATCAAAATCAAAACCACAGAAAGGAAGCTGCGTGGCAACACGTATAGCCGGGAGTGTGTGATGCTGCAAAGGTGTTCTTCCCATGGGTGCCGGGTCCCTAGAGGCCAAGTCAGTATTGCTTTGTATATCTTATTTCCCTCACTTTCTTCACAATTCCTTACAACAGCTATCCAGTTAGTCTTTTGTACTGCTGAGATGACAGGAAGAAGGAGGGGGGAAAAAAACCCTCCCAGAAGCAAGTTAACACTAAATTAGGAAAACACACTTGTCCAAATTCCTGAGTCAGGCCCCCAAACTTGCAGAAGCATCATGGTGCAAAAAGGGAAGATGGAGACCATATCACCCTGTTTCTTCTGTGAGCTCTCCATGGACATACCTACCCACTCACTCACTCCTCCATCTGTAAGCTGATCTGGCTTCCCAGCTGCCTAGCCTTCCCTCCTTGAAAACTTCCCCTACTAAGAGTCAGGAAGTAGGAAGTAGATTCCCTCAGCTGAATAAGACAGGGCACACTGCGCCCAACCCTGCGCCTTCCTTCTCTAGCCACTGCTCCACGGGGATTAATCCCATAAGGAAATGATCAAGTGATCCAGACAAGAACGAGAAGTCCAAGGTCACGTGGATCTTATAAAGTAATAAAGCTGCTCCAGGAAACGGCTGCCCTAGAGAAATGGCTCAACAGTTTTAAGATCACTCGTTGCTCTTGCAGAGGACCCCAGTTCTGTTCCCGGCATCCATCCTCAGCTGCTCACATAGGACTGCAAACTCCAGCTCCAGGCAATCCCCAATGCCTCCTTCTGGCCTCTGCAGGCACCCCTTCACCCACCCCCACCCCCCACCCCCCCGCCACTCAACTGTGCATACTCACACACTGCCACATAAAGAAAACTAAATCTTTAAAAACAAGGAAAACTATTCCAATTCTATGAATTCTCTAAAATTAGAGGGTCCTCCCCTTTAAGGGAAGGCCAGTCCAAACTTAGCGGGCGCAGCAGCAGCCGCCGCAGAGGCCAACAAAAGCAGTGTAGATCTGACAACCCTGTGCACTGTGGCAGCAGATGGTCTGTATGTGCCTTATTTCCTAATCCATAGCCTTTCCTATGCTTGTCAAGAACAGCCCCCCAGCCCCTCCCACCCTCCTGCCCCAAAAGAACAACAAATAAACAAAACTGATAAGAGTATCTTAGTGAAATCCTCCTTGGGTTCTGGCTACCACCTGCCTTTAGAAAAAAAATATACAACTTACTAAAAACAAGGGTTGGTTGTTACTTCATAAAGACGATGACCCTGGAGCACAGGAGGAGATACGCGCATGTGAACAGCTCCTACACGCATGTGAACAGCTCCTACGCGCATGTGAACAGCGCCTTCTCTTCCAGTTTTGCACGTTAGTGAGCTTAGTTCTTGTTTGTCATAAAATCTTACTTCCTGAATTACAAGTACAGAAAAGATTATCTAGTTCAATTAAAAAACAAACAAACAAGCTGGCCATGGTGGCACCCGCCTTTAAGCTCAGTAATTGGGTGGGCGGATCTCTGTGAGTTCAAGGCTAGCCTGGCCTACAAAGCGAGTCCAGGATAGCCAGGGCTACACAGAGAAACCCTGTCTCAAAAAAACCACACACACACACACACACACACACACACACACACACCCCAAATGCTGCACAACATAGTGGTGAAAACGCAGAGGAATTAGAGCCCTGCGTGCTGCCAGAAGAAAAACCTGAAATGATGCAGCCATCCAAGGGGAAACATAAAATCTCCATGGGGCCCAGGGATCCACTCCTAAGTACACACCCTGAAAGAGTGAAATACGGTGTCCACAGGCTCACAGCAGCGTGTTTCAGGAAAACCTAAAAGGAGAAACATGCCTAGTGGAATAGGTTTTCCAATGTGGTATATCCAAGGATGAAAAAGTGCACAGCACCGAAGAACTGACAGCACGGGTAAGTTTTGAAAGCACGGTCGGTGGTAAGCAAAAGGCTGTGCTCACCAAGAGATACAAAGGCGCATATCTGTAAATCCACTCTCATGAAATGCCCAGGAGGAGGGGGTTTTTCTAAAGGCAGGTGATAGCCAGAACACAGCCAGGAGTCCATTAAAACAATCCATACAGACAAAATGCAGTTGCCTGGGAGATGGGGTAGAAAGGACATTAAGAGGGAATATAGTTCATTTTTTGAAGGCACAAAAATCTGAAATTGATGGTGTTCCTGTATAATCAATCTCCTGCGGCCATTAAATGCCACTGAATGTTTATTTAAATGTATGATATGTGGATATGTGAACTGTACCATGCATAATAAAAACAGAGAAAAACAAGGGGAGGAGACGAGCAGAAGGAAGCCAGCCTAGGGAGGGAGGGGGGAAGAGAGAATGACTTGGAGAAAAACTGGTAGCCTCCTGTGTAACCTCATCTATTCTCTGCCTTGAGATGGCCTTTGGGATAACAGAGGGCAGGGAATGAATTAGTGATTATCTCTGTCACACACAGACAACACAACCTTCAGAAGGAAGCTAGAAAGCAAGCCATACATGTAGCTAAGGACAAGGACTAATTACCTCAGAGCACTCTACAAAACAAAGGTGCAGTTCACTTGTGTGACGCAAGGCTTAAGTTCACGGGCCAGCGTTTGCCAGTGGCAGTTCCTCAGGCTTCTGCCCAGCAAGGCAGTGTCTATATTCGAGCCTTGCTCTTGGCACTGGCTTGGGTCACACCCAGTGGCTGTCAGCAGCAGCACTGCTTTAATTTAACCTCTTTCTGAAAGCCTCGCTAAGGACAGGAGACCGTGCAAGCCTCATTTACCTAACCACACACTCTTACTTTCCCTCCAAACCACCAAAACTACAATTTCACCTGCTGCCAGTTATGAGGCATTTAAAAAAATAACTTACTCATTTAAAAATAATCCATCAGGAATGGAGGTGGGGGGGTGGCACCCCAGCAGGGAGTAAGAAACACCTACATGACGTCAGTGTCTGCATTTGTTCCTCTTGGTACCAGCCAAGATTTTATTTAAATAAATGTATTTCACTGGGGCACGAAAATCCATCCTCATTACTTCCCATACGTCTTCTTTTCTTTGGTTTCCTGAAATTTGGAAACCGTGTGACACTGCTGTTTAAGCAGGCAGGAACTGGGGCCTCTGTGATGGCTCAGCAGGAAAAGATGACTGCCAGCAAGCCTGGCATCCTGAGTCCAATCACCAGGACGTAGAAGAGAGCTGACTCCCATTAACTATCTTTTGGACTCCACTCCTGTGTTGTGCCAACCCACTCCTGTGCATGGAAAGAGGAGACTGTTCTCACAGACAGGGCCTCTCCACCCGCCGGTGAAGACTCAGAAGCAAGGACCGGGACCACGCAGACACTCCTTCATCAGCCAGCGAGGCATGGGGTCGGGTGGGAACGTAGGCATGCTGGTGCCTCCAAGCAAATGTTTCATTTTAGAAAGTATGTGAACGTACTAAGAAGCAGCAAAGATAATACAAGAAGCCCCTGTTCACAGCGCCCCCCGCCCCCCAATCATCCTCTGTTGCTTAGCACTGAGAATCACAAGGCACTCGATGTTACCACCTATTTAGATTTCACCAGTTCTCCCAGTTCCCTTTTCCTATCTCAGAACCTCCTCTGGGACATTGTGTCTAGAGCTGTATCTCCCTGGTTCAGTGTCTCAGACCTTTCTTGTCAGATGGCCTGGACAGTTTTTCGGAGCCGGGTACTTGCAGAACGCCCTTCCGTTGGGGATGCTTGCTAGGGTCCTCGTCCTTAGGCTGCAGTGATCTGAAAGAACTCTCTGGGTTCCAAATGGTGGGTACTTGGTCCCACCTGGGTAAGCAGGTGGCTACGGATGGAAGCAGCGACTGTGGTACGGACCTCTCTAGAAGCCTGGCTCTGTCTGCCAGATGATGTCTTCGGTCAGGTCATGAAGACATAAGGGTCCTCACCAACCATCTTGACTTACCCACCTTTAGACCTGTGAGTGAAATACATTGTACCCTTTATAAATCACCTGGTCTCAGGTACTCTATTTTAGCGTCAGAAAATAGACCAGGGCCATAGATTTTCAATGAAGACTCAGTTCTGAATGTCATGCCAAACTGCCTTTAAGGGATCCTGCCGTTACCACAACTTCACCAACAGTACCTGGTGAGGCTCCAGGAGCCTCTTTTTTATTTTTTTGTTTTTGGTTGTCTTCAGGAAAAGGGAAAGAAATACAATTTATGTCCTAGGAGCCATGGGGCTACAATAAGCAGCAAACAATTAGTGGTTCTGTACAGCGATGCTGGGTCTGAGGCGCTCCAATGGGGTGAATTTAAACTTCATGCATCAAGAAATAATTTGGGCAATGTATTCAGAGTACCACAGTCCAGGACATGAATGACTGAGGGAGAGAGACAGAAGGACACCAGACAGACAGGCAGACAGACAGACAGACAAGAGCAAGGAGGCAGCTTGCCAGGAGCAGGTTCTGGGGTCTGAATGGGCCAAGTCCCTACAGGCAAATGGAAGCCTGGAGCTGAAAGGTCCAATTTTCTGCAACGTGTCAAGTGAGGTTGAGACACCCTGTAAACGGACTTACACAGCTCACCTTAATCACCACCCATAAACTATTAACAGCACCACACAGCTCAACAATGGAAGCATTCACCTTTGTCTAGCTCAGGGACAAACAGTCTAAGACACCTCACCGACACAGCTCAGGACGCCACTAAGGACTCAAACCGCCCCTGTTGCGAATGAAATATGGACAAAGTGACTTCCACAAACAATACAGTGCATACGTGTTTCTCAAGTAGCATTTATAAGACACAAGTACACGCATGCCACACACAAACAAACACACACACACACACACACACACACACACACACACACACGCACACACAGCAGCCACGTGGTCTGGAAGGATCAGGTTTTACTTCTATAGCAGTCGGTCCACCCTTGGAAGGCCTCAAGGCTTAGTCAAGACACCACTCGGCAGAACATGGAGAATGAGCCAAGCCAGGTGAGCTGCATCTAAGGCCTGCCAATCACAGCCAGCAGTGTCCCTTCTGGAGCAGGCCCCATGTGGCTCTGAGTCCTGGATATAAGGAAAGACAGTTCTGCCTAGCTCCTACAGTCCTCACCAGCTTCATTATTAGCTACCCAGGACTCAGGATCTATGCCAGCAGGCTGCATATCAGATAACCTGTATATCAAATATTTAAAATTCATCACAGCAGCAAAATTAGTTATGAAGTAGCAAATGAAATAAATAATGTTATGGTTGGGGGTCACCATAACAGGCGGAACTATACTAAAGGATCTCAATATTAGGAAAGTTAGGAACCACTGCTCTACAGGGACCGAAATGCCCCTAGCTCAAAACAAAAGCCTCAGTTTCCCTCTCCTAGCCACGAAGTTGCACATCACCGGATGGCCCAAGGGGAGAAGGAATAATGTGGGCTATACACCTAGGAAGTCTCCCCAGAGAAGCACTGCGTCACTCAGAGCAATTCCCCAGGCTCAACTCCAGAAACGCCAACTTTCATAAACCATGGCAGCACCAATGAAGCTCGCAGGAGCACCATCACTCACCGGCACTACTCCACGCCTCCGAGCTCGGCTCTGCTGGGAGAGTGAGCACAGGTGAGCGAATGCATAATGAGCTCCATGAGATCAGGATGCTATCCCTAAAACTCAGAACAAGGGGCAGTCTCCCAGCTGCTAGCCTCTTCCTGTGCAAGACCCTGCTCTCTCTTTTCTGAAAAGTTGAGCCCCATCTTCTGTTCAGGGGCACGACAAGAAAAACTACAAGCGAAGTCAGCTAATGACTCAGGCTGCAATCACCAGCAGCCAGCAAATTTCCCATCAACTCTCACAGGATGGGGCTTTTCCGGCTTTCCTTCACAGCTTTCAAACTACAGAGGAGTCTTTAAATGTTCCTACTACTCAAGGGCTAAGTGGAGACATTAAAAAACAAAAACAAAAACAAACAACAACAACAACAAAAAACCCTTAGTGTAATCAGTGACTAGGGTTGGTCGGGCTGGACCTTCCGGCTAGTGACTGACTGAGGACTCCTTTCCCTTAGGGTATGCAAATTCACCAACTCAGTGACTTATCTTAGGGTTTATCACTGTGATGAAACATCATGACTAAAGGCAACCCGGGGAGGAAAGGGTTTACTTGGCTTACACATCCGGAATCATAGTGCACCTAAGGTAGCCAAAGCAGAAAATCAAACTGAGCAGGAAGCTGGAGGCGGGAGCTCATGAAGAAGCCAAGGAGGGGTGTTGCTTAGGGGCATGCTCAGCCTGCTTTTTTATACAACCCAGGACCATCAGCCTAGGGTGGTACAACCCAGAATGGGCTGGGCCCTCCCACAATCACTAATTAAGCAAATGCCCTCCAGGCCTACAGCAGACTCTTACAGAGGCATTTTCTCAATTGAGGTTCCCTCCCCTCAGACAACTAAGGCTTGGGTAAAGCAGACAGAGAACTAACTGGCCAACACAACAGCCCTCAAAGCTAGTCTGACAGGGATAACATCACAAGCAGCTTTCAACCTAAACACACACCACAGGGTACAAAGCCACGGATGTAAACAGTTGGTCCCAGAGGGAAAAACCTCAGCTCCCAGCAGAGCCAGGGAAGAAGTGAGGGGCATAAATATTCTGTGCACACGTGGGACTCACCGCTCCTGAGGAATTTGCTGTGAAACCCAGTATACACCTCCACAGTTATAATTTGCCTCTATAATGAACATTCACTGCCATGCAAGTTCTTGCTTTGAAATTATTGAGTTGAAAGGTCAGTATAAAATCTGTCATTTAAAACATTTTAAAGAGTTCCCACAGAGGCGCGTGTGTAACCAAAAAGCTTGCTGAACCTAACCCTCATGTGTCCAGAGTCCTGCCCTGAAAACTGAGCCCCCAATACAAGAGTTTTGAGAGGAGGCCCACAGGAGGAGTTAGGTCACAAGGGCTGGGCCTCATGAATAGATTGACGGTTTATTTAGGGAGTAGGTGAGTTATCACAATCGAGGGTTCCAGACAGTAGGCTGGGTTTGGCTCTCTTCTATCTCTTTTCACAGAGAAATAAATCTTCCTTTAAAGCTTAGGCAGTTCCAGCCTAAGGAACTAAGTCTACTCGTGGCAAGACAACGTTCTTCATCAGTATAATTAGGGATGCTGCAATACACAGACACATGGAGAAAGGACCAGAGCAGCCACGCTACAGCATCGGCAGCTGCCCTCATGGTATCGGGAGCAGGCATCTCCATACAGACTCCAATCTGTGATAGCCACACCTGTTATTCAACCAACATTCTGCACAATGCACTATGCTGCTCCCTCTCCTTCCAGTCAGCAAGCTGGCGGATCTCTTCAACAGCACAATCTAAATACTTTTGTTTTCCATACAAATATCACAAAGGTTTGTCAACCAACAGCAAGTATCTACAAAATGACCCACACATCTCCACATTCTGCTTGGAGGCTACACTGAACAGCTTCCTGGAGAAGGAGGCTGTTTAAGGGAGAAGCTCTAGCATTGTTTCTGAACAGCAGAGCCAACAGGGTACAAACTTATCATTTCCTGGAAAAGAACAAGATTAGGGCGGGAGAGATGGCTCAGCAGTTAGTTAAGAGCACTGGCTGGGTTCCTAGAGGACCAGCGTTCTGTTCCCACTGCCCACATGGCAGCTGACATCTGTAAATACAGTTCTAAGGGATCCAACGCCATCCTCCAGCTTTCATGAACACCAACCATGCATGTAACTCATGTATACAGATAAACACACATAACAAAAATAAATAAATAAATCTTAAAGAAGAAGAGGAAGAGAAGGACCGTGAGGAGTTTTTGCTGCTGTTGTGGTTTGCACATATACTGGGGCTCAGGATGTAAGCTGCTAACAGTGTGAGCATGGGGGGCCTGACTTCAAATCCCCAATGCCAAGCATTAAGAGCCTGTAATCATTCTAGAAAGGCCAGCAGGAGGGTCTCTGGGTCTCATTGGCTAGGCAGTTCCACCAACTGTAGGCCTCCAGGAGAAGTGAGAGATCCTGCCTCAAACAGACTAGGAAGGAAGGAAGGAAGGAAGGAAGGAAGGAAGGAAGGAAGGAAGGAAGGAAGGAAGGGAGGGAGGGAAGGAAAGAGGGAGGGAGGGAGGGAGGGAGGGAAGGAGGGAGGGAGGGGGAGAGACAACTGAGGAACATACTTAAGGCTGACCTCTGCCTTCTGCATACATACTTCCTCAAGTGAACACACACGGCACACTCCAAACAACACAATTTAAAATGTAAAGAATGCAGGGACATCAGAGAAAAACAGGCAGTAACAAATTCTGCCCTGGCAGCTAACCCAGAATGCAGAACCGTCATCACCAACTCACCAAATGTGTGTGAGCCTATGAAGGGTGACTAAAGGTCTGAAGGCTCTAATCAGGACTCAGTCATGTACTAAGAAAGTTGGCCTGCAGCACCCACACCCTCCTGTCATCAGTCACAGAGAGAGAGATAAGAGGACCGACTGGGACACTCACAGTTGGCAGGCAAGGAAGTAAAATCCCCCAGTAGACTGTGCTGGGCAGTGACTGGAAACACCGGGAACATGTCCCTGGCTCCAGAGATAAAGCTTTCAGGAGCTTCCTTTAGGGGTGGCCAGTTCCTTAGGAACCCTTCTCATCTGCCTGTTAAGTTCACAGCTGGAGCCATGGATATAATTTTTAAATGTGAGCCACATTTTTAAAGAAAAAAAAAAAGCTGGAGAAATGATTCCGTTGGCAAAGTGCTTCATGAAAGCATGAAGTACCGAGTTCAAACCCCAGCACCCACTAAAAAGCAAAGGCCAGGTGTGTTAGCCTGTTTGTACTGCCAACGCTGGGGAGGCAAGAAATCTTTCTTTGGGGCTTTAGGTAGCCAGCCTTGCCAAACTGGCATGCTCCAGGTAAAAACTGAGAGAACCTGTCTCAAAATAAAAATAAAACAAAACACCAATAAAGAGAACTGGGGAATATACGCAAGGTCGGCCTCTTGTCAGCACATACACAAACAAGTAGAGTGAGACAGACAGAGACAGAAATGTAGATACAGACCATTAACCCAATCGTTCTGCTTAGTTTTTTGTCAGCTTGACACAGACCCGGGATCATATAAAAAGGAACTGCAATTGAGAAATTGCCTCCATTGAATTGGCTTGTGGGCAAGTCTGTGAGGCATCTTCTTGATGTGGGAGGGCCCAGGGCACTGTGCACCCCTGAAGAAGTGGTCCTTCGTGGTATAAGAAAGCCGGGGGTAGCAAGAGAACAAACCAGCAAATGGCACTCCTTCATGGCCTCTGCTTTACTTCCTGCCTCCAGGCTCATGCCTTGACCCTCAGCGATGGACTGTAAACTGTACATAGATATATAAACTCCTCCCCAAGTTGCTTTTGGTCTTGGTGTCATCATAGAAACAATATTCAAAGATAAAGAGCAGCTGTGTTACCACCTTTCTTCTTTGCCTGTCCCATTTGGGGTAACATGCATAAAACTGCCCAGTGACAATGAGAACCGTGTGTATTCATTCCTCCTGTGTCACAGGCCCGACTCTGACCTACTTTTCCTCAATATTCGTGAGGAAAGGCAGAAAGTTCATTGTCTTTATCTCTGGAATAAAAAAGGATTAGGTAAATCAAAATTCAGGACCAAAGCGACATCTACACGCTCAGCAAGGAAGATGACTGCCCCAACCACAGAGAAACTTGGCATTTACATAGCCTGTGACATCACTGACCAAGCAGAAGAAAGCGTGTCTGTCACAGTGAAAACGCACAGCAATTTCCGCAGCATGTTTCCTAAACTCTTGAACTCTTAGTTACACGGGCACCTAGTGGGTCAGAGTGATGACAAATCACTACACAAGAAATTCCACAGTGAGCAACAGAACGCGCTCCCACCTAAAAACTGCCCTTTCCTCATCCCAGTCAGGCCCAGGGTTTCACTGTGATGGAGGGCCACAGTAAGTGTGTCCCGACTGCAGTTTCTACAGGTTAGGATCTACAATGTGTCCAAGAAAAAGAAAAACAACAACAACAACAAAAAACCCAATCTGGAACCTAGAATATTGGTGACCTGGAAGCTGGGTATGCAAAATCCTGTACATTACTCCCACCCTCAAAACCCAACAGGGGGGCAAGCAGCTCTGACAGAGTCTCAGCTTTCCCAAGGCCAGAGAACTGCACCAGCTGGTGACAAGGGTCCCATCCAGGACAACTGTTCTCAACAACTTCTGTGTCCAGGTCCCCTGACCCCAGCCATCTTAAATGCATGCTTCTCTGGACCCTCCTGACCCCTTTAAAGCTTCCTTCCCCTGCCCCACCACCACTTAATGTAAAAGAAATTTCCTTCTTGGTGTATCCAATAGACCCAACTAGGATCTGACCTTTTTCTCAAGTCACCCTCAACTTCCCTTTCCTTAGGTTTCATCCAGGCTGTCTTTCACCCCAGCCTACACTAAACTGCTTGCTGCTCTGTTCACATGCCAATGGACCCTTCAGCCTGGCCATCAGCATGTCTCCCCCATGCTGGAAGGCCCTCCCACAGGTTAGGCTACCTGCCTCAGTCAAGACTGCTGTGGCAGTTTGGGTGAGAATGGCCCCCACAGACTCTTATTTGAATGTTTGGTCTCTAGTTGGTAGAACTATTTGGGAAGGATTAGGAGATGTGGTCTTCTTGGAGGAGGTGTCACTGGGAATGACCTTTGAGCTCTCAGAAGCCCACGTGCCATTTCCAGGCATGCTCTACCTCCCCGATGTCCCACCTTGTGCTCATGGACTAGATGTAAGCTCCCAACTAATTCTCCAAAGCCATGCCTGTCTCCCTGCTGCCATCCCCCTTGCCATGTTCCTCGTGGCTACTAACCCTTGGAACCATGAGCTCCCATATGAAATGCTTTCTTTTGTAAGCTGCCTTGGTCTGGTGTTTTGTCATAGCAAAATTAACTAAGACAAAAAGAGGAAAGAAAAGAACTGAGACAATTGTCCCCTGCCATAGCTGCTTACTAGACCACCACTGCTTATCCATCGCTCCGTGCTGGCTCAGTGTGATGTCTGGCACCAGAAAGGCACAGATGGGAAAGGAAAGGAGGATTCAGAGAAAAGATCCAAGAACAGTGTGGACCTAAGTCTACCCACACTTCTGGCCACCTGGCCAGAAGATTGACTTTTGCCAGCCACACTTTTTGGCCTCAACTCTCCCTCCCAAGCATCTAAACAGATGAGAAGACTCACCCACTTCTAAAGTGCACATCTATAGACACCAGTGTTAAAGGTGGTAGGAACCCCCTTGGGTTCTCTGCCAATGTCAGTGGTTTCTAAAGAGTTCCCTGCCTGAGCAGTCAGAAGCCAAGCACACCACCTGAATCATTCATGTGCTCTCCAAATGGTAGACCAGATGTCCAAAAGGTGAGGGTTTTTTTTGTTTGTTTGTTTGTTTTTGTGTTTTAACAATTCCCATCCTACCGCTGCTTTCCTGAGCCAGACCATCATGAAGCCACATTTTCCACATGGGCACCGGCTCTCTGAAAATGACTGATGTGAGGAGCTGTTTGTTTTTTCAGCCCACACTGAGGCCCACGAGGGTGCTCTCCAGAGCCTTGACCTGGTGTTCTATTTCGCTCATGCATCCTAAGGTATGCTCTTACCTTTTAGCAAATTCTTTTTGCCTGGAAAACCTCCACCTAAAATTCCAAAATGTTTCATTCATTCTACAAATATTTATCTAGTGCTCATGACTGGCCAGGCACTGGGCCACAGCTAAGAAGGGTACAGAATTCAACAGCAATGACATGACATTCAGAATCGTGCTGCTCAGGCTCCAATTCCCTTCTGGCTGGGTAACTACAGAGAATGGCAGTAAGTATAAGCAAACAGACAAAATGACCATTGACACTGATCTGGGCATTTCTCTCTCACTAACTTCTTCAATTCTTATAACACTTAGTGAGTCACTCTATACACCCATTTTACAGATGTGGGAACCAAGGCTAAGAAGAAGAAAAACTTGCCCAAGGTTCCAGGGCTAACATGGTAGAACAAGTTTGGGGTTCCTTTTCTTTTTTATTTATTTATTTATTCTTTCAAATAGTTTTTACTGCAGTATAATTTACATACCATAAAATTAATGGTGCCCAGGCAGGTCCGGCTTACAACCACATGCAATACCCCTCCCTGTATCTACTCCCTGGCCCTCAGCTTTCCTCGTTTACAAAATGTAGGGATAATCTGTGCTCCACAGAGCAGCTTGCCCGGGACCTGGCATGGAGGACTGTTCAAACGTCAATGAGTTTAATTCAAAACAAAACTGGCCATTATAGAAAGCAGCCACAATAAAGTGCACAGGGAAAGAAAATTTGAGTACAGATAGAACGATTGCAAAACAGAATTTTATTCTTTAAAAAGGGGTGAGGTTCTCCACCCTGGAGGCTGAGAGGTCTGAAGTAATGGGCCTGTTTGAGAATCTCCCTAGAGCCCTGGCTAGTGCCTCTGCCAAGAGGAGCCTTACATGTATGACACACAGAGGAAAGGCGGTGAACCTTGAATGCTGTAGGGACGCATTCGAAATCTCTTCTGGAGAGAGAACCTGGGAGCTGACCATCATGCACTTGGCACCAGAGCCCCTCCAGGAAACACCTCCAGGAAGGAGCACCGTGTATGCAGTTTGCAGACAAGCCTCCTGAACGTCTGCTCACGTTCTCAAAGCTCACTGTGGCGACTGAGGGTGCTAATCTCCCTGACCTTGAAGCCCTCCCACCTTCCCCAAGCCATTGCTACAGTGGAAGCCGTCCTTAGTGCCAGTCCCTGCTGTCACACTCCACACACCCCACCTGCCCCCACCCAGTAAGACAGGGCAGCAGCAGAGCCCAAAGGAATATTCACACAACCATGAGGCCGGCTCCTCTCCCTACAACCGGACCTGCCCCATAAAACCCAATTCTTGCCTCGCTTCATTGCCCTCTGGCCAGACAACAGGCCTATCGATGTCAGACTTCTGATAACACAACTGCAGCAAAACCAGAAAGTTCCGTTCTAGGCTCTGCCAAACAGCAAGATGTTTCACTTAAATGCAACCCACATCCAATTTCACCAGTCTCACGAATCCAATGGCATGAAGTGATTTGCTGTTTGCTGGAACCAAGAAATTCAACTCCTGATTTCAAAGCAACTGGTGGTCTATGTGGAATGATGGTGTGTGTGACCCACATACAAACAGTGTGTGGATGGCAGTGCCTGCTGGGGGAGTCCAAGACTTGTTATACTCCAGCAACTGTGGAGTCTACCTTCCCACTCTGCATCTTCTGGGTCAAACAAAGAGTGTTACTAGACTAAGCTGCCCACCCCCCACCCCCCCCACCCTTCCCACTCCCCCCACCCCCCATCATCAGGTCCCTAATCATAAACAAGAGACTACTTAGCTCCTTCCCAAAGGTGATGATGCCCTACACAGCCAAAAGGTGATCCCTGGTAAGTGGCCGACTTGAGCACAATGAGGTGGATACAAGGTCACTCCTCAATACTGCACAATGAAAGGAGACACCAGCAGGTTCTCCTAGGGCTAATTGAATGTGACTCTGAGTTCAGGGGTGTCTACTGCATTGGCACTGACACACAGAGTGAGGAAACGCTTTACCACATCTGTCCCTCTCTTGTAGCCTTACCAGCCACCCTGGCTGTACTCACTGCCTGCTGAGCCAAACGAAAATGTCTACAAACATTGTCTTGACAGCAGCAATTCATTCCCACCAGGCCCCAGTGGTCAAAAAGGAAGAAGTCGGCATCTTCACACACACCAACATCACTTTCTGCTTTAAATTATTACCTCCTCAAGACTGGATATCAAAAGCTGTCATGGTCCAAGCCACCTTCCTCTTGCCTCTCCAGATTTTCTCATCTCTCAGTCTTGAACTCCACCATCACTAGCTTTCTCAGCCAGGACAGGACCTTTCTGTACATCCGCCCCTCATATCCAGAGGGCCTGGTGCCTCGTCCACTCTCAGTCCTTCCATAGACACATCTCCTGGCTCCTCTGCTGTCCCCTCAAGCCCCCAGGTAATTCAGAGAAGGCAGAGGGATGTCCCCATTTCAGACAACTCATCTCATCTCTCTCTTTTTTTTTTTTTTTTTTTTTTTGTCTCTCAAATGACACAGTGGGATTCAAAGGAGATACACATGTCCCTGTCCCCATGCGCCATTGTGTCTAAATGACAGGCAGAGACTGAGCCAGGCAAGGAGCCCACAAAGAATGAGATGTCCAAGAGGCGCAATGGACATACAAAAGGAAAGCGTATCAGATACTACAGTGAGGACCACAGGAAAGACTCAGAGACTGTCATGCCAGCCGCTAACAGGCCACTGACAGACAGTATGGCCTATTAAAAGCAACCTCATGCTCTTGAAACTGCCTTTTCCTAGAAGCAGGCAGAGGCTGAAAGTCCGTGTTTAGGGCAGGGAAAATGGCTCGGTTAGCAACGTGCTTCAGCATAAGCTGCTGAGTTCTAGTCCCAGAACTCCCTTTTAAACAGTCAGTTCTCGGTAGCATGTGCTTGTAGCTTGAATGCTAGGAAGAGGGAGACAGGCTCCGGACCAGCCAGCACAGTCAAAGCAGCAAGTCCAGCCAGCCAGAGACCCTGCCTCAAAACAAACGAACAAAACCCGACATTTTTAAAAAAGGTGTACAGTGCTAAGGAACTGCATCAAGGCTGTCCTCTGGCATCCACACGCATACACATGAGCAGGGGAAGACAGGAGGCACTGGCACACATACAAAATGTATGTCTGATATCTTTGATGGAAAGAATGGAACAGTGATAATCACTTAAAACTAAAGCCAATAAAAATGACTTCTGAAAGCCACGCCTTTAATCTAAGCACTTGGGAGGCAGAGGCAGGCGGACCTCTGTGATTTCAAAGCCAGCCTGCTCTAACAAAAAGAGTCCAGGACAGCCAGGGCTCAGTTACTCAAAAAAATCCTGTCTCAGAACACACACCCCCCCCTCCAAAAAAAAGACTTCTGAGTTTCTCTTAGACTATGTCAAGAGAATCTGCGCAATCCTCTTGACCAGCCTGTACTTAAGGGGAGTGCTGAAATCAGCACAAACCAGGGGAGGGGATGGAGGTGGGCTGGCTAGGTCACACAGTGCACGTGAGGCTCGGCTGGGGTCACTGTGAGCTTCTAATGGGGGTGGCGCTAGGCCTATGACTGCTTTGTTGCTTCTCTGAAATCATCCCAAACCTTCCATCTCTAGAAAAGGGAGGGAGGCCATAAACTCTTAAAATAGAAAAACACAGCATTTTCCCATCCAAAACAAAGCTATCTGCTTTCCATCCCTGGATGACCTGAGTGAAACATAAAGATTGCATCAAAAATCCCGACAACACAGGGATCCATCCCAAAAACTCAGAAATTAGCCCTTGCTCCAAAAAGTCACAGATCAAATGAGCTTTTAGAAGCAAACGGCAACCAACCAAAGTGCCACTCATGCCACTCCTTCCTTCTGTACAAAGTGAAGTCTCACTTTTCACAACCTAGGGAGTGCAAACTCTAGCCAGACAGTGTTTGGCCCATCCACTAAAAACCAAGACCTTTTGTACAACTTGTCAGTGTCGCGCCATTTGGGATACTTCACAGACATCAGGTCTCTCTTCTTGGAATCTAGAAAGCTTGGTAACAAAAAGCCCTAATTCTCCCTGGTCTGTTTGCCACAGTCGCCACTGGTCCCTGTTGCACACAACCTAGCTCTTATCACTCACCTTCTTGGGCTGCTGGTTCAGCCTGTGTGGGCCAGGATTTGTCCCTCTTTTATCCAGTGCTTTGCATAGTCTGGACCTCGCTTCAGGCTTTTAAAAGGGCATTGTTTTGTGTATAATGCCTCCATTCATGTTAAGGTTTTGAAGGGAAGTGTTTCAAGTTATTTAATGGACTTGTCAAGTGTTGCTTTTAATTAAACTTGGCTCAAATCGAAAGGAAAGTAGGTATGAATGTGAGCCAGTCTTGGGTACAGGACATTGAGTCATACCTTAATTCTGACCAAATGGCAGGATAAATTCCATTTCAAAGTCTGAATTTGAGCCAGCCAAATAATTATTCTATTTATAGTGCCAAGGGTTAAAACTTCCAGACACCCTTCATCTGCCACCCTGCCCCCAGCACGTGCACAAGTGGGTGAACACACACGAACACACACACACACACACACACACACACACACACACACACACACACACCAGCCTTGATATTGAATTTCAGCCTCCAGCAAGTCAGGCTTTTTCCGTTAGTTTGTTTTTGATGATCCCTGTGCTATAGGCACGTTTTCTGGCCACTTGCCAACCACACAAGGAAACTCTGTTTATTCCTCAAATAAACGGGGAGGCATGGGGGCGTGTCCCACTCACTGTGGTTTTTATAGAGTTGTTCAGAAGAGAGCTTACACATCTCAGAGCACTTCCTTCTTAACTGATGAACATCAGACCCGAATGTAAACAGTTTCTGTCTCTCCTATAAGAAGCAAACACACATATAGGAGCTAAAACTCGCTGCCTCAGAGAGGTACACGAAGCTATCTACAGTCTCTCAAAACTCTTGCCAATTTATCTTAAAATTTTAAATTAGGGGAGGGGAGCACTAAGGAGATGTCTCAATGGGTAACCTGAGTTCAGGTCACCAGGACCCACACAAAGGCTACATGTGGTAGGTCATTTTTGCCTGTACCCCAGCACTGGGAAGGCAGAGATCAGGGATGCTGGGCTCAGTGACAAGCCACTCTAGCAGAAACAGTGAGGTGAGGATTAATGAGATAGCCTGTCTTAATAAATAAGGTGCAGAGCACAGAGGAAGACACCTGCTGTTGACCACTGACCTCAATATGACACTCACATAGACAAGTTAGTCTACACATATATATGCATGCACACACATGTGCTATGTACATGCACACTTATGCATGCATACATACAGAGAAAAAAATCAAAATCTTGAGTCTTAGTTAAGTCTTCTCTGGTTAGCCATGAGGCAGGGGCTATGTCCCTTGGAACTCTGGAAGGGGCCCAGGCCTGCTGGACGTGAACTGCTTGTGAGCATTTCAAACTGCAACCGTTTGCCTCTCTCTATGCAGCCAGCCACCTGAAAGCACGGATCTGCAACATATTCCAAATCCCACCCTAGATTGGACACCCTTTCCGTTCAAGTTCAAAAGGAAAGGTTATCTTTCGAAAAACTGCATCGCAGGCTCCATGCTCAGTGTGAAGAAGTACAGGAAGTCATGTCACCATTGAGACTCTAGGATGGCAGTAAACAGGAGAAGGCCAGGGCTTCCGGTGCCAGGAGAGACAGCTCCAGCGAGATGGTCCAGCATGATGAAGCAGCGCCAGCCTTGAGCAATAACCGTGGAAGAAGTGAACAGCTGTGCAACATGGTGTTGGGGTGACATGGAGGCAAACCTCCTCTGCAAACTCCACCTGTGCAGACAGCTATGCAGTAAAGTTCAGATGCATGGCATGGGGGTGGGGGGGCTGGTTCCAAACACCTCAGATGAAGCAAAGTCTAGGTGCACAATAGCAGATGGCACAGCTGCTGAGGTGGCACAAAACAGGACAGGATGAGGGCTAGGGGAAAAATGGCTCAGCTAGTAATGTGCTCACTGTGCAGTCATGGGGGCTTGGGCCCAGAGCGCAGCATCCCACACCTGTAGTCCCAGCACTGAGGAGCGGGGGACCCAGGAAGACTCTGGAGCTCACTGCCCAGCCCACCTAGGCAGCTGGTAGGCTCTAACTTCAGTAAGAGACTCTGTCTCAAAAACTGAGGTGGAGGGCCAGAGAAGAACATACCTAACACAGACCTCGGGCCTCCACATGCATGTACACACGTAGACACACACACATGTAACACACACACAACACACTCACAGATGCAGGCTAGCGAGACGGCTCAGCAGTTAAAAGTATTTGCTACTCTTGCAGAGGACCTGAGTTTGGTCTCAGCACCCACATTAGGCAGCTGGCAACTCCTAAGCAACGCATCTTCTTCTGGCATCCATAGGCACCATCAAAAACACACATGCACACACACACACACACACACACACACAGATAAATAAATAAAAATCCTTTAAAAAAAATAGGAGTGCCACCACACAAAAGAATGCTTGGAATGATCCTATGATCATATGGGTGATTGCTGGCACCTCTTACAGGATCCTCAGTTAAGGACCAGAGAGCACACAGCATTCTTAGTGAGCCTGGGCTCCTCATCCCAGGAAGAAGGAACCCAGCACGAGTGACTTCCGCTTCAAAAATGGATCAGGAAACCTAAGGAATGCCAGCTCCTGAGAACAGAGGCCTAAAATCCCAGTGGGGTTTGGAGGCTGCTCCATGTTCTGAATGAAGCTAATGTTCTTGCTAGAGTCCCAGTGGGAAGCAGGCAAAGGACACGGTCCGTTACCTGACCTGTGGGCAGCACAGGCTGACAAAGCCCACCCACTGCCACACTCTGTCTGCTGCCCCCACCTGCTAGCCATGTGGCCTTCACTTCACTCCCAGCT
>OU015749.1:44885325-44900117 GCA_907169655.1 Acomys percivali
TGTGTGTGTGTGTGTGTGTGTGTGTGTGTGTGTGTGTGTATGGTAGTTGTATCTATCTCTAAAGATAGTACACTTCAAAGGAAAGAAAAATTAAAAGAAAGCTATATAAATAATTCTTCAAACAAATACAGGAAATATATATCTTGGTCTCTGTGATGCTGTGACGTCAAAAGAAGACTAGTAACCACACCCAGATAGGAAGAAGGGCATGTCAATCAATAGCCGTGCTACTAATTAAACAAGGAATACTGAAGAGCCAGATGTGGAAGCATAAATCCAGGATCCTGTGCTTACTTCCCCCACCAAGCTGTACATCTCACTCGTTCTAATGAGAAGCTACAAAAGCCCCCAGCTCATAAATACATCATGCCAGTGGCTTGGCCGTGCCTCCTACAAGGTGAACTGACACTTTTCATTAAGCTCATGCACTCAGAGAGTCCAAGTAAACTCGTGTAGACCCTTTGATCGCACACATCCATGCCTGCGAAATTTCATCTTCAAGAAATAATCAGACAAGCGTGCAATGAGCTAGGTACCAAAAACAGTTCATGTGCTGTTACGAAAGCAAACAGAGAGCAGCGCCCTAAAAAGGGCCATGGAAGTGATACCGCCAGAAGAATGGGCAGGGCTACCACAGTTAGACCTGACACTTAGAAATGTCTCCGTGCACTGGGGACTCCTGAGTGCTCTCTATGTCACAAAAACAAAGAAACAAACAAGAATGGTTTAGCAAAGAAAATGAAAAGCCTGGTGTTTGCTAGAAAATAATCATTACTTTGAATCTGCACTAATAGCAGTTCCTTCTAGTGTCACTGACAATTGTACAATGGACCCTTCCCAAAAGTTCACAACAGAATTTAGCCATTCCATTTTAAACCTCGCTTTAAAATAATAATAATAATGATAATGATAATAATAATAATAATAATAATAATAATAATAATAATTTGAAACAAAATTTTACCTCTGTGAAGAAGAGATTATATATGAAACACACACAACTATTTTTAAAAAATACCTTAAGAATCAGAACAAAGAAATAAAACCATTCTGATGGGCCTGCAAGATGGCTTGGTGTGTAAAGGGGCCTGCTGTCAAGTATGTCCACCTGAGTTCAATCCCTGGGACCCGAGATCCCTGGTCGGAAGGGAGAATCAACTTCCACAAGTTGTCCTGACTGCAACACGTGTGCTGTGGCATGACCACTCACATGTGCACGCTCAAATAAATAAAATGTTTTAGGAGGCTGAGAGACTGCGCAGCAGGTAGGAGTGACTGCAGCACCTCCAGAGGAGCCACGCCTGGTTCCCAGCACCCATGTCTAGTGGCTTACAGCTGGTTATAATTCCAGCTCCAGGGGACCCAATGCCTTCTTCTGGGCACCCACATAAACGTTACACATGCAGAGACTCACACCATACAAAGACAAAGGAGGGGATAGAATACACTGATCTAAAGGGCTAACGGGTAACAATGGAACTGGAAGGTTAAACTGCAGTGAGAAAGTGGAAGACAGAGTAGAGGAGAGGGGAGAGGAAGTGCTAAATAACACCAAAGACCTTCTGAAAATTATTATGGAAAGCTACTCCTGTAGAAGCTTTGCACACATACACAAAAAGACTTTAACTGGAATTCTCATATAGCAGGGCAGCAGACACTAGAGGCTAACAATAAAAAGCCCAGGGACAAATATAAGCTCCTTGCTTTGGAATTGTTGGCCAGTGAGGTCTCATGGGTCCCCAGACATCACAATGATTGCCACTGCTCTTGGCTGCCCTCCAGAACTTGATGGTAAGACCCTAGTGCTGATGAGATCACACGTTTGCATCACAGAATACGGAAAATGAAGCTCGTACAAGACCTGGGGGCTTTTCCCTACTGACCAGCTTTCATAGTCCTAGAAAGTGTTTGCAAAAGTTTGCAAGCTACCGGAGAAGAGCAACAAATCCTTCAAACTATAACAGTGACTGGCCTGGGAACACGTGCTCACCAGTGCAGTAGTGGCATTTCATGTATATAGGTGTTTTGTCTGCATGTGTATATTTACATCGCATGTATGCAGTGCTCACTGAGGTCAGAAGATGACACTGGCCTGCCTGAAATTGGAGTTATGGATGGTTGTGCCATGTGGGTGCTGGAAATTAAGCCCTGGTTCTCTATAAGAGCGGCTAGTGATCTGAACCACCTAGCCACCTGTCCAGCCCTATCAACCGCTTCCTAATTGCATCTAAGTCTCACTGCCCGAGAGGAAACCCATACCTAGCCCCATTATCAGGCTGGGAAGCTATGACTAGACAGGTCATTGGCCTTCGGGGAGAATCTGCTACTATTATGCTGCTGAATGGAAACTGTATTAAACTGGCTCCTAATGACTTATCCTCATACCCATGGACCAATGCATCCATCTGTCATCCTTCATCTGACAAGCTTGTATTTATAGTACATGGAGCACATGGTGATTAGCAAAGGTCACTATGGGCCAAGGTGCCCTAAAGGAGACATATATACTTTACCACACTTCCAAGGCTCAGGGATCATTGCAGAAGATGGGGTGGAAAGAGTGTGGGTGCCTGAGGTAGTGGATGACTTAAAAAACCCATTACCTTCTGGACACATGGGGGAGCTACACGGATGAACTCATAGCAGTTGCAACAGCATGGACAAAACTCGCACGAGCCCAAGTCAGATCGAATCCAAGCACGGAGATGGGGACTGGGCACACCATCCTACCCGCAGACATGGAGCTATTGACAGCTATCTGCTTCTGGGACGGGGAGAAGGAGAGATGGCTTTCTTAAAGAGTGTAGTCCCTGCTAAATAGGCCACACTCTGCAGTGGAGGGCCACGTAGGCAAGACTATTTGGCAGCACAAAATTGATCTTGAAGGATTAGAAACGATAAGGACACAGAGTTGGGCATGGAGGGAAGGGCGGAGTGAATTAAGGAAAAGTTGAGGGAGGGGAGGTGAATATGATCAAACCCATGTGAGTTTGCCAGGCAGTGGTGACACACCCCTTTAGCCCCAGCACTCAGGAGGCAGAGGCAGGCAAATCTCTGTGAGTTTGTGGCCAGTCTGGTCTACAGAGTGAGCTACCAGGACAGCTAAGGCTACACAGAGAAACACTCTCTTGAAAAACCCAACTCCCGCCCCCCCCAAAAAATAAATAAAATGTCTCATGATTGAAGGAAAGGGTTAGAAACATTTCCTATAATCTCTTACTTTGTCTCAAAACATATATGTCATATACACACACACACACACACACACACACACACACACACACACATACATATACATGACCTGCTATTCAAAGGTCAACTCCCACCCTTGGGGACTTTATTTTCTATGTACTTGAGGCAGCAGAATTTATTCATAGGATACTTAGCCTCTCATGTCTCAGCTCACTCATTGGAGAAGAGGGAAGCCATGTAAAGTATATAAAGCCACCAGTTAACAAAGTCCTCCCAAGACTAAGAGGGGCGAGAACAAGAGCTGCTTGTGAACTTGACCTGCTGGCATGGGCAGGCAGGACAGCCACCCAACTGCACACAGGGCAGCAAGCAGAAGGCAAGGAACACTCGTGTGGTGGGAGGCAGGAAGAGATTAGAAGACTTGAAAACCAGCTGTAGAACTGTGCTTCACACTGGGAGGGCTGTAAGCACAGGCTATCGTCTAGATGGAATTCTAGAAATGCAGAATTTCCCAGAAGTTTCCAGGTTGAATGGGGGGTTGGAGGTGGGGGGGAATCAAATCAATACAACAAACCCAGGAAACAATCTGGGTCATGTCTCTCAGGCTTTCCTTGCCACTGTGTGTACTGGAATTTCACTTGCCATCAGGGCCTCCTCCTCCTCCTCCCTGCTTCTTCTCTTCCTCACCCCTTCCTTCGCCACACAGGTATCTCATGCATCAGGCTGGCCTATGAAGTTGAGGATGACCTTACACCTCTGACCTTGCTATCTGCACCTCCTGAGTGCTAGGGCTGCAGGCATAAGCCACTACTTTCTGTTTTAAGTGACCTGGGAACCTAACTCAGGGTTTCATGCATGCTAAGCAAGGACCCTGCCAACTGAGTTACATCCCCCAGCCTCTTTTTTTGGTGTAGCCCTGATCATTGACGTTTTTGTATCTACCACCTACACATGTAGTGTAAATCGTACCTCGCATCTGCCTAACAACCAAGCAACATGATCCTAGAACTCTAGAATGCCCATTTACTCTCAGTCCAAGGCCTGGCAAGCCTGCTAACCATAGGGATCTCACAGCCGGTGCACGGTGGATGGATGCTAAGAACGGAAGGCTTGGGGGCCAGGTATGGTGGCGCATGCCTTTAATCCCAGCACTTGGGAGGCAGAGGCAGGTGGATCGCTGTGAGTTTGAGGCCAGCCTGGTCTACAAAGCAAGTACAGGACAGCCAAGGCTAACACAGAGAGACCCTGTCTTAACCCTCCCCTCCTAAAAAAAGAACGGGGGATTTCTCTAGCCTTTACACAGCTCTGGCATGACAAGGGGACACTGTACCAAGCCGCACACAGACTTTGCTGGGCTCTTTCAACGTCCCTTGCCAATTCATAACATGAAAATATGTATCAGTCACTCTGAAGCTAAAATTGTGAAATGCATCAATAAAGGTAGTGCCACGCTACTACTCACAAGGGCAGATGAGCAAGGTCAAGGTGCGAGTGCTCAAAGTGAAGCCACTTAATGAGGTTAGAGCTCAAAAAGCAAGCACCGTCCAGTCTCCCCACCACTCTGGTTAAACACTGAAGGCCTGGCGCAAACCGGTTCCTGCCAGAACATCAGGCCATGGGATGTGGGAGAGGCAGGCTAAGTACTCTGGGCTAGAACAACTGTCTGCTTGCAGCTGTTCCCACAGCTTTGCTGTCCAGGACATGGGGTGGGGGAGACTTGACAATAGAAATTCTTGTGGACTAGGCAGACAAGGCAAGAGACTGTAAGCTCACTGTGAAACAAGGCAAAGAGGACCCAGCTGATGTCACCAAAAGACGTTATAGCACAGAAGTTCAGCACTTCTCCTTCACACAATAGAGCTGATGAGGTGTGGAACAGATGACAAAAAATACCAAGGTGTTAGTTTTCTTCTAACAAAATCTCACTAGCTCTCTCACACACAAATGCACTCAGAGAAGAGGAAGAAAAAGGCTTGGGGATGGGGTCTATTTCTAGCTTAAAATGCCCTCTCAGTAACTCTAGGTAACAATTAAACACATGGTTCCTTCCCAAGTTAAGCAGGAATGTGTGTGTGTGTGTGTGTGTGTGTGTGTGTGTGTGATGTATGTGTTTTTCTGTGTGGTATATACGTCTTGTGTGTGGGTGTTTATGTGTGGGTATATGTGTGGTGTGTGTGTGTGTGTGTTTGTATATGTGCGCAAATGCACTTGTACTCACGCACACATGTGGTGTTGAGGTTCAAACCCAAGACCTCTACCACTAAGCTATACACCTCTAGGCCTCCTCTGAATATCATTAGGACTAATGATATTCTAAGCTGGACTGAACCACACTATAAAAAATAGGTTCACCTGACACATTTCCATTAATAAAGTGTTTCTTAAAACATTAATATCTGCTTTCTACATTTGTATTTTTGTATATGCAACTTCTGCATATTTATTATGAAAAATCAATGTGTCCATTTATGTCTGTTGTTAATCCCCACAAAGTCTTGTATTTGTAGAGCCATTATGCCACACCTATGCCTAAAATAAAAAGCAGAGGTAAGCTCTTTTGGAGATAGTTGATGCCCCATTGTATTCCAGACACAGCCACTGGCTCTTTGCTCTAGGGGCAGGAACATAGAGCCCACTTAAAACCTCAACAATTTTGCACAAGTCTTGTCATTTTGCAGCTGAACCCTTGCTATTTACTGGTGTGTGTGTGTGTGTGTGTGTGTGTGTGTGTGTGTGTGTTTATTGTATGTAATTGCCTCTGGTTACAGACATCCCTAAACTTAGTCAGCTTCAATAACTTTGCAAGAAATGCTGGGAAGAAAAAAAAAAAACCAAGTTTTGCTACGCTGTGAGCACACGCAATTAACTCAAGAGAAGCCATAAAAACTTAAGGCCATGAAGAAACTGAAACCTGACTGGGGGGTTTGGCACTCTCCTTTCAACCAATCCCGCTGCGAATTTTGAAGGCAGCAGTGTCAGCTGATTGGCACACGCCTTGCAAGCTTCCCTGGCCACTGGCCCCTAGCAGGATGCCTGATCCCAGTTAAACCAGGCAAGTGCAGGCAAGAAGCTCACACAGGAATTAGGACCAGGAGGCCACTGGTTCACTCAGGGCAGCTCAGCTGGGAGTAGATTTGTGGCCATTCTGCCTTCAGTAACATCCGCATACATTCTGGGGTGTCACAAGTTGAGAGGAAGGTTACAAGCACTGAGTGAACAAAGGCCAGAGATGGTGGCTATCTGTGCTAGGGGCGCAGATAGCCCCCGCAGCAAAGAGATGCCTTGCACACAATGTCAAACGTATACTCAATTTGCAAAGCCCCAGTCCTGGTCTGCGGGATTGACAAGTGCTTCCTACTTGTGTGCTATCTGCTTTGCACATGTTAGGTCTCACTCCATTTATTTACTTTCTTTTAGTTGTTAGCGTGAGCTTCAAATTGTTGGGCCAACAAGCAACAAGTCATTATCTCAAAATCACAGAGAAACGTTAGCAAGGATCAGGGCACTACCCAGGAAGAAGAAAACCTTGTAAACTAGCCGCCTTGGACACTAAATCATTTCCATACTCTCTAGTCTAACGGGGACAAGGGAACACTTTCAAGGACAGTTAACAAAAGGGTATCCTAAGGCATTAAAGTAAAACGGTCTACGTCGGGAGTGTGTCTCCAATCACTACACCACTGTTGAGCTTTTTCTCCTGCCCCATGGCTTTATGTGTACGGCGTAATGCAGACAGCTGGCTAGAAGTCACGACGATAACATAACAGGCCAGCAAACTAAAAGTATTCTTTTAAATATGTTTTTAGCTTCCAGAAATACCAGTCACCCATAGCAAAAGAAAGAGGCTATGGATCTGACAACACACTCTTCAACCTTGGACTAGTGACTTAACAATCTTTGGGTTAAGATTCATCACTAAAGTAGTGAGGAAAAATAAGATAGGCAACCAGTAAAGACAACTTCAATGTTATTCAGATCACGGAGATCTCCTCTCAGAGAACCGAGGTAAAAAATTCTAGAAGTTACTTACAAGTCCCATAACTTAGAGGCCAGGATGCTGGTTATCATGAAGTTTCCGCCACTCACACTAGGGGGCAGAATTCTACCCAAGGGGAGACTTTGAACTCCGCAGGTCCTCGAGCTTAGGGTTAGGGAGCCTTTCTACACAGAATTTTTCAAAAAGGCCACCAAGTTAAGAACTATTTCCCCCGGAGACAGAACCTCAGTTTTGTTATAGATAAAAGCAACTAAAACCCAGCCTGGCGGTAATTTACAAAAGGCCCAGTACCTTCCTACAAGCATGAAACAAAAGCCCACTAATTAGGGAATGCTAAAGAGTCTCAATTTTCTACATATTTCTTTTCTTCTAAGTGACTGATGATTCGTTTCTTTCCAGGATGCCTTTCTGGGTGACAGAGACAACCACTTTGGAAAAAGTCAATTCGACCATTGCACAATACATCACTGAGGCCATTATAAGTAGCTGTCTGAGAATACAGTAAGTGAATGTCAGACCTTGAAACACTATAGCCAATTAAGTCTGATAAAGCAAGTTAGCTACTGCGGAGGCGAACTCTCAGCATTCTGATTTGCTGGAAGATTCCAAAACTGTCCCGGACTCACAAAACATCGCCCTGACTTTCAGGGAAAACCTCATCAGCCTCTCTCAAGTCAGCTAAGTTTACTCTGAGCCACTTCAAACCTCAAAACTTAAACAGAATTTATTAAATAAACACAACCAAGAAAGGAATCGGTGCCAAGAAACCAGAGCGACTCTCCATCCCAGGGGGAAAAGGGAACTTTCAAGTCCCGTCTCAAGTAACTGTGGTGTCCCGCCATCAAAGACCCTAAAGAGGGCATCGGTTACATGTTCTAAAATAACCTTTGTTTGCCCTAACGATTTTTATTTAAACTCGAATTCAAGATCTGCCAAAGAATGGTATTCAACTAGGGGTCTTTCGGTCTCCTGCTCTTTAATTATTCACAAACCCCACCGGAGCGCCGCTGGTAGAGCACGGACTCCCAGGGTTGAAGGCCCAACGAGGCAGGGCAAGCAGTGAGTGACTGGACCCAGCCGGCCAGCTCATACTTGGTTAGCCTGCTCCTCTGGAAGCCACTGCACCCAGCACAGGAAGCCCGCACGTTCGGCAAAGGAAGTGCCAGACCTTTCTTGGAGAAAGGCACGTCCCGGCTGCGCCCTTTACCGCGTTTCCTGCAACTGGGCTGCCTGGCCCGCAGCTCTCCCTCGCCCGGCGCCCCAGGACTCACCTGGCGCGGAGTGTCAGCTAGCCACCCACGCCCGGGGACATGCGAGCGCAGGACAAACTCAAACCTGCCTGAGCTTACTCATCCGAGACTCGGGGCCGGCAGAGGGAGTGGGGTTTCAGGAGACTCCCACAAAGTTTCTCTTCCCGGGACGCGCAGGCGCCGGGGCGCGCGCGGTGTGGCGGTCCGGGTCCCGGTGTCCGCCAGGTCCCCCCCCGCCCCCCGCTCCCCTGGCCACTCACCTCAGGAAAGAAGCTGTCCATTGTTCCTGCGCCTGCACCTTCCCGGCGAGGCTCCAGTCGCAGAAGTCCGCGCAGCGGCAGGTCCCGGGAAGCCACGCGTGTCACGGTGCGCCTCGGGGCGACTCCAGCCCGCGGAGCCGCCGCGCTGCCATCCCCAAGTCACCGCTGCTCTTTCGCACCTTTTGTCCGCGTCTCGGACCTCCTCCGTCCCAATCGCAGCCTTTGTCTCTTCTTCCTCCAAGTTCCTCACTTCTGGGCGAAGTGCTCCCGGGCGGAGAACAGCTGGCGGCACATTCTTCCCGGGCTGGTAGGGGGTGGGGGGAGGGCGGCAAGGGGCTGGCGACTCTCCTTGCCTTGCTCCGCGCTCCGCCGGGGGCGCTCGGCCTGAGCGAGGGGACTGCGGATCACCAGCGCGCCAAGACCGGTGAGCACTCCGGACCCAGGCGCAGCCGGCTCTCGCTAGCTTCAGGGTCTCGCCTACCCGTGTGCTCCGCCCGCCACGCCCGAAGCCACACCCCCTGCACATAGCCACGCCTCCTCTGGAACCAGCTCGCCCCCTGGAGCTCCTCCTACAACCTGCGGGCTCGCAACTTCACCCAGACCCCGCCTACTCGGACTCCTGGTCACGCCCAGTGTAGTCCCGCCTACAGCCTGCTCAGGCTTCCCACTTGCCGCGCCCTCTACCAACTACTACCCAGACCACGCCTACATACTGCCCCCGGCCCCGCCCCAAGAAGCCCCGCCCTCAGCCTACCCGGTGTGCTGAGGGCGATTTTTGGACCCTGTGCTGCTACCTAGACCTACCCTGAATCCCTAGCAGCTGAGAGCTTCTGCCGGGTCTTCTCGCCACCTGCCTAGGCGCCATTAGAGAACGTGACTCTTCCCTCGATCCATAGAGACTAGGTGGTTACAGGGCATGGGACAGGGGCCCCACGACGGTGAATCTTAGCCACTCCAGGAACCTACTCCACGCGGATCTCATCAAAGCGCCTCTGCCGGTGAGACCTGGACAGGAAGCGGAAAAAAGAGACGAATCCGAACTTCTGGAAGCTACTTTCCCGAGTGGAATTTCTGTGCTCCAAATCGAGTTAAAAGAAGTTTTTTGTGATAGCCGCGGGGAAATGTTTTGTACACTGGGAGGGGACGTGCCCTATAACACTTTTTAAAATGTAACCCCTTTTCCTGGACGGTAAAGCAAATAACAGATGGAAGGGAGATTGGATGAATGCTCTCACCCACCGGGAGTCAGTCCCGCTTCCCACCAAGGCAACTCCTCCAGCTTTATTGTGGCCAGGAATCTGGGGATCCTGTAACACAGACTGGGATTCCTCAGAGTCCTCTTTCCTAACAGGAGTCCAGATGGCCCTCCAAAGGTGGTGCTTCGCCCAGGGCAGAAAGAACTCACAACAGCACAGAGGGAGTTTCCTTCTGTAGCAGTTTAGCCAGGCCAGGCCACCCAAACACCGGATCCATGAACCCTTTGAAGCAACTGGCTGGGTGGTGTCAGACTTACTCAGGAGCCACAGCTATGCCAGCAGCGGGTTGGTAGCTGGCACACTGGAAACACAGTGAATTAATCGGAGAAGTTCTAAGGGTTTGCCAACTTCTGGCAGCTTGAGAAAGACACTTTGCAGGGGACTCTTTCTGGGAAGTGACACAGCCCTCGCTTTCCCAGGCTGTACCCGACCTAGTTAGGTACCCACTTCTTAGGTTTACTCTCATAACGGCTCCCCCTTCCCACCCCACTTTGGTGTCCTATTCACCTGCAATTGGGAGAGTCGAAGCTTTTGAAGGTAGGGTAAGGTAGGTTATTATGCTCAAAGACTGAATAAAATGAGTGAACAAATGAACCACCTTGTAACACTTGTTTTGAAATGTAAGCATCTTTGTTATTCGAAGCAGTTCATTGGCATTAATATCCTTACTCCCTTCCTCTCACCACTTTTGGGGAAGAGTCGGGTATAAGCCAGTGAATGATACATGCGCTGTGGTTTCTTCCCCTGCTGTAGACAAATTGAAGGAAAGTTAAGATGGAGCCAGGATTAATGTCAACAGTTCTCAACACAATCAAAGAGCTTAGTCAGATGAGTCTTGCCACCAGGTGGGTACTGATACCGCAGTTGAACGATTAAGCCATTAATGGCATTAATCTGCACACATCTCTGCAAGAGAGATGATTTACGGAGCTTGTTGGAGTGTGTGGGTGTGGGTCGGTTCCCAGCATCATCCCTGCTCCAGGCTTGTTGGACAACCTTGGCCTTTCAGGAGTTCCATCCAAGCCAATACTGGCTTCTCAGTTAAAACAGATGTGCTATGCCAATACAGCCATTAATGGTAGAGGAGCCTGGGACTACCAAACTACATGGGCATGCTGTACTTTTCCCTATCTTTCTGCAAATTTAAAACTTCAAAACACAAAAGCAAAACAAACAAAAAACACACCCAAAACTAAAGTGTTTGTTTTTATTTAGATACAGGATTTTAAATATTCTAAGATATTCCAGAATTTTCTATGTATGTAGCTTAAAATGACCTTGAGCTTCTGATTCTCCTGCCTCTATCTAGGAAATTTAGGGCACCGTGTCCAAATTTGGGGCACTTTTGCTGGGGATAGAAACCAGAGCTTTGAGCATGCTAGGCAAGCACTGAATGAACTGAGCTATAGCCCCAGCCTGTTTGTTGCTAAAACTAAGTAGCTCAGGCCTGTCTCAAATACACAACCCTCTGCCCTAGCTTCCTGAGCACTGGGATTACAGGCATGGGCAGGCACACTAGGCTTGGTTTTGTTGTTTTTAAAGCACTGTTGTGCTTGTTATTATAATTTAAAGTAACAATAAATAACTACATGTAAAAAAAAAACCACAATTCATGAAAAACAACTACATAGTCCAAAATGAAAATTATAGTAAATAAAACAGTTGCTTTATACTTTTGCTTATTAGAAAATATTGAGTTATTATAATCGCTTCTGCATTTATTCTGATTCAGAATATTATTTTGGTTGAACAATGATAATCTGCTCATATGTTTACTAATAGTCTTTCATATAATTATGAATATTCTTTATACTACATCAAAACAATAAATAATTCAAAGTGTTTGTTTATGATATGAAATCTGAAGCCATATAAATGCATAGTTTTTACTTTGTTTGTTTTGTTGAGACAAGTTCTCTTTATTTCGCTCTTGTTGTCTTGGAACTCACTATATAGACCAGCCTGACCTCAAACTCAGAGATCTATTTAATTCTACCCCGCCTTGTCACTGGAACTGAAGGCATGAGGCACTATGCTGCTCAGCTCATAGTTCTATGTTACTGCTTGTCACTTAAAAAAAGGCATGGTTAATAAGTGTCCCCTACTTAACACATAAAGAAAAATTGCACACCAGATCCCATATATGAAGTTGAATTTATGCAACTATTTTATTTCTTTGAAAAAATGTTTACCATCATACACAAATACTCTGGGCTTATAAAAGAAAAAAATAAAAACACACAACCGAACAACAGCCTGGTCCTGAATCCCTGATGTAGAGTGGGTACCTGGGAATCTGCATTTTAATAAGCACACAGATAGTCCATGGGGAGCTTGAGAATCCTTGCAGAATCTGTCAGATTTTCTGTCTGTCTGCACATTCTCAGGAAAGTAGAAAAAACAAACCTCAGTAGTATGACTGTTTGCAAAACGGTGAAGTTATTCTAAGCGTTCAGAGTAGGGTATGCAAGCCTTTGGGATGTACCAGCTTCTGGAGAAGGCCTGTTACACTCACAAGGTCTTTGACAAGGCTGACAGAGAAAGGCAGGGCCTCCAAATCAATACATCTCTAAGAATATTTACTCTTGCTACTTCTCTGGGTTGGTTGGTTGGTTGGGTTTTAATTTGAGTTGTTAAATACTTCCTCTTTGGGCTGGGCTACTGACTGGACCAAGCGAAAGGTCAAGCCCTACCTCTGTCAAGTGACAAGGTCACAAGAATGTTAAGTCTGAGCCAGGATACTGCTCTGAGCCAAACCTTGTTCTCAGCTCTCCACGTGTAATTCAAAGATATTCTGCCTGGCTAATAAGGGACCATGTTTGGAAAATGAAACACTTCAAAGGCCGAGGTAAAGCTTTCTTACTTATTGGCAAATAGTACCCACAACTGAAAAGCATATTATCTCACCATCAGCGAGATCATTTTCCCTACCTCAAGCCGGAGCCGTATATGTTTACCTGTGAGTTGAGTAATATAATCGTGCCCGGTTTGTCCTCCGCTGTGTGTTTGTTTGCTCTCAATTGAGATGTGTTGTCTTAATTTCCTTTATAAATTCAAATTGAGTCCTCTGTTGTTGCTGACTCGCTTTCTGCTGATGCTTATCTCGGTGTGTGTGCAGGTGGAGCCTTTTCCACTATCTTTATTTTTATTAAATACCCAGTGTTTAATTGCTGCATGGTAATACTTTAATTACTAGTTAGAGAAAGGGAAAGTTCTGGAGGGTTTTTTCACACAAATTAGAAGTTAATAGCTGACACAATTTAGAACTCCTTTCATGCTTTATTTAATAGCAGGCCGTCCGTGCGCTTCACTTACAGAACTGGGTGGTTACATTTTCAATGGTTTTTGTCATTTTGAAAAAAAAAAAATTAAAAATAAGGGGATTTGTAAGTTTTTAACGTTTTTATGTGTGTGAGTGTTTTGCCTGCATATAAGGCTATGCACCATGTGTGTGCCTGCTGTCTGTGGATTCCATTTTCATCCATGGTCTGGTCCATTTATGTATAATACATCTTATAATATCTTGGAAAGTCTATCTGGTTTCGTCCTTGATTTCCTTCTGTTTTTGTGCCTTCTCCTTCCATTACTCCAAAGTGACTGCAGGCTAACTTTCCAAAGTCTCTCATTTCTCGCCCCTATCATCATTCATAATGTAGTTACCTTTTCCAAACAGCAAGCTCTCACCTGCCTCTTTCAAGCTTTCCCCAAAGCCAACACATACAGTTGTGCCTACTCTGAAAGCATTTGTTCCTTCACCCAGTTATTTCCTGAACCCGCTAGATCATCTCTCTTCTGAGTCCTTGCTATGGTGTGGCTGTGGTTAGTTCTTCCCAAAGCTTCATGTGTTGGAGGCTTATTCTTTAAGGAATGGTATCGAAAAACGGTTGAACCTGGGAATATAGATCAGCTGGCACATATATAGCCCTGAGTTTGAGGCCCAGCATCCTGGGAATCAAAGTCTGTTAGCTTCTCTCTGTTGCTGTGGTAAAATACTGTGACTGTGGCAACCTATGGAAAGACAAGTTATTTAGGCCTACGGCTCCAGAGGCAGAGTCCTTAATGGCAGAGAGAGGCAGGACAGTGGATGGGCAGCACTGGAAGCTGAGAGATCATGTCTTCATTCACAGCATGAAGCAGAGAGAGAATTGGACACTGGGAGAGGCTATATACTCCTAAAGCCCACCCTCAGTTTCTCCCAGCAAGGCACACCTCCCCAAGCAGACGCAGCAACTGGGGACCTTGTGTTCTAATACCTGAGCCTCCAGGGGCTGTGTATCACCCACCACCCAGATATACATAGTGGCCACTGTGTGTTACAGGGATGGTCTCTGCAGCCTCAGTATGTGAACACACCAGCAATCCCAGTAAGTGGAGGCAGGAAAACCGGAAGTTCAAGATCATCATTGCCTTTATAAGAAGTCAAAGGTCAGCCTGTGATGGGTGGGTTTAGGTGGGAAGAACTTTAATAGTAAGGCATCACTCGAAGTAATTCATCATGGAGACCCCTGAAATATGCCTGTCCTTGAAAGTAGGTTATTATAAAGTGGGGCTACACCATCTGTTCGTTGTCTTTTGCTTATTCCTATTTCCCATCCTGTTTTTCTTGCCACATTTTTCAAACATCAGAATCATCAATCAAAAAATCTCCTTCTTTACACATTATCCAGCCTCAGATGTTCTATTACCTCAAGGAAAAGGGACACACCCATCACTCTGCAGTACTGGTACTCTGGCTGACATGCTGTCAACACTTCAGTCCTCTGAGACCTGATGTTTGCCCTTGGCACCGTTTTCTTTCTTTCTTTCTTTCTTTCTTTCTTTCTTTCTTTCTTTCTTT
>OU015749.1:44906116-44917063 GCA_907169655.1 Acomys percivali
CACACACACACACACACACACACACTGCTCCTGGTTGCTGTTGATGCAGTTTGATCAGAAGTTGAAGATTGGAGATATCCTGAAACAAGTATTGAACTTGCCCCCAGGAACTTGACCACCCTAAACAGCAGGAAGTAGCTAAGAAAACCTATACTCCTTCTCCCCACTAACCTCCTTTCTCTCCTACCTTGTGTTGGGGTGTTGGAAGGAATTGAAGTGGAGAAGAAAGAAAGAGATATGAGAAACCAAAATAAAAATAGACTTAGAAAATATGCTTACACACACACACACACACACACACACACACACACACACAGAGTAAAGATGAACTTGAGAGCTGGGGTGTGTCTCAGTTGATAGAATGGTAGGGAGCAGGCATAGAGCCCTGAGTTAGACCCCAGCACTGCATAAACAGTTTTTTTTTTTTGGCATAACAATGTAACCCCAACACTTGGGAAGCAGAGTCAGGGGAATCAGAAGTTCAAGGTCAGCCTTGAATGTGAAGTGAGTTTGAGGGACTAGAGAGACCGTTCAGACACTGAGAGCCTGGGTTGTTCTTCCACAGGACAGGAGGTTGGTTCCAGTACCCACACAGAGGCTCACAACAGTCTGTAACTCCAGCTCCAGGAGTTGGTGCCTCTGTGGGCACCCAGTAAACACATGGTGCATAGATGTAATATAAGCATGAGACCACACACAGAAAAGAAAAGAAAATGAAAGAAACAAAGTGACTTCGAGGGCAGCATGGGATAATGAGATCCCGGCCAAAAAAACTAAAAAGGACAAAAAGACTTGAGTGAGATTGGGAATGTAGCTGGGTTGGTAGAGTACTTGCTTTGCATGCGTGAAAACGTGGGTTCGATCCCTCGTATCACAAAACAAAAGCAATAATAATAACAATGTGAGGATATTACCAACAGAGGTCTAAGACTGAAGACTCCAGAGCAGCCCCATTCTCCTGCAGCAGCAGTGGCTAAAACATGACAGAGGAGCTGAGACTAACTTGCGCTTTCATGAACGAGTTCGGAATGCAGGAGGACGATAAGAAAGGCAGGGCTCTGAGGAGATTGGGAGGGAGTCGACTGTGAACCTGAGAGGAGGATGGATGAGGAATTTTCTGAAGGGGTACTCTCCACGGAGTGCTTAGTGTACTAAGAGATAAGGCAACTTGAATATTTACATTGGTAAACCTATAGGTTAACTAACGTTTCTCTTCACGTCCAGAGTATTGCAACTTTCAAGGTGGAAGGAAGAGGTTGTGGGATTCTGGCTACTAGGAGCCACTGGGTGAAGTGTCCGGGAGAGACAATCCCTGTATTCTCCAAGGCTCTGCGTCAGCTAACAAATGAGATGATATCAGGTGAGAAGGTGCCTGGAACAGGAAACCCCTTTGGGAGATGCACAGAAGCAAACCTCATTGCGGTGTCATTTCCTGTTGCCACTAGAGACCCTTGCCTCTGTATTCTCTCTGAAGGCCACATTTTCTCACCACCGTTATCTTTTTTGCCATAGCATCATCTTCTCTCTAATCAGAACACTTGCATCAACAGATAGCCTGCCTGAGTAGCCCTGAAATGGGTGTTTCCTCCTCTGGCGACTGCCTCCAGAACCAGACATATATAAGCATTCTTTTTCCTCTTCTCTTTTTGCCGGTGTCACCAGTGACTTCTCTGCTGCTGTCAGCAATTGTGGCCAACCTAAGCTATGTGAGGCCTGCCATAAACAATCAAGTAAACCAACAACACTTTATTTAAGGCCCCCGCACATCCCAGGCCACCCTCCCCCACTTAGCATCATGTACTTCTGTTTCAGAGGCTGACAAATCTCTCCCCCTCTTAACCTCTCCCCCAGCCAGGATCTCCCACCTCTTCTCTCAGGTACAACTCCACAACAACTTTAACTTCTCTGATTAAAGAGCAATAGCCATGAAAATTGTTTGTGGCCTTTGCCTTTCTCCGAGGTCTGCTCATCTTTGTTTACTCTGTGTTGCTGTCTTCCTCCTCCCTAGGGGCTCAATACAGGTGCTATAGCACCAGCCCATCTAACCTGCCCTTAGGCAGAATGTTAATCTCACCTGATTTCATCACACTATTTATCATTCATTGCAATGGCCTTCTGTATTCAGTGGGTAAAATCTAGCGCCAAGCCTGTTGAAATGAAGTGACCGTGGGACAAAGGCTGATGAATATGTAGCTAGGGATCCTCCTTTGTAGGGTTTCTATACACCTTCAAACCCCCTCACCCAGACTGGGTTCCTCACTTCCTGGTACAGGCAGCCACCCCACACTGGCACTGCCCTGTAAGATACCACTCTGCCATGCCTTCCCACTCTGGTGAGCTGAAATCTCTTTGAAAGTGTCAGCTCAAAATCAACCCCTTTCCCTTAACATCTTTCTGCTGGGCATTTTGGTCACAGTGATTTGAAAATAATGAATACACATACACACACACACACACACACACACACACACACACACACACACACACCTTGGTATGCAGCTAATGATATAATAGGAATCCTTTCACCTGCATATATACATTTAAATTAGTGGACTTTGGTTAAGTGCATGCTCATGTGTGCTTGGGGGCATAGGCGCGCGCGTGCGTGTGTGTGTGTGTGTGTGTGTGTGTGTGTGTGTGTGTGTGTGTGTGTAATGTTTCTCTGGAAAACTCTAATAAAATTCAAAACTCCTTACTCCAAACCTCTGCTCACTTGTGCAGATTAGTTTCTTGTCAACTTGACACAAGGTAGGGTCATCTGAGAAGAACTTGTATTGGGGAAATACTTCTATAAGATTGCATGGAGACTAGTCTGAGGGCAATTTCTTGATTCATAATTGATGTGGGAGGGGCCAGCCCGTGTGGACATCTCTGTATAGATGATCCTGGGTGGTACAAAAAAGCAGGCTGAACAAAGCATGGGAAGCAAACTAGTATAGTAAGCAGTGATCCTTCGTGGCCTCTGCTTCAGTTCCTGTCTCCAGGTTCCTGCCTTGAGTTCCTGCTGGGACTTCCCTCAATGGTTGACTGTGATCAGGAAGTGTAAGCCAAATAAACCCTTTCCTTCAAAGTTGTTAACATGCTTCATCCCAGTGCCCTGTGTCTCCTGAACATGGAGAGCACTGCAGAGTAGATTTCAGTAAATTGGAATAAAAATAGCCCTTGAACTTTTATTGAACATGGAAATATTCTGCTAGTGTCTGTATTAGTCTCTATAAGAAGCTGTACCAGCATGAGCCCCTCAAACTGAAGCACATTCCTTGTTCACTTTTGACCTGATTCCACCTCCAAGGCTGGGAGTTCTCTTCACCTCTAAGAACCTCCCCTTCTGGTCAAGCACTATAGGATCCTGGTAGCATATCTCTTCTTATCTCACCAACTCAAGATACCCCTGTACCCATGCTTGCTTACCCATCATCAACCCACTGTCCCTTTCCAACTGGTCCATTCCATCAGCATCCAGACAGGAATAGAACTTCTCTCTTTACTCTTCATGTCCAGGGACTTACATTTCTTAGCTTCTCTTTGTAACAAAACTCTAAACAAGTGTGTCTTTAGCATTTTCTATTTTTTTCCCCTTCCAACATTTATTCTCTCATTCTCATTCTAATCAGCTTGACAGAACGCATGGAACCTGGGCAGGAGAGATGTTCAGGGTTAGAGTGCTCATGGTTCTTGCAGTGGACTGTGATTTGATTCTCACCATCCTTGTGGTCAATCACAACTGTCTGTAACTCTAGTTTGAGAGATCCAGTGCCCTCTTCTGACCTCTGAGGTCACCAGGCATGCACATGGTGTGATACTCATACACATGAAATAAATAAATCTTTAAAAATTAAAAAGGAGAGAAAAATTTAAAAGGAGATATAAAAAATGGAAAAAGAAAGAAACCTAGAGCTTTCCAAAAGACTTTACACAGCCACCCCCAGCTATGTACAGCATGTACACCCCCAATCTTGTACAGAATACCTCCTTTAACTATAGAGAGTATAAGCTTTCATTCATTAAAGTGTTGCTATTTTGATCCATGATGTGCTCATGTGGGGCTGATCTTCATCTATGGAACTTACTGCGATATTGGGATGAGGGTGTATACTTCTAAACTATTTGTCATGAAAGAGCTGTAGCAACCACAGGTTCTTAAAGTTGTACCTGGGACTCTCAGGCACAACTCTATAACTAGGTGTTGTAGACTGAGTAGCTGAAACAGGAATCATTTTAGAAACAGTCTGGAGGCTGGTAGGTCAAGATGGACGTGTAGGGTCTAATAGTGCGGTGTGGTGGCACCTTCTGGGCCACATTCAATCCCCAGCATGGGAGGGGGACCAAGTATGACAAGGTCGCAGGTAGAGCCCAAGCATGCCCTATCAGTGAGTACTCATCTAGCTTGGCTCTGCTGACTTTTCTAGCACCTTCCAAAAGAGAAAACCTCAGCTGTGACCAAGCTTTCAACAATGAAGGACATTTTAGGTTCAGACCATAAGTGTATGTACATACTCTGCCAGGTAGGTAGCAGGCTGCAGACCTAGGGAAAAGTTGCACTAGAGTCCAGAGATGATGCGTTGGCAGAATTTCTGTTTGCTTGGATAAAGTCAGTATTTGTTCTTGTTAGATCTTCAGCTGGTTGGATGAGGACCCCATTGGAAGGTGGCCTTCCATTTTACCAAAACCCATACATTTACATGTAAATATCATGGCCGAGCACCCTATCTGAAGTAGTAATAATGTCTGACCATCTGGACGCTGTGGGACAGCTAGCTGAAGAAGTATAAATTTAGCCATCCCAAAGGGTTCCACATTTGAGGAAGTTAGGAATCGGTAGTGAACCGAGTTCTCACTGTCTGAGAGCAGCCATAGCATCCTTGACTCTTTCTCGTGGCCTTTGCCTCACTCTCAGGAAGGAGATTTGGGAATGAGACAAGAGGTCATGGCCAGTGTGTGACCCATGATGCCCAGCACCAGACGCAGTGGACCAGTTTCAAAATAAACAGAGCAAGTCTGAAAAGTTTTTCTAAATCTTACAGGTCAAACATATAAGAACTGTGAATGAAGTCAGCTAAATTTTACATCAGTCCTGAAAATATGCATCATGGTTTTTTTGGTTTCTGTTTTTGGTGTTTTGGTTTTTTGAGACAGGGTCTCTCTGTGTAGCCTTGGCTGTCCTGGACTCACTCTGTAGACCAGGCTGGCCTTGAACTCACAGGTATCCGCCTGCCTCTGCCTCCCAAGTGCTGGGATTAAAGGCGTGCGCCACAATGCCCGGCCTGCATCATGGTTTTTGTTTTTGTTTTTGTTTTTGTTTTAAATCCCTTGTGATGTTGACAAACTTGTCTGTGCTATCAACAATAAAAACACATTCCTTCTAACACCCAGGAGGCAGAGAGGGCAGATCTCTGTGAGTTCAAGGCCAGCCTGGTCTACAAAGGGAGTCCAGGACAACCAAGGCTGCACAGAAAAACCCCTGTCTTGAAAAGAAAAAAGAAAGAAAACAAAAAGAAGAAAATGTAAGCACGGGAACTGCCACCCGCAGACATGCTGAAGGAGTGTGGTAGTTTGCTTTCAGTTGTCGTGATAAAGATCATGCAGCCCAAAGCAACAGGGTGGGGGATGGGGGCAGTTTGTTTCATCTTGAAAGTTACACAGGGACCATCATGAAGGGAAGCCAGGGCAGGAACTCAGGGCAGGAACCGGGAGGCAGGAACTGACCATGGAGGATCCCTGCTTACTGGTTTGTTCCTCAGAATTTGCTCAGCCTTGTTTCTTATACCATCCAGGACTGTCTGCCCAGGGACAGCACCACCCATACTGGGCTGGGCCCCTCACATGAATCGTTAATCGAGAAAACAGACTTGTCTACAGGTGATTTGATGGTGACAATCCCTCAATAAAGGCTCCCTCTTTCTAAAGGACTGTAGCTTGTATCAAGTTGATGAGGAAGAAAAAAAAAAAAAAAAAAAAAAAAGAAAAGAAAAGAAAAGAAAAAAAGAAAAAAAAAGCTGACCAGCACAAGGAGTATGTAGCCTTCCAAATAATAACATTTACAAATGTATAATTGGTGCTGAATTCTTCACTCATTCTGCTTAACATTCAATATTAAAACAAGTTTGTATTGGTAGTTGGCTTGTGCTTCAGTCCAAATGGTGTTCAGAAACTGTGAGCCTCGGGAGATTGGGATTTGTCCCACCACAGGCCAGAGGCAGAGAAGCCATCGTGGAAGAAGAAAGTCTCACAGGACTCAGAGAAGCCAAAGACAAATCTTTGCAGGGCAGCGTTGTTGGCTATTGGGGAAGTTTATGGGACATGAGAATCAATGTCTTTCATGTCTGCTCTTGCGGAGCATGGCCGCCTCTCACCTCTATTTCTGAAAACCTTTCAGGAAGTTCTGCATGGCTTTGTTTCCCTAAAACTTAGTTGCTTATAGGCGGAAATGTCTACACTAGAGTCGTGAGGTATGGACTTAGGAGCTTTAACAGCCTGTTCAATTCAAACTCCAGATGGATACCTTCATTTTTAATTTGGGAATGTTCCATGCAACATTGGCATCTTGTCTGAAAACCTTACCTGGGAGCTTCCTTAAAAATAGATGTTAGCTGGTTCCCAGGGACATTTGTGTGTGTATAAAAGTGAGTGAATGTGGCAAAGACACTTAGGCCAAAACAATCTTGTAAACATGTATAATAAATCTCTCAAATGTTTCTTCCTGTGAATTTCACAAAATTGCTGTGTAGTCTTTACAGCTGAGTGCTGAGATGTTTAGCTTGTGGATTGTTTTGCCTTCCAGGCCAAGCAGAGTAGTGAATGACAGCAAGTAACAGCTGAGCACAAGACAAGGACATTAACTAACAGGGATGGTGAATGGTCTTCATTCCTTACTCACTTTCACAGCCTAACTGTGATAGTCAAGGTGTTCTACCAAGCGACCACTGAACACCAACACCACAGCACCCAGGGCCGCTCTTGGGGTATGTGACTTGAGTTTGTGCAGTTCGCAGGGCCTCCCAAGCTTGGTTTAATTCTCGCCTACCACCGTCTTGACATTTGTTGTAGTTTTATCTTTGAACTTAAACTTTGCAAGCAGAGTCTGATGGGACAACGGACCATGGGAGCGAGGAGACATAGTTTTAACAAACGTTCCATTTGCTTATCATCTGCTTATTAGGATGCATAGCATTCAAGGAAGTTCAAAGTGAGTGTAAGGTCAGCATGTTATATTTACAATTGAATAAAGAAGGCCTGCGCAATGCCCCAAGAGGATGCCCTTCTATTCAAACCAAATCTGTCCTTAATGAAGAAAGGAAGTAATGACATTTGAAAAAAAAAATCATGTGTGTAGCAAAGGTGGCAATGAACTCAGGTCTCCTGGAAGAGCAGGATGTACTCTTAACTGCTGAGTCATCTCTGCAGCCCCAGTAATGGTATTTTAAGAAATTCATTAATAGGGTCAGGGATTGGCTCTTTCTCATGGAGTGGGTCTCAAGTTGGGCCAGTCGTTGGTTTGCCATTCCCTCAATCTCTGCTCCATTTTTGTCCCTACACATCTCGTAGATAAGACAAATTTTGAGTCGAAGATATTATGGATGGGTTGGTGTCTGGAAGTCCCACCTAACTACAAGAAGTGGTGACTTCAGGCTCCATATCCCCCACTGTTAGGAGTCTCAGCTAGGGTTACCCCCATAGACTCATGGGAGCCTCTCCTATCTCAGAGATGCCTCCCCTTTCTGGTCTCTCTCCCAGAACTCCCCTTTCTCACTCCCCAGCCCTTGCCCCCCATTCTTCCCATTCCTGATCTTTACCCCTGTTACCCTCCCCACTACCTCTCCTACCCAGCTCCCCCCTTTTATCTACTTCAGATGTCTATTTCATTTCCCCTTGAGTGAGATTCAAGCAGCCTCCCTTGGGCCCTCCTTGAAAGCCAACCACTGACACTATTAACAAAACTCTGCAATGCTTGCAGACAGGAGCCTAGCATAACTGTCTTAAAAGCTTCATTTAGCAGCTGATGGAAACAGATTTAGAGACCCACAGGCAAACGATAGGCTGAGATTGAGGAGTTTTGTGTAAGAGTAGGAGGAAGGATTAAGGCAGCCAGAGAGGTCAAGGACACCATAAGAAGACCTGCAGAAAACTAACCTGGACCCATGGGCTCATAGGGACTGAACCACCAACCAACAAGCATTCATAAGCTAGACCTATAGACCCCCTACAAATACGTAGCAGATATGCAGCTTGGTTATCTTGTGGGTTCCCTAACAATGGGAGTGGAGGCTCTCTGTTCCCTACCTTTGGACCCTTTTCCCCTAGCTGGGTTGCCTTGTCTAGCCTCAGTGGAAGGGGATGCACATAGTCCTGCTATGACTTGAGGTGCTAGGGTGGGTTGGTGCCCATTGGGAGAAGAAGGAGAGGGGGAAAGAAAGGGGAGGGGTCATGAGAGTGGGACTGGGAGAAGAGGAGGGAGGGGGCTGGGATCAGGCTGTAAAGTGATTAAATTAAAAAAATTTTTTTTTGAAAAGAAATTCAAAGGCCCACTAGTTAAGATCCTTAGTTGCCAAAGAACCCACATGGAGGCTCACAGTGGTTAGTGACTCCAATCACAGAGGCTCCAACACTTTCTTTTAGCCATCAAAGGCACTGCATGCACATGGTGCACAGGTACACCTACAGACAAAACACAAAATACATAATAATTTAAAAAAGCAATTCAAAGAACCAAAGACATCAACCAAGCCTTTTATTATTTACATGTATTAGCCAATGACAAGCATTGAAAATGATGGTATGGGAAGACACAGAAAATGGACAATGCATAGTTCCTTCTCCTTAATCCTGAGTAAGTAAAATGTGTGCATTGAGAAAGCATTGAACCGAGTGTGGTGTCACATTCCTTTAATCCCAGCACTGGGAAGCCAGAGGCAGGCCGGACTGTGTAAGTTTAAGGCCAGCCTGGTCTAATAGTGAGTTTCAGGCAAGCTAAGACTATACATTGAGACTCTATCTCAAAAAACAAACATCAAGCAAAAAAGAAATGAAACTGAAATGGCTGAGTGGCTATTGTGCAGTGTTTCCATTGTTCTTACAAGAACAAAAGAGGCCCGATTCTTGCAGAAGGAATGGAATGTGTGAATTCTACAGGGGCTAAAGAAATAATTTAATTTAAAATTGGCATTACCCAATATAAAGAAGAATGGCAACATCTCTGCTAGTAATTTAAAATTCAATTTCTTTCTTTACTCACAGTGACAAAAGAACAAATAAAAATGGCATGCCAAGGGAAGAGAGAGATGGTAGAATAAAGTGAACGTTTTTTAGTTTTGTTCTTTGAAAGGTACTATTTCCTCCATGTTTTGAACACGGGGGTCATGCATTTTCACTTTGCACTGGACCCCATAAATTATGTAGGCAGCTCTGACTTTTTAGATACTACAACAGCAGGCTTATGTGCAATTAGGGTCACAGGGGAGGGTGGAGGCAGAGCTCACAGCCTCACACTGTTATTTTAGGAAGGGTGGAGCTGACTGTGATTTCGTGAAGGAATGCATTTCAGAAAATAAGTTTGAAGATGAAAGAGTGGGGAGAGTCAGGCTTTCATTATGTCCTGTCTCGGCGTTCTCTTAACAAATGAAGGACAGATATCACCCCCCACCCTCTAGCCTCCCACTCCCCCCACCCCCCACCCCCACACAAATATTAAAAGGGAGAGATGGGAAGGCCAATCCAGACAGGGTTCCTTTGCCAGCAAACCTAAAAGACCACACAAAGTAGAGTCAGGGACCAATAAATGAAAATAATGATAGGCTCTAGATCATTGATGTTATTAGTTACAAAAATTTACATCTATGTTTCTCTACCCCAAAATCAGCATAAATGTCAGTTTCATGGGCATCTAAGAAGATTTGAATTAGGTTAACTGATCAATAAAATAAAAACAAACTTGATGATCATGGCTGATACTTTTAGACTGCTTAACATAAATATTTTATGGAAATTTAAGCAAGCCCACAAAAATCAGAAATAGTAGTTTTGCACTCCCTTGTCAGATTCTAAAAGTTTGTACTCTTTAAAGGTGTTCTATTGCCGAAATTGCTTTGGCTGGTGACTTTGAAGCCCCCCGCCCCTCCACCCAACTTCTTTTTGGAATCCTAAGTATGTCTTTACTGTGAAAACCAGCATTTCCCAAGGGAGAGTGAGCTACAGGAAAAGGTGCCGGTTCCTAGCTCTCTCACATCTGCTATTTTTAATCTTCAATTGACTGAAATATTCAGGTGAGACTTACAAATAAAACCGAAATGTGTCTGATCTTTACGACCAAAACCTTTGAGTCAAAGCTGCTTGTTAGGGGGAAGGATCACAAAGGCACGCACTAAAGGAATTTGCCGCCCAGTTCCCCAGGCGGTGAGCAACATCTGGAGCAGACGGACTTAACTCCTCATCTTTTCACTCATTTTATAGAACAGTCCGGTAAGAAATAGATGAGCCTTTTCCATGGTCTGTTGACAAGAACACTAATTTATTGGTTGTCTGTCACTGTTCCCTAGAGAAACAGGGCAACTCTTACTTGATGTGAATACATGTATTGAGCTTCAGGTCAGACAATGAACCTAGACTCTGTTTTTTTTTTTTCAGGTGACAGTGGAAAGTGGTCCTGTAACTGTCTCATATTAGAGAGGAGACTACCAAGGGTTGATGGTGGAACAAGTTGTCCAAATCCTCAAACTTGTGAGTGATTAAGACTGAATGCAACTCTGTGCTTTGGGTTGGAGTCTATTGCACTTAACCATTGAATGGTTTCTTATGTCTCGTAAAGGGTCAGTCTCACTTGACCACTACAAAAACATTAAGACCAGCAAGCAGGTTTCTGGGTGAGCCTTTCCTCTTTTTCTTCTCAATGAAGACTAGGGGTGTGTGTGTGTGTGTGTGTGTGTGTGTGTGTGTGTGTGTGTGTGTGTGTGT
>OU015749.1:44917073-44937944 GCA_907169655.1 Acomys percivali
AGAGAGAGAGAGAGAGAGAGAGAGAGAGAGAGAGAGAGAGAGAGAGAGAGAGAGAGAGATGTATCTATACATGTGGAGGCGAAAGGGAGACATTGAGGGCCCTGTTCTACTGCTCTGTCTTACTTCCTTGAGACACAGTCTGTCACTGAACCAGGAACTCACTGTTTTAGACTTGTCTGCCCATCAGGGAGTCCCAGAGGGTTTCCTGTCTGCACTGGACCCAGCTGCCTCTGTGTTGCCCAAATGCCTCTGGCCGCTCCACAATGGGGTAGCAGGGGTACATGTAGCATTTTATATGTAGGGTGGAGATCATGGTTACATGCTTACACAGCATGGACTGTTGCCTGCCCTGAGTACTGTTCCCTCCATCTCCCAATCCCCTAGAGTTGTGAAAGGCAGAATAACAGAAGTCCAGCTTGGTACACAGCCTCTGCTCAGGATTGTTATAGCCAAGCTAAAGATCTTTCCTTTCTCTAGCTCAAATTTCAAGAAGTTCAAAAGCACCTGATGTTTCAGAGGGTCTCAGAAAATAGAAGTTAGCAGGAGCATGGACTCTGGGATAGTGTGCTGCACTGATTGCTGAATCAGCCTATATTCAATAGAGTTGCCATGCCCAAGTGATCTATAAAGAGCATCTAGGTAATGGAAAAATCCTCCCAGACTTGAATTAGTACTTTGAAAACCCCATGCATTATCACTTAAGAAGAATCATCAGCTGGTTGAGAGTGTGTGTTATAATAACTTTATTTTGTGGTCAGTAACAATCTGGGAACAGTTTTCAAGTGGTGAGTGCAGTTAACCACTTGTCCTGATAAACTTTTTAATGAAGCAATAATTTTGATACAGGGTCTTTCTTTTCTTTTTTTCATTTCGGTTTTTTGAGATAGGGTTTCTCTGTGTAGCCTTGGCAGTCCTGTACTCATTTTGTAGACCAGGCTGGCCTGGAATTCACAGTGATCCGACTGCCTCTGCCTCCTGAGTGTTGGGATTAAAGGCGTGTGCCACCACGCCCAGCTGATACAGGGTCTTTATCTGATTTTTAAACTATCTATCTTTAAAATCTGTTTATTTGTGAGTCTCTGTGTGTGAGTGCAGGCAACATCAGGGTCTATAAAAGGATGCCAGATGCCTAAATGTTGGAGTTACAGGAGGTTGTGAGTTGCCCAATGTAAGTGCTGGGACTCAAGTGCAAGTCCTCTATCTGAGCAGTATGTGGTATGATCTGCTGAGCTATCTCACCAACCTTTTATTATCCAATTTAAAAATGGCAAAATATAAATGAACCAAAAGTTTTAGATATCATGACAACCTTGAAATCACTATGGGATAGATGAAATTTTACAAAGTAAATGTAAAGATCTGTCAGATTTTATTGATATAATTTTTTGAAGTTAGCATACAAGTTTGGGGCTCATTATGGCGTTTTCATACATATATGTCATACTTTCCCCTTACAGTCTTCCTCCCATCTGCCTGGCCCTCATCTTGCTGGTCTCTTTTCATCCCTCAGGTAACCTCACTTTCTGCTTTATGTTATAGAAATTCTGTTCTGCTCATGTTTAGATTTGAAACATTGACTCATCTACAAAAACAGCTTGTATCAGCCACAGCGTGGCCATAAGTAGTCTCCTGGATTCCAGTCGGCCAAAGCAATGTGATTTTACTTCTCCTTCACCTTACCTATCTGGAGCATGTCATATGGGCCTCTGGTGCTCAGTCTCCTCATTCTGGGATCCAAGTTGATGGGTTCAGGCTTAATGAGAGCTTTCATCCGAGTGCTGTTGCCTAGAGCAAATCTCAAACTAGTTCTTGAAGCTGCCAATGAAAGGGGGCCCTTCATCTCCATCGCCAGAGCTTTTCACATGAGCAGCTGTCGCGCTGTCATTTACCTTCTGTCACCAGGGATGTTCTTTCCCCTGGGCACATTGTAGGAGTCTACCTCCCCCAGGTCTGCTCATGAGGCCTTGTTTGGCTTTTGTGGGTTTTTTGTTTTGTTTTGTTTTTAAATTTTTAATTTTATTAATTTGTTCAGATTACAACTCAATTCTTATCCCATTACTTGTATCCTCCCATTCCTCCCTCCCTCCCACTTTCACCCTATTCCCCTTCCCTAGGTCTAAGACCAAGGGGGACTTCCTCCCCCACTATATGGTCATAGGCTATCAAGTCTCATCTTGGTAGCCTGTTTATTCTTTCTTTGAGTGCCACCAGGCCTCCCCACCAAGGGCAGGTGGTCAAATATGGAGCACCAGAATTCATGTCAGAGTCGTAACTGTGGAGAATGTCCTGTCCGTTGGGTAGATCAGAGTAGGGGTTCAATGTTTACTACTTGTATTGTCCTTGGTTAGTGCAATAGTTTGAGAAGACCTCCCTGGGCCCCGATCCACCAATCATGATGTTCTTCTTGAAGGTTTCTAGGACCCTCTGGGTCTTTCTATTTCCCCATCTCCTATATTTCTCTTACCTAGATCAAAAATTCAAGTGATACCAAATGGTGGCGAGGATGTGGAGAAAGAGGGACACTCCTTCATTGCTGTTGGGAATGCAAACTTGTACAGCCACTTTGGAAATCTATCTGGCGCTTTCTCAGAAAACTGGGAATAGGGCTTCCTCAAAACCCAGCTATTCCACTCCTTGGAATATATCCCGAAAATGCTCCACCACACAACAAGCACATATGCTCAACCATGTTCATAGCAGCCTTATTCATAAAGGCCAGAACCTGGCACCAGTCTAACTGTCCCTCAGTTGAAGAATGGATAAAGAAACTGTGGTACATTTACACTATGGAATACTACTCAGCTATTAAAAACAAGGAAATCCCAAAACTTGTGGACAAATGAATGGGGCTAGAAATGATCATTCTGAGTGAGCTAACCCAGAAGCAGAAAGACTCACATGGTATATACTCACTTATAATTGGGTACTATGCCAAAAGGCGTGTCCCATGAAAGTTTTGTGGGTTTTAGTTGATGACAAAATCAACGTAAACTACGGAGTGGGCTGATGAAGATGTCAGTGGAAGCTCGGAGGGAGCTGGGTGGGATGCCTGTTCTAGGCTTAGGCTAATGACTACCAGTGGTACCCAATTCTTAATCCCCATGGGGTGTTACCCTCTACGGCAAAAGGGAGGCTGCATCTGTGGTTGGCTGAAGGATTCTGAGATAGGAAGAACGTCATAGATGATGAGGGAGCCCATAGTCTTCATGGGAAAGAGAGTGAGGGAAAAAGAAATCATCGGTGTGACATCTTTTGGGGATGAATGACAGGAACTTCCAGCCTTGCTGACACACTGATATTAGTGAAGACACATGTTATACATCTGACCTCCAGAACTAAACTATAATATATTTCTGTTAAGCCACTAGCTTTGCAATCCAGCTTTGCAGCAATAAGAAACTAGCATGGTGGCAACAGAAGTGGCTCGGGGCTAAGAGAACTTGCTGCTGCTGAGCAATGGTGGCACACACCTTTACTCCCAGCACTTGGGAGGCAGAGGCAGGTGGATCTCAGTGAGTTCCAGACCAGCCTGGTCTACAAAACGGGTTCTAGGACACCCAAGGCCACACAAAGAAACCCTGTCTAGAAAACAAACATACAAACAAGGGCACTTGTTGCCAGCACTTACATAGTGGCTCACAACTGCCCATAAATTCGATGCTAGGGGATTCACTGCTCTTTTCTGATCTCTGTAGGCATCAGGCATGCATGTGATGCACAGACATATAAGCAAGCAAAACACTTATAATACATTAAATACCATAAGTAAAAAAGATTAGTAAGATTTAAAAATAACATGACATCTTAAGCAGGATTTCTTGTGTTTACTGTGGCAAACAGAATACCAAAGAGGTTAACTCTCTAGGGAAGCTTTGCTTAGGCAGGAGAAAGCAGATTTTTTTTTTGTATGTGACTTATCTTGTGGATGAAGCCACTCTGTGTGGCCACCAAGGCTGACTTCATCAGTAGGTGGCCTTGTGACACGGTGTTCAAGGATGAAGTCTGTAAAACGCTAGCACAGGCAGTGTGGGTAACGTAGGGCCAAGGCACAAAGATGCTGGTTGACCACCAGTCCAGCACATTGCCAGAGAACCCTGCATTGCCAGAATATTTGGATGTGTGTGTGTGTGTGTGTGTGTGTGTGTGTGTGTGTGTATGTTTTCCGCAAGAGCATGCCACTGCCTTTGTGTGTAGTATGCTTCACAGTGGCCAGGGATGTGCTAAAAGAGAGTTTACTACTGTCCTGTACTACTGGTGTAGTTCAGGTGAGAAGAAGCCAATACAATGGCCTGGAGGCAGGACAGTGTCCACTGAGAACTGTGAGGTGGACAGGCTGGGCAGGGAAGAAACTACAGAAGGCCCTGAGCAAGACTTTGCTCATAGGTAAACAGAAACCCTGATGCTCAGAGGGGACAGAGCTTCCTGAATGAATATCATGGACACCCAGATATGCTTCCAAATCATACAGTCACTGCACAGCATAAAGTGTGGGGACAGAGTTTTAAAAAGGAACTCGACAGTTTGTCTTTCCTCTTTTCCCTTACTCTTTGGAATCTGTTTTACTGACCCCCACCCCCAATCTTCCTGGGCCACCTACTGAGATCATTTCTGGGCACACCACCTGCAGCCTAAGCATCTGGGGTGCTGGGCACAATACCAGTATCAGGGAGGTGGGGCCCAAGAATCTCAAATGTTAGTCCCCAGGGAATCCCTCTGTTTCTTACACATGAGAAAATTATATCCTTAAGATCTCTACCTACTAGTACCCAGCACTCGGGAGGCAGAGGCAGAGGCAGAGGCAGGCAGATCTCTGAGTTTGAGGCTAGCCTGGACTACAGAGTGAGTTCCAGGACAGCCAGGGCTACACAGAGAAACCCTGTTTTGAAAAAACTGAGAGAGAGATGGGGGGGGGGGAGGAAGGGGGGGGGGGGGAAGGAAGGGAGGGGGGGAGGGAGAGTTCTATCTTTTTGTGTATTATCACTAGCATGCCACTTGACATGTAGTATATAAGAACATCATCTGTGGAAATAATAATTTCACTTAAAACTGGAGCTGTGACTCTGACTCTGACTTATGCACATGTTGAGGAAGAGTCCGGCTGGCTGCATCACGCTTGAGCCTCAGACCAAGTCCCAGCTGCTACCTGACAAAAGGTCACATACTTCAATATTGTGCAAAACTCGAACTGAGAATCTTTCCTTTGCAAATTCCTTGTTCAATTTCTTCTTAGTTGGCATGGTCCCTATCCATCCTCCATTTCAATGAAAAAAAAAATTGCAATGACTTTGCCTCAAATTTCTATCATTGGTTATCAGAAAAACTGCAAGCAGTCCAGAAGTTTCCCTCAGTATTCCATCTTCGACCCAGTGAACTTATCAAGCCATGTTCTAGGCCATCAGCTCCCTGGTGCCTCCCCGTTTACATAAGATGACATCCAGACTCTCCCTAACAGTGAAGAAAAGCTTTCACAGTCTGTTCTCAGGCTTACTCTAATTAATACACCAGCCCTCCCCATCCACACATGTAACTTATGGTCTAGCCAACTACACACAGCCCCTGGTTCTAGTCCATGTGGCCTGTGACACCTTCTTGCCCTAAACATGATTTGTTCTTTGTTTGGTACACTAGTTCCAGGACACATGGCATCTCCTCCTAGTCAAGGCTCTGCAGATTTCTCACAGTCCTATGTGGGCCCCAAGTCTATATTATTGACTGTGTGTCATTGACTAGGACTTTTCAATTTATCTACTTCCTCCCTCAATGAACCATAACTTTCCAAGAAAAGAGACCATGCCACTCCTCTCTTCCTATTAGGATTGACTAGCAGCACAGAGCCTTGTACACAAAGGGGGCAAAAGGACCGCTTGCTTACACATTCAAGCAGTCATCCTCAGGGCTGATTTTAGCGACATTCCTAGAATGGCTCTCTCCTGGCAAGCATCATGGCGGGCACCGGACACTGGTCTCGGATGCTTCTGCCTTTGCATGTTTCCACCAGGGTCTCTCAGGTGGATTTATCCTGTTTTTCCTTCCATATTTGGGGTTGAAAAAAACTTCCTAGATACCAGTTTCTATTTCTTTAGAAAACAATCTTTTCTTTTTAAAAAAATATTACTTAATTTATTGATTCATTTTACATCCTGGTCACAGGCCCATCCATTCCGTTTCTGATTTATGCTCTAAACCACGAGGACTTTTGCAGTCTTAGAGTTTAGCACAGGGGTGAGGAGGGATCAAACTATCAAGTATTAGAGTCAGTGACATATGATGAGATTCAATTTGGAGGTAAAGTTTTTTTTTCCCATGAGGCAAAAACATTCTCCCTAATCGGAAAGCTGCTTCCTGGATTTTGATGATCTCAGTGCATTTGGGGAGACCATGACTACAGTGGATTGAGTATTGGTTGTCCCTTACCCACAAATTCATATATTGAAGTCCTATCTTATAATGTGATGCCATTGGTAGGAGCAGTCTCTGTGGAGGTAATTGTTTTATGAGGGTGGAGGCCTTGACCTAATTACTTATAACTCATCCATAGTGGCAATCTAATCTTGAGCTTCTAGTCTGTAGAACCATAAAGACAAATGTCTGTTGTATATTGGACATCTAACATCTTGTATTCTATTGTAGAGGCTGTCTATTATGTAGCCAAGGCTAGCTTTGAACTTGCTTGATCTTCCTGTCTCAATCTCCAGAGTGTGTATGTTGTGGGGTGGAAGGCACACACCACTCTCTCCTGCCTACAATGGTTGTTGATGATGGAAACTGAAGAAAGTGAATGCTCTGCTTGGTATTACAGAGCGCCACAATGACTCCAGCCGTGACTTAGCAGCCTGGTTTTAGGAAAACAGTGTAGTAAATTCAGAGTGCAGAAGCTTCCTCTTGCTAGATTCTCTAAGGAATATACTGAAAACAAAGGTAACAGCATACCGACAAGGAAAGGGCAAATCTCCCTCTACCACCTTTGTAATGGGGTTGGAGGCCAAGAAGAGGAAGAGGACTCTGATGTATGTTTGCTATTCAAGTCTTTGAAGTCTGGAGAGAAAGGCATGGAAATGGTAGGCCTCAGGTGGTTGAGAGAAAAGTTGCAAGAGAAAAATTGTTTCTTTGTGTAGCCCTGGCTATCCTAGAACATGCTCTGTTCTGTAGCCAGGCTGGCCTTAACCTCAGAGATCTATCTTTTTTGTGTGTGCGCACTGGGATAAAAGGCATGAGCTACCACGTTGGGCTCCAAATTTATCTTTGTGCCTTTTATTTGTGGCTCAAAACATGAGCTCTGAGCTACTCCTGTCACCACGCCTTTGGTCTGCCATCATGGACTCTAAGACTCTGAAACCGTAGCCAAATTAATTCCTTTATTTTACAAGTTGCCTTCATCTTGGTGTTTTGTCTCAGCAACAAAGAAGTCACTAATGTTAATCATTCTACATTTCATCAGAAAGTAAAGGATATGTCACATTTCTCTATTTTCCAGGGCTCATTACTGAATAATGGGGCTGTAGAATTTTCTATGAGCATAGGCTGCAGCTGGGTGGAATGGGTCTGCACACAGAGCATTCAACATAGACCCAGACTAACTGAGCCCACTGCAACAAGCTCAACTCCCATCCATCTCTGCCATAATCTGATGTCTGACAAATAGTTCCAAGGGGATATGGCTACTACAGGTAGGTTGGAAGACAGACCCGGAGAACCCGTCTTGATCTTATCAGAAAAATGAAAGACTGGAGTTGTCTACATTGGTCATTAGCAAAAAATCATAAGGCATGGGAAAGCAACTGAGCAAATGGACTTCACACATAAATAAAGAACTATGGCACGAAAGAGGCAGATGAGTACTACCTGGGTGTGGGTGACAACCTAAGAAACAAGAAAATATCCTGGTGTGTTGTTTTGTAATTATAGCATAGCAAGTGTCTAATGTGTTCTAGGCATTGTTTCAAGTTGTTTACCCATTCTAGCCATGCATATTACGTGAAGTATTATTATCTTAATCTTGTAGATCAACTGTGGGCAGGTCTCTCAGAAGCAGCAGTTGGCTGATGGGCCTGTATAGTCCAATATCAGAGGCCTAGTTTTGCACATCTTTGCTAGGCTGCTTTACAATAACTCATGAGGTAGCTGAACATGTTGGTCAAAAGCATATTAAGAAACAACTGACTGAAACAGAGGAGATACAGCACAGATAGGACAGTGGGGCACTAGGTAAGAGCAATTTCAATGTGGATAAATGAACAACAGGAACAGCAAGTGAGTGAAGAGACCAGGCTAAAACAGACTCTCTACTGCTAGGCTTCAATGCGGCAGTAGGGTTTGCTTAGCAAGCATGAGATCTCTGTGCCACATCAATAAGGGTGCCAAGAAATAAGTAGAACAGATAAACGCTTGTGATGATCGCCTTCAATGCAGAGGGAGCAGACATGTCTCTAAAATGAAAACTGCTTTGACAAGAGTTGGTAATTAAAGGCGACAAACACAGCACAAATAAGAATGCCCAATAATAGGAGAACTAAAGTCAATCAACAAACAAACAAACAATCAGAACAAAACATTTGAGAAGAAAGTATTCCAGAATTAATGAAAAACTGAATCTATGAATCAGAAATTACATATATAGAAATTAAACTCTGAAACAAGCTGATTTAATCAATAACTATAAAAGCTAATAAAATTATTCTGAAGAGCTGACTATGTAGCTCAGCAGTAGAACTCAGAGATTGCTTTCTAGCTCTGAAAAGAAGTAGGAAAGAAAAAGGGAAAAAATGTTGAAAATATAGTAGATATCTAGGGGGAAGGATTAGCTCTCCATGGTGGAGGAAACGGGACCACGTAGTTTGACAGGAAATGCAATACTAAAACACAAAGTAAAAACAGGAAAGGGATATGAGACAGATGTTGGAGGCCAAGTTGTGTCCAGGTCTACAGTACAGGCAGCAATTTCTATCTTTTTCTTTTTCTTTTTTTAAGATTTAATTTATTTAAGATTTATTATTATGTATACAGTGCTCTGCCTGCATGTACTCCTGAAGGCCAGAAGAGGGCGCCATATCACATTACAGATGGTTGTGAGACATCACGCAGTTGCTGGGAATTGAGCTCAGGACCTCTGGAAGAGCAGTCAGCGCTCTTAACCACTGAGCCATCTCTCTAGCCTGGCAGCAATTTCTTAAATATTAAGGAAGTGATTGATCCTGAAGCATGAGGATCTGAGTTCAGATCCCAGCACCTATGTAAAAGCCGGTGTGACAGTTCATGCCTATAACCCTCCGCTGGGAGACTAGAGACAGATTGATCCTGAGGGCTTGCTGGCCTGCCAGCCTAGTCACATGTAGAACTCTAGGCTCTGTGAGAGATTCTGTCTCAAAAACTAAAGTGCAACAGAGGAAGACAGCTGGTATTTATCTCTGGCCTCTGGAGACTGGTCTTTGCTACTATATGTGTTCTTTCTTCCACATTTCTCCACCCTTTTTCTTCTTCCTTTCAACCCCCTAACACTAGATATGAGAGGAAAAAAGATAGAGAGGAAAGGAGAGAGATCCCTGAATAAAGTCAAGGGTAGGAAAGAGGGCATCATTATTGTAAGAATACTACCTGCTGTTGCAGGAACCCTGAGATTGTGAACCATAAAAACCTGTTTCTTGTTTGGTGTGGTTCAGCCCTAGCACACACCTTTAATGCAAGAACTTTCAGTACTTAGGATTTAGTAAAGTTAACCCTTGGTCAATAGACAGAGCAAGAAATCAGAAGACAGGGACTAAACAGAAAGACGGGACTTGGACTTGAAGGTACTTAAAACAGCATGGAGAAGAAGGAGGAACTTTTTGTCTTTGTTTTTTGGCTTTTGGCTTTTGGGCTTTAGGGGCTTTTGGTTTTTAGCTTTTGGCTTTTGACTTTTTCTATCTGGGACGTGAGCTGAATAGGAAGGTCAACTGGGTGCTTTCTCTGCCTCTCTGAGCTAGTAGCATTTCATCCCAGCATCTGGCTCCAGAGTCTTTATTGGTAAAAATCGAACAAATGGTATTTTTTTTTTAAACAACATCCGGGGCACTGAGCTCCTTGGGACAACTTTGATCGTCATCATCAGAATATCTAATTTCCTCCTCCTCCTCTTTCTTCTTTTTCTTTGAGCATGACTATTAACAAACTTCAACCAATAGCAATCAACCAGCAACCAACAACCTACCCTGCCTCTTGGGGGCCCTAGCATTTATATACCCTCTGAAAAGTCCTCAGAATTCCAAACATCACACAATTACAGAAACTATCTGTATCTGGAAAAACACGCCTCTGCTAGAGCACAAGGCAAATCATGGTCAGGTGTTGCAAAGCAACCCCGTATCCCCGCACGTGGGATCAAAATGAAAAGATATCCTTATAAATTCATTTTTTGTTTTTTTAAAAGAAACCAAATTCTCACTAAACACAATGCACTAGACTAGATCATATAAATAATATTGAATTCATATAAATATGGGACTGATGGCGAACCATTGTAGGAATCATGTTTACAGAGGCAAAGCATTCTTTTTTAGCTTGGACAAAACAAAATATTAACTATCAAGATATTGGGGGATGATTCTGACATCCCATTTGCTTCCTAAGAACTCTTTTTTCTCCCTCTCTTAAAGTAACAGAAAGTACCATGTTAGTATCATCAAATTTGAATAGTCCTTTTAAATTTATACAACCTTATCTACTATTCCAATGAGTAAATGAGCCTAGGGTTATCTATAATTGCCATCAGCAGCTATTGGGTAGTATTGGAGTGTAAGATGATTTGATGCTTTAGTGTTTTTATATTTCTCCATCATGTAAACATTTCTGAATGAATGAATGTATGCCTTTACAAAATAAAGCAGTAAAGTCTCCTCTCTCCCTCCCTCCTCCCTCCCTTTTTCTCTCTGTCTCTCTGTCTCTCTCTGTTACACACACACACACACATACACACAAATAAAGCCTGTAAAATAGCTAATTTTGAAGTCCTCTTTGTCATTTCCTGAGGGTGCCTTAGGGAAGGAGTCCTACCTTGCAGGTGCAAACGCTAAATTCTGGCTTTGATCATGGCACAGCACAAACATATGTTTAGAGATCTCACTGGACTTCACACAACAATTCTGTGTCAATCAAAAACACATATGTCACACTAAAAAGCCCGTCACTGTGAGTGTTCTTTCCTGCTAACTCATCTAATAACGCAGTGTCTCCCCCAGAGGTGAGAGGCTGGCTGTGGGCTGTGGGTGTGGCTGTGGGCTGTGGGTGTGGCCGTGGGAAATATGTTCACAGACTTCTGACAATGCCTATGTATTGGGGAAGGTCAGCTAGCTTCCCGTGCTGCTATTTGTGTGTGTGTGTGTGTGTGTGTGTGTGTGTGTGTGTGTGTGTGTATGTATTTTTTGTTTGGTTGTTTGTTTCTTCCTCAATTCCAGAGAAAACTAGAGGGAGAAATCTTCCCAGCAGGAGTAAGGCTTCCTTATGGAATTTTCCTGACTTTTCTTCTTTTGCCTGTGGAGCTTCGGCTGTCCTGGCTCCTTCCTGTTACTCACTTCCCTTTTCTGCCTGGGAGGTACTAATGATTCAGGCATCAAACCATTGTTGGGACCTGTATTTTATTTTGGCTATGAGTGCTTAAATGACAAAAGCATTCACTAATGCCAAAATGCTAACAGCATCAAATGTAAGCTTCTACCCACCAGCGCTGAGTCCTCTTCATGGATATATAACTATAATGCCCTCCATGGTTAGAGGTATTTTGCCTATGGGCTCTGCTTTCTTCCTTTTGGAAAATTTATACAATGGACACATATTTCTACATTTGGGGTCGGGGGGAGAAAAAAATTAAATTAAACTGTACATTCTGAAAGTATTTTAAGCTACTTTTGTTCCTTTTTGGCCACTGCCCGGATAATAAAACAACAAGAGCATCAATTTCTCCTCTAATGACAGCCCTCTAGAAGAGTAACTGGCTAAAGGAAAAAATTAGAACAACAACAACAAAAAAAAATCAAAGGAAATAACTTCTCTATGCAGCCTGTGGTCAGCTAGAGGAATTTGCTGTCACAGAAGGTCAAACGGAGAGACACGCCTTTCTTGGATGGTGTGCAAGGCCGCTGAGATGAAGGTGGTAATAGCTGGGGGAAGGGACGTAGTGGCTCTGGGTAGCTGGCAGTGGCTCTGATGACAGCTTGGTGGAGGAAGAGGTCCAGGTGGATGATGTACCACATTTCACCTTAAACTAGCAACAGGAATGGGTCTTCATTTATATATTTATAGCAAAACCATACTGCTTGTTAAAACAAAGATGCTGCTTTTGTTTTAATGCAGTACTGGCTTTGGTCAGCTTTGTGGGCTGACATTCTGGCCGTGTGGTGGTCACTGTTTTTTCAGAGATGTGCATGGACGTTTATTGAAGGCTCTGTGAGATCTTGGCACCCCATGCAAATCGAAAGGAAAGAGCCCACAGGCTAAAGAGAGCAAATGTGTGAATAGATAGATTTGCAGCTTGCTAGGGTGGTGTATACTTTGAGTTCCAATATGAGAGAAGCCAAGATAGGAGGGTCATGAATTTGAAGCCCGTCTAGACTATATAGTGAGACATGTCTCAAAAAGCAATAATAATCTTTTCTAATAGGATGGCTGATCGGGTCAAAGTACTAGTGTCATTTAGGAAGAGGGAACTTCAACCAAGCCATTGCCTCCGTCAGAATGGCCCGTTGGCAAGTCTGAGAGGCTTTTTCTTGACTAAGACTTGATATTGGAAGACCCATTCCATGGTGGCCTATCCCCAGGCAGGTAGTCCTAGAGTGTATTTTTTTTAACGATGTACTTATTTATTTATTTATTTATTTATTTATTTATTTATTTATTTATTACCTATACAGTGCTCTTGGCTGCACATATACCTGCAGGCCAGAAGAGGGCATCAGATCACATTATAGAGGGTTGTGAGCCACCATGTAGTTTCTAGGAATTGAACTCAGGACCTCTAGAGGAGCAGTCAGTGTCCTTAACCTGTGAGCCATCTCTCCAGGCCTCTGGAGTGTATTAAGAAAGCAAGCTGTGGGGAGCAAGCCAGAAAAGAGTGTTGCTCTATAGCAGGAGCTCTCAACCTGTGGGTTGTGACCCCTTTGGCGGTGACATGTCAGATATCCTGCGTATCAGATATTTCATCATTATTCATAAGAGTAGCAAAATTACAGTTATGAAGTAGCAATGGAAATAATTTTGTGGTTGGGGGTCACCGCAACCTGAGGAACTGTCTGAAAGGGTGGCAGCATTGGGAAGGCTGAGAAACACTGCTTTGGCTTCCATTCCTGCCCTTGTTTCCACCCACCACAGACTATAGTCTGTTAGGTAAGACAACCCTTTTCTGACCAAGCGGCTTTTGATCATGCTTTTATCCCAGAAACAAACTAAATTAACACTCTGTGCAAAATTGGTTATACGAATTTCTATTCCTGGATCCCATGTGGAAGGAGAGAACTGACTTCCCAAATTTGTCCTCTAACCTCCACACACATCCACAAACAATAATGTTAAGTGTAAAAAAAAATAATTTCAGAACACTCACCAACACTACAATCTAAAGAGGATAAAGTGTTGTGAGAGTGTAAAAGTAATGGGTCTGGTGGACTCTGTGTGTGTGTGTGTGTGTGTAAGTAGGGAGTAGGAAATGTGTTTTCTAAAATATCCTTAAAGCCAATCTTCCTTCAATACCTGCTGGAGCAGCATATTCTCCCGCTGGATCCCAGATGGCCTGCCTGAAATGCTTTGCAGAGGCAGGTGCAGCGGACAATCCATCCCTGCACCCTTAAGCACCTGGGGTGGGCGTGGTTATTACCCTAGGGCCATTTTGGAAACCTGTGGAATAGGAGTTTGTCAGTAACAGACAGGATGTGTAGGTAAGGAAAAATAGTGTAGCATGGTATGTGAAGAAGAAAAATTAAACTATAAAACGATGGAAAGTTCTTCTGTGTGCCATGAACTGGCTGCTGCGGGTCAGTGCTGAGTGGGACCAGGGATCTTTGTGTTGTAAATGATATTTTGGAACCTGGGAGCTATGCACCATACCCCATGACAAATGGCTGTCATCATATAAAGATGTAAAAAGAAACACATGGGGCTAGGGCACTAGCTCAGCGGATAAAGCTGGGTTATGGGAACTGTGAGGACCAGAGTTCAGGTCCTCAGCCCCCATGGTGGCTGGCGTGGTGGCCTGTCTGTAGTGCCAGCGCTCAGGAGGCAGGGAGGTAGAACTAGGAGACCCCTGAGGTCAGATGGTTAACTAGATAACACAAATCAGTGAGCCCTTAATGAAGTGGAGAGCAATCAAGGAAGACACCTGATGTTAGCTTCTGGGCCCCAGATGGGCACTTGTACCCCAAAACACTGACATGAGCATATACCCTTCTCCCAAGGGAGAGGGATAGAGGAAAGGGGAGGGGAGGGGGAGGGAGAGGAGGAGAGAGAGAGAGAGGGAGAGAGGGAGAGAGGGAGGGAGGGAGAGGGAGAGGGAGAGGGGAAAGGGGGAGGGAGAGAGAAAGAGAGGGAGAGAGGGAGGGGGAGGGAGGGAGCCTGCACGTACACATGCCCAAAGAAAATCCTGGGAATGACTAAGTGACTTCAGGGGAGAATTTGGAGACTCCTATATGTAAGGTCCCCCAGATTAAGAAGTTGGGTAACTTCAATATAGGACAATCAATATAAAGATGTGAGGTAATGGATGGATTGAGTCAAGTCCTGAGACTGTTTTAAAAAATCAAACTGTTGGGATCGCAATTCAACCTGTTTACTTTCAAATGACCCATCCTTGCTTTCCGGTTCCACACTTGGAGAGAAATAATGGTGGCAGCAACATCAAGGCTGAAGCCATAAATTCTTGCTGCCTGGTGGGAGGCTTGATGGCCCCTGGACTAATGAGACTGCACGTGGACAGCAGAAGCCTGGTACATGTGCAGGGCCAGAGAACTTTCTGCACTCTATTCTGCTGTTGGCCTCTTTAAAAAGAGAAAAAGCCACCGTATACATTTAAAAGCTTTTTTCCCCCTTTTCCATGTTCAAAACAAATAAATCAGGCATAAACTAGCAAAGGCCAGAAAAGCTGAATGACCAAGTCACGTCAAAATTCAAACACTAGAGCGTTATAGTTATTGAGGATATTAAATGCTTGCTTCAAGTTGAGCTGGAAGACTGCCTTCTAGGACACGCCTTCTCTCCATTTTTTTTTTTTTCCAGCTAAGAGGGAGTTGTGTCAGGTAGATGGGTGCATGTGTGGTTACCTTTTCAGCTTCTTGGTAGCTCAGTTTCCTCTCTTTGTAGCTCAGAAGAGAGGCTCATTTTCCTCAGTGTCATTGTGAAGTTACTCGATGCCATGCAAGTCTGGCAGATGGCTCTTGTGCAACGTCAATTAGTAATAATGTTGGTGTCTTGGGTGCTCTGGTGCCACATTCAGTTAGCACGCAGTGCTTATGGAACACTGGGGTCTGAACAAAGATACACGTGCTAGCGTCTAACTCAAAGTTTCCTAATATGTTCCAGCCCACATTCCCACAGAAAGGACCAATTTCCATGGGATTTCTTTTGTTTGTTTTTGTAACCCAGACTGTCCTTAAACTCTTGTTCTTCCTGCCTCTGATTCGTGGGTATTGAGATTGCAGTTATGAGACAGGGTGCCTGTCTAACAGTAGGATGTCTAGTAAGCCTGGCTTATTGCACACAGCCACTGATGTATAGTTGGTTCTGTATGAAAGCCGGGTGATTGGATGATCGAGTGTTGAGATGTGGGGATCTCTATTGAACTGCAGAAGCTGTCAGGCTGGGGATGTGACTTGATGGTAGAACACTAGCCACAAATGAACATGGCCCTGGTTTATTCCTTAGCACAGCGGGGGAGGGGAGGGAGAGAGGAAGGAAGGAAGGGTGAAAATGTCTTAGCGCAGTGCAGGAAGACCTACTTTCCTGCCTTTAGAGCAGCAAGGCATGAAATCCTAGCACGGTCAGAGCAGGAGCCATTCCGAAGTCGATTAAGCTAAGGTGAGAAATAAATGATAGGAAAGACAGTGTGTTGCCAAGTCATAAATAAACCGGGGGAATAAAAAGAAGCCATTGAGGAGGTAGGGTGGGAACGGCTGAGAAGGAAATTCTCCATTTTCATTTACCTGACACTCTGCCCTCTGCATCCTCCCTCCCCCTGTGTTGGTCGTAATTCATCTCATTCTCATCAGAAATATTTAAAGAACCCTTTGTGACTGCTCAGCAGTTGTAGCTAGGAACACAATATGTCCCTTAGCTCCATCACAGGGCCCCTTTGTTTTCTGCCAGCTCATAATCTCTCCACATGGATGTTGAAACAGTTTATAGGATGTCCTTGCATTTCCTCCTTTCTCCCTCAGACCTTTAAGTCAAGGTTCCCAAGCACTTAAGCAAATTAGCTCTACTTCGTTTTGAAATGGCTAAAATATTGGAAGACTGGATGGGGTTATTTCAAGTCAGGGGAAGAAAGAGAATGTGAAGAAAGAGGCAAGTCAATGGACTTTCTAAAAGAGTCTGTCCCTGTGCCGTATGGATGGATACATTGCCTATAATGAGCAGATGGGGGAAGCTTCAAACTTTAAGTTACAACAAACCCTGAACAGCTGGAATCACCATGGAGGGAAGGACCTTGAGTTGGGAAACATGGTGTGAGATTAGAAATAAGAGTCCGTGGGAGCCCAGTGAGCTGCCTTCTTCAAGTCTAAAGTCTCCGAGACACACTCCCATCCTTTCTCTTTTCTTTCTTTCTTTTTCTCTGAGACAGGGTTTCTTTGTTTAGCCGTGGCTGTCCTGGTACTAGCTAGCTCTGTAGACCACGCTAGCCTTGAACTTAGAGAGATCTGCCTGCCTCTGCCTCCCAAGTACTGGGATTAAAGGTGTGTGCACCACTATGTCCTGCTCTCAGTGATTTCTTAGGTGAACCTTTTGACTCATCCTTTTCAAGTGGTCCAGCGAGGTTTGCTTCCAAGTAGGAGAGTGGTCTCTTCCATTACCTTCCATCTATGGCAAAATGGACTTCTTTTTAAAAACAGTCCCAGTAGTTTTGAATGAACATTTTTTGCTTTTTGTTTTTGTTTTTTGCTTTTTTAAAAAAAATGTCACGTCTTTAAATTGTTTCATTAAAAGCTGTACGTGTGGGGTACCCAAGGAAACATGAAGAGAGCATCGGACCCTTGAAACTGGGTTTGCAGGAGGAACAGAACTTGGGTCCTATACAAGAGCAGTATATACTCTTAACCACCAACTGGTGGAGACAGGCTTTTTAGAAAAAACAAGTTAAACTAGAGGAGAAACTTGTCAGGTGACCAAGCAAAAGAATCTTGAGACCAGACAGTAGAGGACAGGAGAACTTGCCTGTACCACATACCTCCTCATGCTTCCTCTGTGGACCCCGCCCTTATGCCAAGGCCCAAAAGACAGGCAGTGATGTGAACTGAGGGGTTGGTGTCCCATCCGATCTCTTGTTCCTCTTCCCAATTGGCTACGCTGAGTAACTCTTGTTTTTCTGCTATTCGCCATGAAAAAGAAACCGTGTGAGCAAAGCATCAGTTACAGAGTTGTTTCCCCTGGTCAGCTTTCTCCTGGGGCTTGCCAACATGAAAGGGCTTTCAGCTGGGTGGTGGTGCCTCACAACTTTAACCCCAGCATTTGGGATGCCGAGAGGTGGATTGCTTTGAGTTTGAGGCTAGCCTGGTCTACAGAGGGAGTCCCAGGACAGCCAGGGCCACATAGAGAAATCCTGTCTCGAAAAAAATGAAAAAAGAAAGAGAGAGGGAGATAGAAAGAGAAAGAGAGATAGAGATAGACAGAGATAGAGATAGACAGAGAGAGACAGAGACAGGGAGACAGAGACAGAGAGAGAGAGAGATAGAGATAGATAGGCTTTAGGAATCTTTAGAAACACAAGAGCAGAACCTAGCCTAGGGTAAGTGAAAGCATATCCTTTCCATGCAGGCTTAAAAAAAAAAAAACACGAATCATATTTGAGAGCCTACAAAACTGACATAATTTCAGAACATTTAAAAAGTGATCATCAATTCCATGTTCCACTTAGAAGAAAAGCATTTGACAACTGGGGCCTATGACTCAAGTATTTGGGGTACAACAGGAAAGCAGGTGTTTCAAGTAAACAAGCGAAAAGATTAGAAGGTATGCCATACTTTTGTCTTTATTTTTATTTTGCTAAGAAAAATAATTTATATTACTGCATCTAAAAAGGACCTTCTATTATTTATTTGTTTATTATGTTTAAAATCTCATTTGTTTCTTCACCAAAGAAGAAGAAAAAGACTTGGGGACACGTCATCTTTCTTTCCACCCACTCCCTTATCCACCTTCCTCTGTTTCCAACTTTGATGTTTACTAGAGGGCCTTACTTCAAAGGCAGACGCAGGGAGGGTCTCGGAGTCGGATGTAACCACTATTATTCTAGCAGTTGGAGAAGGAACATGAGGCCTCCTAGAATGGATTTTTCTGACAGCTTCTGTACAGGCAGGCGGTGTGGTCTTGGGTTAAGTTCTATGGCTAAATCAACATGTGGCAGAGAGAGACTGGGATGATGGAAAATGGAGCCATCACACTGCTGTCTGTTCCTGGGGCTGCCCTGACACAGAGGACACCTGGGAGAATGAGTTTTGTAACAGAGAGATATCCAAGGAAAAGGGGGAATAGATTCACTTCCTTGGACACCACTGCTGGATATAAATATTATGTTTCTCATTATGGGATGTTATAATATCTCTTCTGACAGTTGGAAATGTATATACAAGGCACCTGTGTACTGCTGGCCTCTCAGCTGGCTGTATTTCCCTTCTCAGCTGTATCATTTCTTAGGTGTCTCTGTGCTTGCCTTCTGTCTCAGCAGTTCTTGTGTCCAGTAGCATTGGCTACACACGGAAAGCTCTTTCCATGAGTATCAATCTATTCTGATTTATGAATGAACTCTTCCTGGAGAGATGGTGATCCCTGTTTAGCATATAGCTGTTCCATCTGTCATTTTTATTTTAGGGACTTTTTCTCATGTGCTTGCTCATTTCCTGCAGCTGGGCATGACCTGTCACTAATAAGCCAGCCCCTCTTCTTCCCCTCAGTGAGGGGAACAGGATGGAGGGGAGTGACTCCTCTATTGCAGCCGAGCCCTGGGGCTCTTCCAACAGAATTATATTACTTTCCCAAGAAAATCCCATTTCTCTTTCAGTTTCCTACCTTCCCCCCCTTTTCACTCTTCTGTTTGGACCTGCAGAAGTAGATCAGGATTCTTGCATGGAAATTCCCTCCTCCCCTCAAATATTCCAGAAAATACTGCGTTCTTTCTAGTCATCCCTACTTTGGTGATTTCTCAAAAGCAGGTTCTTTGGGGAACAGAACTTGAAAGGAAAGTTGGAGGGAGAGGTTGATAGAAATACAGAGACTTGAAAGGAGACCAAAAAAAAAAAAAAAAAAAAAAAAATGGAGGCGAGACCTGTGAACCTAAAGGAAAAAGACACAGAAAAAAAAAATGAGAAAGAAAAGTAAAAACATTAAATTAATTTACATCCTAACACTTGAGGCTAGCTCTGTCTTTATACTGAGTTACAGGCCAGCCAGGGCTAATAGTGACACTCTATTAAATAATTAACTATGTAAATTTCAGAAAACCCTATATACAGGTGTCTTTCCAGTGTCCTGGGGCCCATATAGATTAATTAATTTCATTCCTTAGTCTCCCAAGAAGTTAGAATTAAAAAGGAGAATCGGATGAATGGATGCAAGCAGCTACACCTGTAATGAACCATCTCTGCTTAGCTGTCTCTGTTTTGTGAGACACACGGCACAGTGAAGTGCTTCCAGCGAGTGGGAAAACTTACAAATGTAAAGTTCAGCTCAGCCTTTGCTTCATTACAAATCCCCTTCAGACCCGTAGCTCAGGCTTTGGGCTCCTAGGATATCCCTAGGACATGGCCAGGGTTGGGTGACAACTACAGTCTTTCTCCCTTCCTAGCAAAAAGAAAATCTGAACTGCCAGATAGCTAGGAGGGAGAATGCATAGATAGTCTCCTCCCTGCCTGAGCCGTTCAAGTCCTGTTCTCCAATAATTAGCTGTAACAATTGATTTCTCTGTGGTGAATGGGCTAGTCATTCCTTCTTGCTGAGCAAGGCACTAACCAGGCAGAATTCCTCTTCCAGTGACCTTTTCCCTCCTCTTAATGGACAGTTGTCCCTGGACCACAAGGCCTTGTTGTTGGCCCAGGTCACCACTCCCAGCCTGCAGCCACACACACACAGTAGTTGAAGCAGGAAAGCGAGAGGACGCTACTCCATAAAAGGCCCCTCAGTGTACATTGTGTGGCAGACAAATGGCTCATGGGTCCTTGAAGTACTGAAGAGAGCCGGAGAAAGGAAGTTTGCCCGTGGAGAGCTTGTGATATTTTTGGCAGCGTTTCTCTCACTACCTGTACCGCATGTTTGTGTCTGTGATGATGTTTACTGTGACTCGCAAAAGAATAGCTACTAAATTGGGATATGATGGACTTTGCAGCTGGGGTGCGAATTAGCTCTCGCAGAGGAATGACATTTGGGATTTCGAGATGTTGTGTTCTCTTTGTGGTTATGTTTTTGATCTTAGGATAAAGAAGGGAAAAAACATTTCCCCAACGCTGAGGTGGCCTAGCTGTATTCACTCTGAGGGTGGAACGTGGGAAGATTTGCAGTGGGAATCACAGCTCTTGGTACAGATGAGGGGATTGTGTCCAGCCCCACCCCCCCACCCCTGCAGCCATCAGTTCCTTGCAGAGTTGTAAGTTGGTGGTGCTTTTTCTCTCCCAATCTGAGCTTTATTCCAGCTAGTGTTTGATTCTTCCATGT
>OU015749.1:44962727-45044953 GCA_907169655.1 Acomys percivali
CACACACACACACACACACACACACACACACACACACACACACACACTGGCATAGAAGCAGACCTGGGAGACTTCTTTGCACAACCTGGCTGCTGCTTTCATTGCTCCAGCAACAAGGCCTCTCTACCAGACATCTGAACAGTCTTGTTACAAACTACCTAGGTATGTGCCAGGCACCCCCACCCCCATGTTCTACCATCTACCACCTGCTGTGACTGCCAAGGCACAGTAGACATCTTGAAAGGGACCCATATTGGCACAAGAAACTCCAAGACCAAGTTCTCGGCACAAAGGAGATTTATTTGCCCCAGAGGTAAAAAGGGCAGGGAATTAGAGACACACTTAGGAGACAGTGGATGAGGGAGAAGGGGTATTTGTTCCAGGAGAACAAAGGGCTGCCCCTGGATAGAGAGGACACAGACGTGGCCCATAGGCAAATAACAGTTTATAATAGTAAAAGAGGAAATCTCGTGTTAGGATGAGGTGTGTAGTTTTAATTGGGCATGTTAATTAGGGCAGTCAAAGGAGGCTTTTGATTTGCTGGAGTTCAATCCTGTGTGATAGCTGGACCTTGGTAGTCAGCTTCAGGGTGAGCAAGTAGCCAAATAGGGAATAGATCTTGGTGGTTAGCTTTAGGGATGTAATCTAATGTTTTTTGTTTTGTTTTTGTTTGTTTGCTTTGTTTTTTTTTGTTTTTTGTTTTTGCAAGGCAGAGGGAATTGGGGAAAAGGGCAAGGCCTGCCAGAGCCATGTTTGCCATGCTTGGGCTGGCTAGAGTCCCTTCACACCTGAGCGACTCCCCTTCCCTGATTTCTCGGCTCCTTGTAGTTTGCTCCCATGCGAAGCAGAGGACCATAGCTTTTTGTGAAAGGGCTCGCTCATTTAGTTTAGAGAATCGCTGAATCTGCCACATCAGTTCCCCAGATGTGCTCAAATCTCAGCGCAGGATTAGACATAGGTCAGGTTCAAATGAGGATCACTTTCTTCGTCAAATTAGCCTAGCAGTGATTTATTTAGATGCTATTTTTTTGTGATTTTACTTATAATAGCCCCAAGACCTTTTAAAAATTGAGCTGCTGCAGGCTCAGCTCATAAATCCCGGCTGCTTGTCTATAGCTGATCCAGAAATTTAAAATAATCTCTGGAGAGTGATGGATCATTAGAAAATACTTCTGTATTGGATGACTAGAAAGATCACAAAATAATTCACAATACCATTTTGTTTTATTGCAAATTTTTTAGTGCTGGCCATAAACTGCAGAGCCTCATGTATTGCAGGCATATGTTCATACAACATCCTTTTACAAATTTTGAACAGAGAAAACCTGTGGTGCCAAAGTCATAGAAGGAAGTAGAAGTCTGTCTATTGAGCACAAGAGCTACTTCTGGATCTGTGTCTGCTGGTGATATGAGAATGCCAGGGTGGAAGTCAATGGGAGCTTACTGGTTAGCGAGCATCAGATGCTTGAACAAAAATATTGTCTATAAACACACGACTGAGATTCATCCATGTTGTCGTGTAACGGCACTCTATAAATTCTTGGCTATACCATGATATTCCAGTTTACTCACCTGTTACTGGACATTGAAATGTTCTAAGGTTTCTATTCTTTTCAAAAGGATTTAATTAATTTAATTATGTGCAGAATATTTATAAATGTTTATGTATATATAAGTATAAAATAAATAATTTAATTGTGTGTGTGTGTATGTGTGTGTGCCCTTGGAGGTTGGAAGAGGATGTTGGATTCCTTGGAGCTAATTGCAAGCAGCCTGATGTGAGTGCTGGGAACTGAGCTCTGGCCTCCTGGAAGAGGAGGGGCAAGTGCTCTTAGCCACCAAGCCATCTCTCTAGCTCCAAGGTTTTTAATCCTTATGCAGTTATGAGTACGCATGTCTCTCAGCACACATAGGCCACATTTCCTCCTAAGAACAGCATATTTAAAGCACTGCTCTTTATTCTTTACCCGCAGTTTCACTTCATGTGCTGCCTTTTCTGTGAGACAGAGTGGCAGCTAGATCAGTGCATGGCATTCCACTGTGCTGGTTAGGAACAGATGCCATATACACCTACCAGCCATGAAACATGAACTGTATTTCTGGAGCTCTTACATACATATATATATATATACACACATTATATATTGTATATATTTATATATATATGTAAATACATATATATACATATAACTAGATGCATAATTAAATATATACCTATATTTGCATAACAAGAAAAATCAACAAATACTTGAACACTAAAATTAGAACTTTTAAAAAATGTATTTGAGGTATCTTTATTGTTTATCACCTTATTAATTTTAAGTTTAAAATTATTTTTTTTTGAGACAAGATCTGCTGGGCCTACAACTCACTATGTAGACCAGGCTATCTAATCTCCTGATTTAATAATAAAGGTGTGTGTCCCCACATCCATAAGCATGTGAGGACTGATCTGGTATAAATTCCTTACATTTCAACTAATCCTAGTAGATTCCCAGTGCTTGAGGGCTGGTCCTCCATTCTTCAGCTTAATACCCCATTATTTGAGAATGCTTTCATCAATAACAAAGAGTTGGTGAGTCAACTGAAATGACCCTCCTTTTTCCTATCAAGAGCCTAACCCAACACTTCAACAGAACACTGACTTCCACCATCTGGAAGCTACTTTTTTCTCATGTTGAATGCTGTTTTCAAAACACTTTGAGCATGTGCCTCTGAAACTGGCTATAACTCCAAGCACAGCAGTGAGTTTAGGAGAGCTCATTTCCAAGTAAGTTGGGAGTTAAGTGGGGAGCCGACAGAAAAGTCAAGATGGGACTCTGGGAGAAAGCAATACTTAACAGCAGATGCACCCACACCAATGGGGGAATCATAGGCTCTTTATGTGTCTAAAAGACTGTCCAGGGGAAATTGTAATACATTCAAGTGACTTAGTATTTCTCTTTGAGGTAGAAAATGATATGTTTGTTTCCTGGCTATACAGTTAGGCTTTCCTCTTCAAAGTCCAGAGTGGAGGCAGAACAAATCCATTTTTCAAAACCAATTTGTTCACATATATTGTGTGTGACTTTAACACTGAATTTGCTTGTTTGATTTTTGAGACAGGGTTTCTCTGTGTAGCCTTAGCTGTCTTGAACTCACTTTGTAGACCAGGCTGGCCTGCTTCTGCCTCCTGAGTGCTGGGATTAAAAGCATGCACCACCACTGCATTGATGGAGAAATTTTTTGTATGTGTCCTTTAAAAAGACCTTTGTGTTTGAGATGAGTTTGAATGAGATGTGTCCATAGTCTTGAGCATTTGGTGGCAGTTTGGGGAGACCTAGAGGTGGTCTTATTGGAGGAAATGTGTCAGTAGAGTCAGGTTTGTAAAGCCATATGTCACTTCTATTTCACTCTCTGTTTCCCGCTTTTGGTTGAAGATGTGAGCTCCATCTGCCATGCATGCCTGCTCCCTAGCCATTACTGTTGTACTTGTGATGGACTCTTACCCTTGGAGCTGAGCTGTCATCCCAAAGAGGCCCTTCCTTCTATAATTTGCCACGGTCCTGGTGTTTATCACAGCAACAGAAAAGTAGCTAAGACAGTGCTATAGCTTTAATTTCACTTGTAGTTAGGAGAGAGTGGTGTGTGTCTTAACAACACTAAATCCTAGTCTCAGTTTCGACTTAACTTAGCCTAATGGACAAATTTGAGGATATTGGAGGTGTCTTTCCAACCCTGACATTCTATTCTATGACTCCTAGAGATTTATTTTACTGTCAAAGTGAAAAATAAACAGACAACAATAAAACCTAGAACACTTAAAAAAATCATTTGGGCTGTGCTGGGATATAACATATTTGGCTAGCATGCACAAGGGCCTTACTTTCAATTCCCAGCCTTATTCATAATAGCCAGAACATGGAAACAACCTATGTGTCCCTCAGTAGAAGAATGGATAAAGAAACTGTGGTATATCTACATTATGGAATACTACTCAGCAATTAAAAACAAGGAATTTCCGAAATTTGTGGACAAATGGATTGAACTAGAAATTATTATAATGAGTGAGTTCACACAGAAGCAAAAAGAGCTAAATGGTATATACTCACTTAGATCGAGACACTAGTCCAAGGTGTACGTCCCCATGAAAAACTGCACCTACCAGGAAAGTGGGTCAGAGGGGAGGACATCCTATTGAGACTTTAGGGGTGAGAAGCCTGGGAGAATGAGGAAATAGAAGGATCCAGTGGGTCCTGGAAAACTACAGGCAGGTCTGGGCCCTGGGGTCCTCCGCAAACTATGGCAACAGCCAAGGAAAATATAGGCAGTAAACTTCGAACCCCTACACAGACTAGCCGATGGACAGGACATTCTCCACCGTTGAGTGGAGAAGGAGATCTGACTTTCACACAAACTCTGGTGCCCCATATTTGACCATGTCCCTTGGATGGAGACGCCTGGTGGCACTCAGAGGAAGGATAATAGGTCACCAAGGAGAGACTTGATACCCTATGAGCATATACAGGGGGAGGAGGTCCCCCTCAGTCACAGACATAGGGGAAGGGAGTGGGGGGGAAGCGGGAGGAAGGGAGGAGGGAGGATACAAGGGATGGGCTAACAATTGAGATGTAATATAAATAAATTAATAAAAAAAAGGAAAAAAAAACAATCATGTGGTAACCAAGAGAAGGGAGTGTAGCAATTGCCTAAACTATCACCTCCCACCCTCCTGGCCTTGGTAAATGGTGCTGCTGTCTACGCAGTTTCCCCAATAGCGAAGGTAGGGCCACCCTAGTTACCTCTTCATCTACACATGCATACATCACCTTTCCATTCTAAACACTTCTGCAGAATACTTTAACTTGAATGGACAACTAAAGGTGTACACTGACTGGTTGTCTGGTCTTTTATTTTTTATTTTTCTTTCTTTCTTTCTTCAAATAGGAACTCTGTGGGTGAAGTAGAAACTGAATGATACATTGGGCGATATGACTCGTAAGGAGCTATATAAACTCAGTAAGATTCCACCCACATTTAGGGGTTTAGAACTAATTGTGCAGAATGGTATTGGATCTGAAAATCTAGCACAATGCCTGTGATTTCTAGGAAGGCTTCCCAGACCAAGGCTGCATGGGAAGGTGGAGCTGGAGTGCCTGACTGCAGCTCTAGTTTTGAATCCAAGGCTTCTATAGGAAGTACTTCCCTTAGCTGCTACACTGGTCTTTCAGGGTTTGCCTTTTCTGGATGAGCCCCTCTCCATGAAAAGGGAATGTTTATCCCTTTAACTGCAACCACGTGTGTTTGTTGATGGTGAGTGTGTGTGTGTGTGTGTGTGTGTGTGTGTGTGTGTGTGTGTAGGGGTGCCTGTGTATGTTCCTCAATCACTTTCCACTTTGTATTTTGAAACAGGGTCTGTACCCGAACCTGGGTTTGGCTAGAACAACTGGCCAGCAAGATGTCCAGAGTTCCTTTTGTCTCTGTATCACTAGAACTGGGACTATAGGCACATCCTTAAAGCAATGACAGCCACACTTGCTCGTCAGACTCAGCTCCTCATGCTTGCGTGGTGTTTACTCACAGACTGAGCCATGTCCCCAGCCCTTGGGCTTGGGTTTTTTTTAAAAATTAATTTATTCTTGTTACATCTCAATGGTTATCCCATCCCTTGTATCCTCCCATTCTTCCCTCCCTCCCATTTTCCCCTTATTCCCCTCCCCTATGACTGTTCCTGAGGGGGATTACCTCCCCCTGTATATGCTCATAGGGTTGGGCTTGGGTTTTTAATAAGTGTCTGTGACTATTTTTTTTTTTTTTTTAAAGATAGGTTCAAAACAAACACTGTTCCTGACTCAAGGAGCTTACACATGGCTGAAAGGATGTAAGTAACAATTTAATGATAATTAAAAAAAAAATGTTTAAAACATTCTCTTGATTTTGTTGACACTGCAAGGACAATGCAGGGCACACATTCTTATTTGATGAGGTAAACACTGTCAACAATAGCATGACCTTATTCCTCAGGTTCACGCTATCCACATGGATGCCAAGATTTGTTTCATAGCTTTTGAGTTCTTGTGGTAGTGTGTACAACAATACCAGTGGCAGTGTGGGAAAAACTAACAGCGGTTATCAGATCTCAAAGGCCACAGATGAGAAAAAACTCTTCTCCCTCACTAGTGGGAGGGAATACAGATGTTAAACTTTGCACATTTGTGTGAATAGTACTTGGCTTTCGAGGGGACCTTTTCCTCTAGGACAGTGGTCCTCAACCTTCCCAACGCTGTGACCTTTAATACAGTCCCTCACGTTGTGATGATCCCCCTCATCATAAATTTACTTCATTGCTACCTCAGCACTATAATATTGCTACTGTGATGGATTATAATTGTAAATGTAAATATATGATATACAGGATATCCGACATGCAGCCTCTGTGACAGGGTGGTGACCCACATGTTGAGAACTACTGCTCTAGGACATGCCAAGGCCTTGTCACTATTTGTTATTTGACAAGGACACTGCTGATACTATTGTCAGGATATGGAAAGTTTCACCAAAAATATGAAGGCAAAAAATTTTTCATCTGCTAAGTGCAGTGAAGGATCATGGGATTATCTGTGTTTTTCCCAGGATGTCTCTGTGATAGTCATTGAAGTTCACTGGATAATGTTTTACTCCAATTGATTACTTCTACACAGGAGAAGCAATTCACATTTTTCCCTTAAGCACACTGGAAATTGCACAATTTATATCGACATACTTTCAGTTTCTGGAATTTCACAAACTCTAAGTGAACAAAGATGCTCTTTCTGGATGAGCTGTGCTGAGCAGGAAGCAACAGGATTCAGACGTTATAACGATTGGAGCTGAGACAAAGTCCTAGTATAAGTTCATACATTGTGTTTCCTTCTAAAAGTAAAGATTTAGGTGAAATGAGTGATGAAGTCATCATTGGGACAATTAAAAATGCATTTTTATAAGCTTTCATACAGAGTAATGACTGACACATAACGGTGGAGAAGGTTATAACTGGAGTCTAATCAAAGACATTTGATAACTTGACCACCGCAGACAAGGAAAGAGGTCTTTGTCTATAGAGATGTTCATATAGTATTAGTTAGAATGGGCTAGAATTTAAACTAGAAAATAGGAAGTTAAAGTATAGAGATTTGTGGTGAAGAATTATTCTTATTTTCAAAGGTTGGGCGAGAGTATTTCTTTCTTTTTTAATTTGACAGATTTAGTTAACATTTTAAAACTGTCTGCCTCTGTCTGTTTGTCTTGGTCTCTGCATCTATCTTTGTTTCTGTTTCTCTGTCTTTGTCTGTCTGTTTGTTTGTCTGTCTATCTGTCTGTGTCTCTGTCTGTGTCTCTGTCTCTGTCTCTCTCTCTCTCTCTCTCTCTGTGTGTGTGTGTGTGTGTGTGTGTGTGTGTGTGTGTGTATGTGTGTGTGTTGGGCTTATATATGTGAATGCAGTCCCTAAAGAGGCCAGAAGAGGTTGTGAGCCATCTGGCTTGGGTGCTGGGGACAGAGGTTGTGTTCCTGGCAGGGCAATATATTTTCTTATCCACTGGGCATCTCTCTGGCTTCCCTCCTGCCCCCTTTAAAAAGTTGAGTTGATTAGTTTAATTATGTATAGGGCTCTGGATGAAGGTCTGCATCCTCAGAGGACAAAGATGCTAGATCCTCTTGGAGCTGGGTTTACACAAGGTTGGAATGCACCCAGTGTGGGAGCTAGGAATCAAATTCCGATCCTTTGAAAGAATAGCATGTGCTCTAACCACCAAACCATCACTACAAGCCTAACATTTCTTACTAAAAGCGTTCCTCCACTAAGCTCTAAGGAGCTTTCATGATTTCTCTCCTCTTCTTTGGTTCAGTCATCCCAAGCCCCCAACTTACTTCTTATTCTAACATCTGTAGACCGTTTGTGCTTTGTCACATCATCTCACCAGCATCAGTTTAGCTGCTCTAAATTCAAATAAATAAGATGTCTATTTTATCTTTTAAAACGTTTTATAAGCTTTCATACAAAATAATGATTGACACATATAGAAAGACTTGAAAATAAAGCATTAAGACTTGGTGAGAGGTATCAATAAGATGGCCTCGTGGTTTGATGGTCTGGTGATCCAAACTTAATTCCCAGGACTCACACAATAGAAAGAGAAAGTTGTCCTCTGCTTTTCACACATGTGCCTTGGCATAAACAGCCCCCATCCCCCAAAACACATGAACAGATAAATGTAATATATATTTTTCAATATAATTAAGATAAAAACTCATTTATTTTCTAGACACACTGCCTAATGAAAGGATGTGATGCTATGCAACTCAGTGGTTCCTTGATGGTTCTGATTGTCTGACCCTGAGGGGTTGGACGAACAAATTGCATTGAATAAAATGTGGTGGTAAGGTTGGAGAGATGGCTCAGGTGTGTTGAACATCAGTTGCTTTTCTGTAATACTGAGGTTTGATTCCTAGCATCCTCATGGCTGCTTACAACCACCTGTAACTCCAGTTCTAGGGAATCTAATGCCCTCTTCTGGTCTCCATGGGTAACAGAGGCACAGATATTTGATTCCTAGCATCCTCATGGCTGCTTACAACCACCTGTAACTCCAGTTCTAGGGAATCTAATGCCCTCTTCTGGTCTCCATGGGTAACAGAGGCACAGATATGGTGCAGACACACATGCAGGTAAACACCAAACACATAAAAAGAAGATAATTAAATCTTAATCAAATGGAATATGGCAGCGTGATTAGTAGTCACCTATTTGGGTCACACTAAGGAGCAACTCCAATGATGGAGGCAAAGGACCTTGAGCAATCATGCAACTCAGCTCAGCTCATACATGCACACATGTGTGTGTATGCACATAGTGTCTTGGTGTTTTACTGTCAGAAGTGATGAAGGAAAAGCTCCATGAGCAAGTGAGCTTCCTGGAAAAGGCCCTCTCTGGTTTGCATGGCTGTGATGGGTTTACCCTGGAGAGGCATGGCCCCAGGGACTTCATCTCCAAATTGCTTCTTGCTGCTGTTGTGATTTCCCATGCTTGTCATTGCTGTATTCCTCATAGATCTGGCACAGTGTAACTGGAGGTGGAGAGACCCTCACTGCCTATAGTCTGATGTGATTGCTTCCTGGGTATTAGCCCACTCAGTTGGGCAAATTTCCTGCAGATCCATATGGAGATGCTGTTTAGGTGAATTTATAAATCTTGTTAATTATTTTATAGAACTCCTGATTTTATTCAAGTAATTTTAAGCTCTCACCCTGAAGAATAGCCAAAGCTGCAAAAGGAGTTTAGTGAGATTTCATGAGTCACAAACATATTACCTGCATATATGTCTGTGTGAAAGATGTCTGATCCTCTGGAACTGGAATTACAGACAGTTGTGAGTTGCTATGTGCAAGTCTATGTCCTCTGGAAGAGCAGCCAGTGGTCCTAACTTCTGGTCTATCTCCCAAGCCTGGAGAACCATTTTCTACTTGAGAAAATAGTGCAACTTTGAGAGATGTCAACACCAAGAAACCACCATGAAGAGAGAACAGTTTGAAGGAGAGAGGGCAGACTCCCAGGGAGCTCTGCTGTCCTGCATTGTGCTGAAGCAGAAAGCCCTGCTCCATCCAGAGAGTAAAAGGCAGAAGTCAGGAGAAAGCAGACAGGGAAAGTCCTGGCTTTGATGGCAGGCGCACTCTGCTTTTTTTCCAACCTATTGCAAAGGCAGGATTCAAGATGGCGACATAGGTGTGAGTCTAGCCAGCCCCATGGGGTACGTGGGTGCACTTGCAGAGGATGGTGTGTTTGGAAGCGTGGCAGGGAACATTTTATTGAAGGTAATAATCCATTTCTGGCCAGAGCATGAACTTTGCAGTTTATGGAAATCCCCCTAACAATGTTTGGGCCTCAAATACATCTTGAACTTTGTTTTAAAGCACTTACCACACAGGCCTGGGGACCTGAGTTGGATTCCCAGAACCCATGTGGGGAGGTTCGAGAGACCCAATCTGGAAGAGAGATTATGTTCTTAACCACTGAGCCATCATCCTCCAGCCCCCTAAAAATAAAACACTTTAAAAACTAAATTCCTTAAAAGAAGAAGGGTTTATTTTGGCTTACTGTTTGAACAGCTACAGTCCACTGTGGCAGGGAAGATATGGTGAGAGGGCCGCCAGGAGGCTGGACTGGGCACATTACCTCCACAGCGAGGAAGCTGGGAGCAGACAAGAAGCCCAACTTTCACTGCCAGCAGGGACATTTCACATTCAAACCGAGCCTCCAAGATGTGACTTCATTGTACTGAAGTCTCTTTAGGATCCACACCTTCAAGGACATGCAGTCCTGTACAAACTGCACCTAGAAAGACCCATGTGGTAAACAAAACAAAACAAAACACCCTCCCCATTGTAGTTAAACATAAAACAAAGAAATAAACAAACACTTCTCCTCCTTCCTCTTTTCCCCCCTCGTCCCCCCTCCTCCTCTCCCCTTCCCAAGCAAACTAGAGGCCCCAGAAACAGCTCTTGGTTTGCCCATCGCCTCAAAAAGCTTCGTTTTGGGATGACGTCACTGAGGCAGCCTTGGAAAGGTACTCCCGAGGACTTACCACTTTTGTGCATGATAATTAGGTGACTGTTTTGGTAGACAGAAACAGTTCTGTTGTGGCTTTACTCAGAGGTCACTACTGTGGGGACTAGGGTACTTGGAATCCTTCTGGCTGAATTGTCAGGAGAGAGAGAATCCTTGAGTCTGGGACAGCTCTTCTCTACTGCCCTAAAGCTGCACGCACGCTCCTCCTCACTGCTCTCTGAGATAGACTAAAAGACTCAGAAAGGTTTACTCCTGGCTTCCGCCTGTCGGGCCTCTGTCCGCAGAGTGCATAGAAGCTTGGTTCACAATACGATGAAGAGTGGGCACTGTGGTTTCTTTCATTACTGTCTGCCCAGGGGATGGGTGCAACCCCCTGCGCCTTTTCGCTGGGAGTTTTTGATGCCAAATGGAGAAAGCTTACTGAAGGTTGGAGCCAGGCCTGGGTGCACACCTTGCTTCTCTGACCTCACTTTCATTGGGCGTGGTCCGACTGGGATGCCAGCCAGGTGACAACCAAGGCGAGCCTTCTACTTGCTCCCTGGCAGCCACCACCCTCTGCCCCCCTCCCCACCCCCGCCCCACCTCAGAGGAGGTTCCAGGAATCCTCTGTCTCGTGTATCTTGCCAATTCTAAAACTTCATGCTGACCAAGGCATCTGGGTATTTTTAGTAGTCCTGAAGTTCAGTCTCCAGCTAATGCAGGATCCATTACAGAGCAATAAAGTCGAGTAGTGTGTGTGCAATAGAGGCTGCTTCTCTGGTGCTCTGCCCAGATGAGTATGCCCCCTCCTCCCCAGTTCTAATCCCACCAGATCAGCACTGGCCTGAGTTTTGTGTTGATCCTATACTGCTGCTCTCTTATGATTTCTCTCATATTCTCTCACTTTCTCCCTCTTTCTCACTCCATGTTGGAAAGCCATATGGAATTACACTGGATTTACACTGGATGAGTTCATTTTTTCACTCAGCATTGCCTTTGAAACCATTAGCATGGTTGAGAATAATGTAGTACATTTATTTTCTTTTTTTCCTTCTTTAAAAATTAAAAAAAGATTCATTTATTTATTATTATATATACAGTGTTCTACCTTCATTACACCTGTAGACCAGATCACATTACAGATGGTTGTGAATCACCATGTGGTTGCTGGGAATTGAACTCAGGACCTTTGGAAGAGCAGGTAGCGCTCTTAACCTCTGAGCCATCTCTCCAGCCCTGGTACATTAATTTTCGACATTGTATAAAAGTTCACTGTATAGAGAACTGGTTGGTACCTCTTTTGACTCTTGATTGACACTTGGATTGTTTCTTTCAAGTATGGTACTGATAAAACACATTTGCGAATGTCTTCCCAGTGCACAGTATTGAGGTGGATTTTGATGCCTCATTGGTTTTCAGACACCTTTCACTCAGGATTCAGGAGGAACGGAGAAAGTTCTCAGGACTGGAGCTGCCATGGATTTAGTTCTTAAAAGTAAGAGAGAAGGAATCAGGAACCTATTGACTCACAAACATGATGGTCTTTGGGATATATACAATTCTGTAATAGAGAATTAGATGTCATCTTTATATAAGGCTACTGCCAAAGAGTACTGCATATGATGACTCACACCTGAAATCCCAGCAGTTAGAAGGTTGAGACAGAAGGATTACCTGAGTTCCAGACTATCCTGGGCTACAAAATAAGACCCTGTCTCTGAAACCACACCGAGATAAAAACACTTAAAAAAATAGAGTCACCGTGCCATAGCATAAGCCATGACAAATAATGATCAAGTGCTTTGGTGGTGGTTGGCTCTGGTATGTCTAAGGAGCACTGTTTAGCCTGTGTGCCTTAAATATTCTATGAGGCTCTGTGCAGTTCTCAGGTCAGGGATTCCATGGCTTCCCAGTGGCTTTATCCACCTATCACCCCCATGTCTACTTTCCTAAGGCATAAGTAGTCTAACAAAGTGCTTTACCTTCTCTGTCCACCCTAGAAGTTTGTTGGATGGGTTCTTCAGAAAGATGATACCAGCAACACAGTGACAGGAGTACAGCAGGAGAGGTAGAAGTCTCCACTGATGATTAATTATCAGACAAATACCCATTCAGAAATGGCTATTTGAGCCTTTGATTTGCTTGATCATTTTGAGTGTTCAGATGGGTTTGTTTGCTTAAATATTTACTGTAACAACATCATCGCGATCTCATTCATCCATTATACAATTTATATCATACAACTCCAGTACTTTTTTGAGTAAGAAACAACAACAAAAACAACAAAACTTATCTCTACAGTAATTTGAGAACTTTTTTTTTTTCCATTCCAAAGAAAAACCCTATACCCATTATGAACCCAACCTCACTAGTTCTGGAAAACCACCTGACTTTCAGAGTATAGATATGCTCATTTGAACATTTCACATAAGTGGGATTCTACAATATGTGGTCGTTCTGAGACTAGCTTTTTTCACTTAGCGTGCTGTCTGCAAGGTTCACATCTAGTGTATCATCAGCGTTTCACCTCCTTCTGCTGGTAATATCCCAGGAACAATGGACATAGTGTTTTACTTACCCATTCATCGGTTGACAGACCTTTGAATTACTTTCATTTTTTTATTATTTGATTTTTTTGTTCAGTCCACCTCCCTCTTTCTCCCTCTCTCTCCCTTTTCTCTGTTTTCATTTCTTTATGGAATGCTTCCATTCATTTCATCCCTTTTAAGTAATCCCCTACAAACTGGGATTGCTGGGTCAAATGGTAATTATTTCTTAATCTTTTGAGGAGATTATCTTTTCAATAGTTTAATGAGTAGTTTGGCTGAAGGCAAAATGACAGTGATTAAGTTTGTGGGTGGTGTTATACAGCTGCGAGCAATCATTTGCCGTTTGTGTCACTGTTCAAAATGGTAGCCATGAGCCTGACTTCAGAGTAACTTAAGCGTGCTTCGACTTGCCTTAGCTGAGCTGGGAACCACACACGGATTTCAAAGTCTTGGTATGAAAAAATGAGTGTGCATATCTAGATCTTCCTACCTCAGACTCCTGACTGTTGACGCTTTAGGCATGTGTTAGCACATATGCTGTACATACACGTTATTTGTGTCTGCATGTGTGGGGAGCACACGTGTATGCAGATGCACATGGAGGCTGGAGAAGAACCTTGGGTGCTGTTCCTCACTCTTTGCCTATCTTTTTAGTTTAGTTTTGCTTTTGAGATATAGTCTGGCACTCCATAGTCTAAGCTAGCTGGCCAGCGTGCCCTAGGGGTTGCCTAGCCTCCCTTCATCATCACTGGAATCAATCACACACTGGCAACCTAGGCTTTTCATATGGAATCTGGGGATTGAACTCAGGCGGCAGCAGACCTATCTATCTCCACAGCCTTCTTAAAGCCTTTTCTGATGGGGTTAGAGGACTTGAAATTGCATGTTGGCCAGATTCAAGCCATATTTTTCTGTTTTTCTCACAACCATCTCCATCTTTAAATATTAGATGGATATTAGCAGGGTTTGGGATCAATCAAGCCTGGACAGGAAATCAGTTTCCTCTTAGATCTAATGGTCAGCAAGTTATTTAATACTGTGAGCCAAGCTGATAGAATATATATATAACAAGGTGCCACCCTCATTTAATATGCTTCTTTTGCTTTCTGAAATTGATCAAAAAAGTCCTTTATAGGAAGGCCCAGAGTCTGGCATTTTAGTTGATTCCTGATACAGTCAACTTCACAGCCAAGATTAAGCATTGCAGTGTGCAAGAACATTTGTTGTACAAGAATGAAGGCCCAAGTTCGGGTCCTAACACCATGTAAGAAGCAGGGCATGACACAGGCAGTCCTGTAATCTTGGAGTTGTGAGAGGTAGGAAGCCTGGAACTTGCAGACTTTTGACAACAAGCCTAGCTCCGGGTCCAATGAGAGACTCTTCTGCAAAAGAATAAAATGTGAAAGATAGAGCCAGACTCTTGACATCTTCTGTTGACTTCTTTGTATTAGATGTGTGTGCAAATGTGACACACATACAATGGAAAACTGACTTTAGCTTTTACACAAATATAGCGTGTGATGTGAGGTAATAGGATGGACACTTCCTGTAGTCCATCTGTCAATCTTGTTTCCATTCACTTAGTTAAAGATTAACTTGGCACCCTCACAATTCCTGCTAAAAGTTGCAATTTCTTTGACTTCTACTGCACCATGCAGAGAAGTATCTAATGATTTCCTTCCGGCTGTCACCAAAAATGATAAAGGGTTTAACTGACAGAGTTTCTTTGTTCCTGACTAAGTACCCAATGAGTTGGAAGGCATCTTGTTTCTAGGCAGTAGACTATTGGAAATGTAGTGGAACACTTACAGGTTTTTGCCCAAAGGGTAAGAGAAGGTAAGTCTGTGTATTGACAAAGTTCTGTTGCCTGGGGAGTTTTTCAGTGTCTGGGAAAGTCCAGTCCAAAAGTAAACAATACTACTTTACGAAGATCTACAGAAAGAACACTGTGTAGTGTTTAATCTGTAAAGTCTTTCTCAACTTCCTATTTCTATTTTAAAAAGAAATCTCTTTTTTTTGTTGTTGTTGGACCTTTTCCCAATTGCCAACTACCTATTTCTAATATTTACAGAGAGGATCAGTTGTTCCAACTTTCTGGAACCTGAGTCACCCTGCTCCTCACACAGGAGAGAAACAGACAAAGATGGAACTGAGCGTGTGTGTGTATAGAACTGTGCTGACTCTCCTTTTCTGGAGGACAGTGCAGCCGAGCAGACATGGGTAGTTCTGCACAAAATTCACTATTGCCTACTTGTCGTTCTTAAAATTAAAGTGTTTGGGAGCTACAGATGGTTCAACAGTTAAGACCACAGGATGCTTTTCTAGAAGCTCCCAGAACCCACATGGTGGCTAATAGCTCTCTGTAACTCCAGTTCCAGGAGGTCCATCATCCTTTTCTGGCCTCTCTGGACACTACATATACAGGATGTGCCCATGTAAAGCACCCATGCACATAAAATAAATGTGAAAAAAAATCAATTGTTTGATGAGGAACAGGGGGATGGACTGTTGGAGGTGAGAGAAGTGTGTGTTCATTCTGGGGTGGTGGCTTTGTCCTCTTCTTGCTGTTTTGGTTACTTGTGCAGGGCTGTGACTAGACATATCTGACAGAACAACTTAACTGTGGGGGTATTTTGATTTGGCTCATGGTGTCAGGGACTGTCCATCCATTATGATCCAGAAGTTGTGGTGGCTACGTGTCTCCATCTGAGACAGTCAGAGCAGTTCACAATTTGCTCATATCTTGATAGATCAGGAGGCAAACATCTTGACTGGATAGAGTCAGCTATATGATGTATCAAGGACCCATCCCATTGACCTACATCTACTATCGAGGGCCTACCTCCTAAACATTGAATAGCTTCTCAAAACCACTATAAACCAGCGTGGGAAACAGGCTTCAAAATGTGAGCTCTTTGAGGATGTTTCAGATTCACCCTGTGACTGTCTACTTCTTCCCCCACAGGCTCTTGGTCATCTCTGGTGCAAATTGCTTTGAGTCCCATTTTAAGAAACTTCAGAGTCTTACTCATTCCAACACTGTTCAAAAGGCAAGACAGAGTCCTAGCTGTGAGACCCAATGTGTAATGGCAAAGAGTAAACATTCCCATTCTAAAACATAGGAATGGGGGTCCTGATAAGGAAGGGGGGCATCAGAGAAAGACCCAAGGCCAGCACTACAAATCATTGCTGTCACTTGATGTCCAGCATTTGGGAAAGTGGTGGCATGGAGTGAACTCTGCTAGGAAGAGTTTGGCAGCTGCCCCCGCCCCCCCCACACTTGCCGGGCCTTCCAATTTTCAGTACATGTGTCTCTCTCCACAGGAGATGTCACATGTTCTGGTTTTTCCAACATCCTGGGGTCTGCACTGCTTCATAGGCTCCACTTTCACAGCAACATGCATGGCTCTCTCAGGCTCTTCGTGCAGTTCTGATATTCACTGCCTCACATCGGTGGCTTTCCCCTCTGGATCCTTGTCTCCAGCTTCCACCAAGTGGACTTTGAATTCTGGATGTCACAAAACAACACAACACAAAACACCTAGTATCCTATGGATGATGCCAAGTTCTGTTGACAGGCAGCTGAAGATGTAGCCAACCCCTCCTTGGCCCAGAGCTACAGCACTCTCTGAGTACCTGTGAAAATAAACTGGGGAAAACACTTCCCTTGATAGCCTTGCCCCTGTCTGATGGTGGAACCCTCTTTTCGAATGCAATTCTATTAATGGGTTTTCCATGTTATACCCTAAGACTCTAATGGGACAGGTCAAGGCCTCCAGCTCCTTTCTTATTGTCCCAATACAAAGCCCAAGGGTTTCTCTTCAATGGGACCAATCTCCCCATCAATTGCTCTTATCCATATTGGCCTTGCCTGTAACTTTAAATGCTACCCTCACACTCATTTTCTTACCAAAATGTACTTTTCAACCTGCTATTTGGTCTTATTCACTGTAAATCTGTCAAAAAGGAGTAAGGAAGAGTTGGAGAGTTAGCTCAGTAGTTAAGAGGGCTTGGTCCTCTTCCAGAGGACTACTCTCTTTGGTTCCCAGTACTCATGTTGAGTTGCTTACAACCACTTAAAACTCCAGTTCCAAGGGATCTTCTGGTTTGTTGTGGGCACCTACAAGTATAACACACACACACACACACACACACACACACACACACACACACACAAATACACCAGTAACCATGCTACATTCCAAAATTCTATACTATCTTGATTTCCTAGGCTAAATATATTAGCTTTTATTTTTAAAATGCATCTTCATTTACATTTTCAGGACAGGGGAAGAATATAGCCAGATCCATTGTCAGATGTCTCCTGAATGGCCTGTGGCCCAGTTCCCAGGTGAAACCTCACAAATGCAGACATTACTATGCATATTTCTATAAGCATTTTCTCCCTATCCAAACATCTACCAGAATGACCCTTGAAGCTCCACTTACATTGTCCTGGGGTTTCTTTAACAGGCAGCAGCAAGCCCTCCTGCGTGCCTCATGGAAAGCAGTCCTGAAGACAGCACATAGTTAGCTTATCGTGGCAAAGAACCAGTTGTCTGGACATGTCATGGCAATGGTTTCAGCTGTCTGGAGCTGGCCTTCTGTACTAGTTACTCTTGTGCTGCTGTGAGGAAATATACTGGAAAGGACAGCTTATGGGAGAAATGGCTAATTTTGGCTCACGGTTTCAGGGAGCATCCACTGTCAGGGTGGGGAAGGCACGCTGGGCAGCTCCATTAGCGACACTGGAGGCTGGTGGATCGGGAAGTGGAGAGTGTGGGTGGAAGTCCCAGGGACACTATACATCAAGGACCCACCCCAGTGGTCTCTTTCTTCATCTATATTCCACCTCCTAAAGGTTCTTCAACCTCCCACAGGCTGGGGAACAAGGTTCAAAGCAGGGCCTTTGTCGGGGCACTGAAGTTTCAAATCATAACACCAGTATTGATTGCTCACCAGAATATGATTCCTAACCAGAAACTTGCCCTTTCAATTAGAAAACCATCTCACTTACTCTACAAATATTACAAAAGTGGGAAGAATTTAAAGAATGATCAGTTCATGATCTATTTCATTAGGTAACAATTATGCTATTTTCTTCTTTTGAGACAGCCATGTGCTGTAGCTCAGGCTGGCCTGCAGCTCACTCTGTAGCCCAGGCTGGCCTTGACCTTGCAGTGATCCTCTTGCCTAGGTCTCCTGGGTGTTGCAATTAAAAGTGTGTGCCTGGCTTTCTCTTGTCTTTTTGATCTGGCTTCTATGTTCTAGTATTCTTCCAAGATTTCTGTTTGAGCTTTCTCAGGGCTGTTCACATTTTCATAGACAACACAACAGTCCCCAGTAAGATGATACATCACAATGGATGCAAACAATAAAGTGAGGAGAGAGAGGGAACTGGTGTGTGTGTGTGGGGGGGAAGGCAGGTGTCTGTGAAGGGTAGGTTAACAGGCACACAAAGAGTGTGTGCAAGTTGTGTAGCCAAACCTATTATTACTTTGATAGCTAATTAAAAATGTCTGATGTGTAGCTTTAAATATATAAAATTTTGGGAGCTATATATTTCTCTATAAATGATAACGCAGATGAAGAAAAGCTTTCTAGCCAATTGATGATTAGGGTTTAGAGTGTAATTGACACCCAGAACAGTGTGTTGAAACCAAAAGGTATTATTTCATTGTAGCCTTTAGCAAGTATTAACCAAATTCACTTAAGTCACTGCCTCACTCCACCTCTCCCCCACAAGCCCCTTTGCTGTGGGTAGGAGAGCTGGCCCTGCCCCACACCTCACCTAGGCAGCACAGTAAAGCTGGCTCTGGTGGCATGGGTCGGGGTGAGCCAGGTCTGAGGGCACAAGAGCAGGAGAGCTGATTCTGTCCCTTGCTGGCTGTGAAGCAGTGCTGGAGAGCTGGCCCTAGTGATGTGGGTGCAGGAAAGCTGGCTGGCTGACCAACTCAACTGCCACCCAGGCCCAGATCCAGGGCTTTGAGTTGGCCCACCCCAACATCTATCCCATTCCTGAACTGCTGAAGTGTGTGAAAGGGTGGTTCTTGCAGATCCAAAGCTGCAGGGCAACAAAAGGGTACCTTAGAGGAGTCCCAGTGAGGATCCAGTATTGATAATGTACCAGAAGCCAGAGGTCTCAAACCACAACAATGAAATGACCCATTGCAATGAACATTTGCAAGTAAAGATGTGGGCACAAAAAGGTATACTGTGGGGCACACTATGACACACTAAAGCTTCCATGATGAGATTTTAAAAATTATTTTATTTTTATTTTTATACTTTTGGGGGAGGGAGGTTGCAAGGCTGCAGGCTAGATATGAAAGGATGGGGCGGGGGATGAGTAGGATTGGGGCACATGAAGTGAAAAATTCACAAAGACTCAATAAAAAGCTAAAAAAATGCTGCCTTGGTATTTCCTCATTCTCTGACTTGAGCAGATTAACAATTCTTAATACTTCTTACATTTCTCACATGTTGTCCATAATAATTCAGAGAAAACATTGTTCTTTTTACGTATGGTAACTGCTGTGTCATTTACCTATGAGATTTGAAGTTGTATAAGTTCAGTGAACATATTAGGTGGGCAATGAGAGATACTATTTAATGATCAAATATGGAAGCATTAAGGATTCACTAAAATCAGGTGTCTTTAAACCAAAGCAAAACACAGCAAACCCTAAGTGTAGATGCATTAAGAGAATGCAAAAGGAGATACTGTCCTGAGGAATTGTACCAAGTAACAAGTTTAATAATTAAGGAAGATAAAAATAAAAAATAAGTTTAGAGAATATAGCAAACATCTTCAGCACTGCATGTGTACACAACTTTGCAGCTTACAGAAAGTGCACCATCGTTTGTCATTGAGCCTTCCTGTAGCTCAGTCACGTAATGGGCACCCCAGACTCCCCACATCCACTCCATAAAGCGGAAGCCTTAAAGGCCATATTAGATGCTGATAGTTCAGTAAAAACTGGAATCAATAAAACGCTTGAAATACTGAACCGAAGAAACTTCTGGATCACCCAGAAGGACTTACTTTAGTATTATATTTTACTGGCATTTATTTTAAGTTAAGTGACATAGGTTCCATATTAATTAGGTCTTTGGGGCACAGGAACAGTACATGGCACAGGGTCACAGAGAAATGAAACTCTTCTGCGGAATTGCGTTTCCGTAGGGTACAAAGCCTGTGGTCAATCCTTGGAGCTATTCCCAAAAGTTCAGAAAACTCTGCTGAGGAGTGAATGTTGGAGGCAAGCAGCTGAACAGCCATCCTGAGTTGCAAATGACATATATACACATACATATATATGTGCATATACATATATATGTACATATTTTTTTGAGCTTTAAGGAAACAGGACCATGGCAACAATGAGCTTTTTCAAACGATGATAAGATCTTCCTGCCTCGCCTGGGGCTGCTTTCGGGAGCCCCAGACTCTGAATCAGCAGAAAGCGGAAACCAAGGCTTCCTTCTCAGTTGGACCCACGTCCACAGAGCAGAACTGTCTGGAAGCCCTCAGCTCAAGCTCCACCTCTAGGTTTGGCTCAATTCCATGAGTACTAAGCGCAACCTAAGACTGAGCTCATTCTCCTTTTAATATGTGTCCCCCCCCCACCCTGAAAGCAATTCTTCCGCATTAAAAAAAGAAGTCTATATTGCGTTTGTTTAGCCTATTTTGTCGAGATGTTAATTAGCCACATTAAATTTTACAAGACCAGTTCTCTAACCCCTGAGCTATAGGGCCACCCCCCACATTAAATTTTAAAATGTACTTCATGTGCTACCAAGTGTGGGCTTCATGCAGATGGGTAGGAGTTGTCCTTGGTCGATGAAAACTTTTAATTTTAGATAGAATTTCTCTGAGATAGCTCTGCCTGAGTACAATAAGAAAGCTTGATCCATTCAGTAAGACTCATAAGAGGCGATCTAAGATGGGGTGATGGAGCAGTGCAGAGTTCTCTCTCTCTTTCTCTCTCTCTCTCTCTCTCTCTCTCTCTCTCTCTCTCTCCTCTCTGTCTCTCGCTCTTTGTCTCTGTCTCTGTCTGTCTCTCTGTCTCTCTGTCTCTCTGTCTGTCTTTCTCTGTCTCCCTCTCTCTCTGTCTCTCTATCTCCCTCTCTCTCTGTCTCTCTGTCTGTCTCTGTCTCTTGCTCTTTGTCTCCCTCTTTATCTCCCTGTCTGTCTTTCTCTCTGTGTCTCTCTGTCTGTCTGTCTCTGTCTCTCTGTCTGTCTCTCCCTCCCCCTCTCTCATGCTGATGTGTAAGCACTCCTGATCTCCCTGTGTGAAATTAGGCCAATGAAGCAAATGAGCACAAGGAGGCAATGGGTGAGTGAGAGGCATCACCTAGCAACGCTTCCAGGACATGCCACACAGGAAGCTGTCTAAAACATGCCCTGAACTAAGGAAAGAAATATGAAATGCATCTCAGAATAGTGAAGAAGCATTAAGAAAAGTCCTTCCCCACAGGTTTAGACACATCGAATTCTACTACAGCTTCCGCGTTGATAGAACACGCAGGATTCATCAGGACAAGAAACTCAAATGAATCCTTACTGTCTTGTGATGCTCTCAGCCACCCATTCCTCTGTCCCTTTGTAAGCTCTCTTTCCTGTCTGCGCCTCCCAATGGACCTTATTTTGGGGGTGTGTTTCTGCTAAGTGGGGAGAGGCAGAAGTGGCCTTTGATGCTCCAGGTCCTAGCTTGACTCCTAGAGTAGATAGTTCAAAGCCACTGGGGAATTGGTCAGGTCTTGGTATTTGAAGGATTAAACACGCTGGAGGCAGAAAGAGTAGTTCTGACTCTGCCATCATCCAAGGCATGTCTTCCAGGCCAGGTAAGGCAACACGAAAGGAGACCCAGCCTGGCCTCAACTGCTTTCTTCTCAGAAGGAAGCAAGGCTTATCCATATGCTAATATGGAAGAAACGCGGCTTTGAAGTTCGTAACGTAGAGCTGATTGCTAGAGAGTGAAATGTGGCCATAAAGCAAGATCTCTGTTTTTCCTTCCTCCGTGTTTGCTCAGAACATAAAACGAACAGCAGTATGCATCATCTGCACTGTAGAAATTGAAAGTGGAGTATGTGCACACGTGAGCATTCGTCAATATACTGAAAGTTGTTTACCTGCTCTTTTGAGGCAGGATCTAACAGTGTAGTCCAGGCTGGCCTCACCTCAAATGTATGATTCCACCTGCCTCCATTTCTAAGCACTAGGACACAGACGTGGACTACATTCACTTTAGAAAGTTCTTTCCATATCTAAAGCAGCAGGCATGGCGACATTTAGCAAACATTGACATGTGTAATTTGAATTTTAGTAAAATCTAACAAAACTGAGTGAGGACAGCATATTCCAGAGAAACAGAAAGAAAGGAGGAAGAGAACTTTTCTGATGAGTTTAATCATTAATAACAGCAGTCTGTTCTACTATAATGCAACTTTTATGATACGTCTACACTGTGGCTAAAACATTCCGCCAAATTCCTATTAAGTTGAGTGGTCATGGATGGTGGTGGTGGTGATCTCACAGAACACTGAGCTTGGTGGATGAGAAAGCAGTTAAGTTCAAATCTCAGGGTGGCCTCCTGTGGCCTCACAGGTGGTAATGTATTTAGTATCACACAAAGCAGGCAGGAAATCCTTTAGATTTTTTACTCAGCAAGCACTTTGAGTATACCATTGATGAGAGCGACCACTTACTGCTGGAGAGATGATGGTTCAGTGGCTGAGAGCGAGGACTGCTCTTCCCAGAGGCTTGCTTTCCATTTCCAGCACCCACACTGGGTGGCTCACAACTTCCTGATGCCTCTTGTCTTCACAGGCACCTGCACTCAGATGCACACAACATGCGCCCCCAATTATTAGAAAAAATAAAAACAAACCTTAAAAAGAGCAAAGAGCATCACTTCCATATTCTAAGGCACTCATTGAGAGTCATGTTTGACTTTGGGGCCAAGATCATTACATCAATCCACTGCACTCCAGCAACGAGGGTTATCTTTTATCCAACTGTGGCCAAAGGGGAGTTTTCCTCAAGGTGCTTAGGTTATTTTCACCAAATCCCTATGATTTAGACAAGGGCTGAGACTCCACAGTTTGGGACTGAGAATTAAAGAAGTCAGTACTTGATAGTAACTCCCAAGACTTTGGTAGAAAAAGACTCCATCACCCCACAGCATGCCCATCAAAGGGAGAGGTGAGTGTTTCTGCTGGTACCTATAGGAAATCATCCAGCAAAAACTCATCAGCTTAAAGACGGCCTTAGTAATATAGCATCCCTTTCTCGTACCCACACAAGGACAGCACGAGGCATTGTGGCATCTCTTCCTGCTGTTTCACTGCACATGCATTCACTTGGTTTTGTTTATGCTGTATCAGAGGTAGACCTTATCTTTCATGTGCCTGATTTTTAGGCCATAATTTTAAAGAGATTTAAGATCAAGAAAGATATTTCTTACTCTTTTTGATTAACACAAGCCAGGAAGTGATGAGCTAGGGCAGGGAGTATGGTTCACTAACACTCATGATATTTTCTAAAAAGTGTATATAGCAATTATTTGAAAAGGTTTGTCTTTTAAATTATTTAAAAAGGGGTGTTGAATACAGGAGGTATGCTTGTGCTTGTCACTGAGTTTAAAATGTGTTTAAAAAAAAAAACTAAGCCAGGTTGAGGAAGAAATAGACAGATGTCTAAGGGACAGACTTAGAGGAAACAAAGGATTAAAAGATGCTGGTAGAAGAATCTAGATTAGGAGTATGCATATGTTGACTGACTATAACATTATTTACATTTTCTGCACATTTGAGTCTTTTATGATATGTGAAAATATTAGAAAGCTATTAACAACAAAGGATAAATGACATAATATATAGTAGATTTAATGCAATTAGATAATAAGAAGTAAGTTGTAAAGGTAGACTTGAGAGCTCTTCTTGTAAACAAACAAGTAGGAATAAAATGAAACTGAAAACAGAAACCTTAAAGGATGACAGAAGGAGGATAGCAAATAAATAAATAAAAATAAAAAATAGAGGGAAGGATAAACTTGAAGAAACAAAAAGATGTAAAAGTTACAGACGATTCCTATTCTGCCCCTTTTTGTTCTGTGTGATTTAGGCTCTTGCGTGGACAGATGCTCATGTCATATCGTGACTTCCATCCTGAGAATCCTACTCCTTTGCTGATTTTCAGGACGGTGGGGTGACTTATGGTAGGCCTCTGGGACTCAGCCATTCTGTGCCTTATAGGTTCAATTGTGCATCCTCAACTCCTTGGATCCAGGTCCTCCCAGTACTTCAGAGGAGAGCATTTGGAGACAGGACTTTGTAACTGGTTAAGAAGAAGTCGTTCGGAAGTACAGTGGGCCCCTAGCCCAGGATGACTGAATTCTTGTTAAAGAACACCGTGTGGAGAGACAGAAAGATGGATGTGCCCACAGGGAGGGAGCCGGGAGAGCATGGAGCAGAGGCTGGTGTGATGTGGATAAGCTGACCAGAGAGTCCTGGACTGGATCCCTCGGAGCCTGAGCCTGGCGCCTTGACTTTGGACTTTTTTTTCCTGCTGTGAGACACTAAATGTGTGCGGAAGCCGCCGGGCTGTGGTGTATCTACAGAAGCTACCATGCTTCCCTCTGGGGCTGCCTCCTCCCCATCTACAGTATCTGGCCATTGACGACAGTTGGGTGCTGGGCTTTACACGGAGTGAGATGGTCTTCAGAGCCTGGGTCTCTCCCAGATCCTTTTCCTGTGATGCTCTGCTCTGAGACAGCCTCACTGTGGTCCTGAACATGTCACTTAAGAGAGAGAGACCTCAAACTCTCATGTTTGCTTGGAGAGAAATCTCTGTAATTTCAGCTCTGGGGAATCACACTTGTTCTCTTATGAGATCCTACTGGTTCTGTGTACTTTAATTTTTGTCCTTTCTGAATTCTTGCCCTCAAAATTTTTAGTTAAAGTTCCACAATATTTTAGTAAAACCCGGCCTCTCTCTCTTTTTCTCCTTACCATCACTGCTGAGTCATCACTCACAATTACAGTACCCTTAGACTTACTGTTTCCGTCTGATTTCCGTCCTGAAAATTCTCCAGCATCCCATTTGAGTTTTCAGTAAATTGCCCCCGTTCGACATCACTCCTTTTGATTCATGGCTCTGCGGGATTGACAGGTGCACAGACCTGTATCGGTCACCATTGTACCACATACAACAGCATTATTACCCAAAGAAATCCCCTTCATTGTTTCTTTGCCTTCAACCATTTCCTTTCTCCGGTGCCTTAGAAGTTACTCAGCATTTACACGGCTGTTTTGGTAAATTTTCTGTTTTAGGAAAAGATGTCCTTCATAATTCCTGTTTGGGATAGGAACTTATCTATTTTTTTAAAGTGGCTTTTCTTTACTGTGTTACTTTCATTGCTATGAGCAAATACCTAAGAAGAAACACTTACGCGAGGAAGGATATAGTTTTGAGGCAGCTCATGACAGAGTGTTCGAAGTCAGGAAGCAGGGCATGGATAGGAGGTAGAGCCAGGCTGGGCAAGACCTTAAACCCCACCCTCAGTGATGCACTTCCTCCAGCAAGGCTCCGCCCCCAAATGCTTCCATATCCTTTCCAAAACAGCACCAGTCCCAGGGACCAAGTGACAAATGTATGACTCTGTGGAGAATACTTCATATTCCAACCACAACACGTACCTTTTGGTGTTTCCTGTGAATTTCAGAAATGCAGTGAAGTCAACATAACTTTGTTATCCATGTGAACTCATTGAAGGAAGCCTTACTGTAAGTGCCAGGGCTTGAGTCTTTGGATTCACTGCCAGATGGAGCTCCTGGAAGGTGGTAGGACTTTTGTAAGGTGAGGATAGTTCTAAGGGGATACTCTTTTTATTTCCTTTTCATTTATTTTTCTCTCACACAATACATCCCAGTTGCAGTCTCCCTTCCCTCCATTCTTTCCAGCATCCCCTTTCCCCAAGATCCACTCTTTTACAGTTCCCCTTCAGAAAAGAGCAGCCGTCCCAGGGATAGCGACAGAGCATTGCATAATAAGATGGCATTTACCTCATATCCAGGCTTAATGAAGCAACCAGGTAGGAGGAAAAGGGTCCCAAGAATAAGCAAAGGAGCCAGAGACATCCTCACGCCCACTTTCAGAAGTCCCACAAAAATATCAAGCTGAAAAACCACAGCATGCACGCAGAGGACCTAGCGCAGACCCACATGGGCTCCGTGGCTGCTTCTTCAGTCTCAGCGAGCAAAGGGCCACTCTTGAGGGAGCCGCTGGGGCACAGTTCCTTTTCTCTCCGTTTTTACTTCAAAGCTGTGAGGTGAGCGGCTTTACTCCCCTGTGTACTAAAACTCAAAAACTACCAGCCAGAGCAAATCCTCCCTCTATAAAGTGATTATCTCAGATATTTATTACAGTAATGGAAATTGACATTCCTATTTGCCCTTCTCAGATAATCTCAGACAAGGAATTGATTTAAGAGCATTTATGATGAAATTGGGAACGTGTACCTTAAGATTCGCAGTTAGGCCAGGAGCTTAGATAAAGTAGGTAAAAGTATTTACTAAAGAGATGTTTATTGAGCAGCACTGGGCTTAGTGTGGAATATTTCAGTTTCTTACATTGAGGAAATGATCACATTCCTTCCACGAGATTTAGTGGCCTAAAAATGATTAAAATCCAGTATGGTAAAGTGCAACAGCAGGAATGTGATGGACAGATCTGTTGGAAACTGAATACCAGGGACATAATTCTACACTGACTTAGAAATCTCATCGAATTTATTTATTTGTTGATTTATTTAAGTGCTGAGGACTGAATCCAGGGCCATGCACTTGCTAGGAAAGTGCTCTACCACTGAGCTAAATCCCCAACCCCTAGATCTCATTAAATTTATAACTCTAGTAGTTGGTTTCATCTGACATAGGCATAGATTGCTTCCAAGGCAAATAAAGTCAACAAGGCCAAGTGTCAATTTTACATTCTTCTAAGAATAGATATAGCGAATGAGTCACTTAGACTTTGCAGCCTATACTGTCTTAGTCACATGAGCTCCTTCCTTTTCCTTTTCACACCTCTGAAAAAAGCATAAAAAACATTCCTAATTGATGGATCGCACAGAAATGGGCCACAGCCTGGAGTCAGTTAAGATGTACAGTATACACCATTATCCATTTTATGGCGCTCTTTGACTCTTAGAAATCTCTCGAAAGGAGGGACCTCAGACAGAACTGTGATTCAAAGCCTGAAGTCCAAGTATGGGCCTTTTGTTCTTGTTCTCGCTGGCTGCATTTCGTGGGGGGCTTGTTTGTATGCGATCTCACTGTGTGGCATGCACCGGGTCATCCTGTGGGTAAATGTACTTTCCCATACTAAGGTTTGGCAACATGGTCTGCTTTTATGAAATGTGAGTGGGGGGCATGGTGCGCTTCTTCCTGGCAGACACCGATGAGCCAATATATCTGGTGGAACCATCACCAAGTTCTGTCACTGACTGGAACTGCCATCATGTGCATCCACCATTTCATGTATCTGCCACTGTGCAGAAGTATGACATTTCATGCATCTGTCATTTAGGGACATGCCACTGTGTGGACCTGCCACTGTGTGGATATTCCATTGGATAGAGCTATCATTGTGTGACTGGGCCATTGTATGAGTGAGTCATTTAGTCATTGTCTGTGTCTCCCATTGCATGGATCTGCTATTGTGTGCTCTGCCATCATCTGAAAGTATCATTGTGTGGGTAGGACATTGCATGGGTCTGTCATTCAATGGACATGACATTGTACGGCTATGCTATTACTTTCTCCTTCCTTGAGACCAATGTTACCGGGAAAGGCTTGACTCCAGTAAGACCAGACTCACTGCCAGTTCTCAGTTTGCCTGTGAAATGGGCAAGAATGAAAGCTTTGTTTTCAGAGGCTGCCTTTTTAGTGTTCTATTGCTGTGAAGAGATACCACGACCATGGCAACTCTTATAAAGGAAAGAATTTAATTGGGACTTGCTTACAGTCTTAGAGGTTTAGTCTCCAGGTATTATGATAAATGCTTCAGATAGTTTATTTAAGATCAAGATTTCTTTATCCCTGGATATTCTAAAAAAATGCTGCCAGTTGTTGTGGCACACACTGGTAGAATTTGCTGAAGACAGCAGAGGCAGGGTGAATCATGAGTTCAAGGCCAGCCTGGGCAACACATTTAGCCTGTCCATGGTGGCTCATGTCTTTAATCCCAGCACTTGAAAGACAGATCCAGGTAGATCTCTGAGTTCCAGGACAACCAGGACTACACAGAGAAAACCTGTCTTGAAAACCAAAACAAAAAAGTGCACATATTGAACATGCACAACTTTTGTTTTAATTATTATCTTAGTAATGCAGCATTCTTACAGTATGTACATTGCATTGGGTACTCTAAGTAACCCATATAATTTTACATATTCAGAAGGATAGAGTAGGTCAAGTACAGGTGATGTACCATATTAGGCGAAACACTTGAATGGCTCATATTTTGGTATCTGTTGGTTGTGGTGGTCTTGGAGACAGTCGGGCAAGGATACTCAAGTAGCTCGTACCATTTATTAGGATCCAGGGTATCCTGTTTCTGCTCAGGCCACATTTGTCTGTGGTGATCTCATTAGTAAAGAGATCTCTTTACAGAGTAAGCTGAATCTTTAAGCCCCTAACAGACTCCTGAGGTGCCTGGATTCCAGAAGACTGGAAATGCCATTTTCTTTCTTTTTTTTAAAAAATTTTTATTTAATTTATTCTTGTTACATCTCTATGGTTATCCCATCCCTTGTATCCTCCCATTCTCCCCTCCCTCCCATTTTCCCCTTATTCTCTTCCCCTATGACTGTTCCTGAGAGGGATTACCTCCCTCTGTATATGCTCATAGGGTATCAAGTCTCTTCTCGGTGACCTGCTGTCCTTCCTCTGAGTGCCACTAGTCTCCCCTGCCAGGGGACATAGTCAAATGTGAGGCACCAGAGTACATGAGAAAGTCAAATCCCTCTCTCCACTCAAGTGTGGAGACTGTCCTGTCCATGGGGGACTCTAGATGAGAGAACAATGGGAGAATAGCAATGTAGAAGGATCCAGTGGGTCCTAGAAACCTACAAGTAGAACATTATGATAGGCAGATTTGGGTCAAGGGGTCCCGCTCAAACTAAGGCACTAGCCAAGGACAATACAGGCGGTAAAATTTAAACCCCTACCCAGATCTAGCCCATGGACAGGAAATGCCATTTTCACTTCCCCCAGGGAAGTTTCTAGACCTCAAGTTGCCAGATTCTAGGACCTCAGAAGGCTACCAGTGTTGATACATCCAGTACTTATCCCATCTCTTGTATAGTGGGCACACCACAACTTTACATATCACTCCTTACTTCCCCGCATCCTTCCTGGCAATGGAAGACTCCCCCTCCCCCTGCCCTGCCTCCCTTAGGGGAATCAGAGCCAGGCTGACTACCAGAAATCTTCCCCTTCTTCTTAGACTTATAAAAAAAGATCCCCTGTGCCTCACGGGGCTGAACTCTCAGAACCCCCAGCACGTTGCTGTCTATCTATGATGTCTGTGCCTAAACTCTCTGCAGAGATCTTGCTGCACTGCTGCCTATCCATGACATTAATAGCACTTCTAATGACTCTTTTACTCAAAAAGCTAATTCATCTCAATGTCCCCCTTGAATAACAACCCCTCAGTCTTTCACTACTGTCATCCTTCACTCTAAGACCCTGGGGCTTAAACAACATGAAACAACACATCCAAAGCCACACAGATAGTAAGTAGCAGAGCCAGGATTTGAATTATTCTTATCTAAGAACCCAGTCTCTGGCCTGGGTGATACTACTCTCTTTTTTCCAGCTCTTTCCATGTGTTGCTGCTTGAAGCCTAGGGATCTTGTAAAAGTCAAAGCAGCTTGGAACCATTATGTACTGTGTGGGTTTAAGGTAAGTACCTTTATAACCCCAAATTATCCAAGGGACAGCACAAACCACATTGAAAGGTTCAAGGGAGGAAATCATCAAGGTCTCCTATGGACCACAGAGCATTGAGTAAGTGATGGCATCCAAAGAAAACAGGAGCATGTGTCTAAACACAGACTGCATTTTCAGCAGGCGACTCTCTTGAGTCCTCAGCCCCAGAGTGAGCTCTTAGCACAGCCTCTTCCATTTTCTAGGGTAAGCATAATACATGGCCTGAAAACCTGTCTCTGGAGGGCAGTTCTTTGGATTCCTATCCCCTGATTTATTGGAGCAATTGTCTAGCATTTCAGGCTGTTTTTAAAAATGGAAACTTGTCAGGAGGCAGAGGGTCCCTGTGGGACCTGAAACTGGTTTTTGTCCTCTTTTCGCACAGGAACATAGGAAGAAGCTTTGTATTTAAATCACATGGGTGGAGACACCAGGGACCAGAGCTAAGGATTGAGAGTAAAAGGTGAGAAGGAGACGCAGTGGGCAGTATGTACACTGTCCCAATCAGCTGAGTTCCTTTGCGGTGTTGAATGTGGAACTCAGCGTGTCTCATGCACTAGCAAGACACCCCCCGCCCCATGTTTTCTGGTCACTTTCTTGGCCTCAGATCTGGCTGACTTGAATGGAGTTGGGCCACCTGTGATATTTATTGCAGGCCCTGAGCTCTATATAAAAGATGGTATTAATCATTTTCTTGTGTCCATAGTACTTGACAGGGCCATTATAATCAAGGAAGGACTTATGCCAGCTCGTAGTTTCTGTCTGTTGTGGGGTGAAGGCATTGTGGAGCACCTCAATTCATGGCACCTGGGGTGTAGCAGAGGAGGTCTGCATCATGGCAGAACAGAAAGCAGAGATGAGACGTGGCATGAGGAGGGATGATGTTCCCCTGGGTATCTCCCCAGTAACCTGCTTCCAAGTAGGACCCACACGTAAAGCTCTTAGACCCTCCCAGTATAGTCCCACCTGCTGTGAGTAAACATTCAAGGCTGGAGCCTGAAATTAGTATTTCACATGAATATACGAAACATATACTCATAGTCATAAATCGTATGTTTGAGATACAAATCATAGTAGATGCTTATCTATCATAACCTTTAAGATTAAAGAGAGGGAAGAGACTCAGGAAAAGAAGGCAGGCTCGGTGTGGGTAGATGAAGAATGGAGGAAAAGAGGCAACAAGCCAAGAGTCAGGATTGGTTTTCCAAGTTTCTGGATGTCTCTGGGATATTTATGGGAATTGTAATGAATCTGTAGATGGCTTTGGGTGATATTGCCTTCTACACTTTAGTTCTGATGCATAAACATAGGAATTCTGCTCACTATTCAGTGTCCATTCAAGTTCTTTCTTTGGTGTTTTCAGTTTTCACTGTAGAGATATTTCATCATCTTGCTTAGGTTTACCCCTGTGTATTTGTGAGTGGAGCTTTATTTCTTTGTTTTCACTTCCTTGGCAAGCTCATTTTTGGTGTTTGGAAAACTAGTGGTTACAGTATGCTGATCTCATGTCTTGCTGCACATTTGATAGCGTTTATCACATCTAAGACTTTCTGATGGAGTCTTCAGGCTCTTTCCCCTCCTAAAATCAGAATACTTTGGCTTCCTCCGTCCTCATTTCCCTCATTTATTTCTTTTTCTTGTGTTATTTTATAGCGAGGACTTGAGCACTGTGTTGGATAAGAAGGTGGAGAGTGCATGCCTTGTCTCATTTCTGGTTTTAGAGAAAATGTGCTTAATTTTCTCCATTTAGTATAAGTTGAATGTGGTTTTGTTATATACGACTTTAATTGTGATAAATTCTGATCTTTCTTTCCCTAGGATCTTAGGGTATTTTTATTTATTTATTTACCAGGGGAAAGATTATTTATTTTAATTTTTTAAATTGTATTAATTATTCACTTTACATCCTGGTCATAGCTCCCTCCCTCCTCTCCTCCTGGCCCCACCCTCTCTCATCGTTTCCCTTATCTCTCCTCCCCTACTCCTCAGAGAAGGGAGGCCTCTCTACCCACCCACTTCAACATATCAAGTCACATCAGGACTGAGCACATCATCTTCCCCTGTGGCCTGGCAGGGTAGTCCTGCAGGGGGAAGTGATTGAAAGGCAGGCAACAGAACCCATGTCAGAGAAAGCCCCCATCCCCTCATTACCCCTTACTACTCACATGAGGACCAAGCTGCCCATCTGTTACATCTATGTAGGCGGCCTAGGTCCAGTCCATGTATGGTCCTTGGCTGGAGCTTCCAGTCTCCACACGTCCCTCCCCCGCCCTCACCCCTGGCTTCAGGGCTTTTATTGTGAAAAGGTGCTGCGTTTTTGTCAAAGGTCATTTTTCTGCATCTATTGAGATGATGACATGTACTTTCACCTGGGTTTATTTATATGCTGTATTTTATCTATTAAGGTATATAATCTTTTTAACATGCTATTTGGATTCAGTTTGCAGGTGTTTTTATCATTGGGAAATTACTGTGTTCACCAAAAGATTGGTTTATAGGCTTTGAGTGTGTAAATGCATGTCTTTGTGTTGGTGTGTGTGTACACATGCACTCATACCATGGCACCCAAGTGAAGGTTGGAGGACAACTTGTAGAAATCCACTCTCTCCTTCCACTATGTGGCTCCTGGGTACCAAGCTCAGGCCGTCAGGCACCGTAGCCAGTACATTCACCCCTCACCTCAAATCACCCCAGCCTCCTTCTCAGCCTTGATATCATGCAATACTGGCTTTACACAAAGAGGTTGGTGATGCTCCTTCCCTTAAGGAATTGTGTGAGGAGCAGCGGTGCGATTTCTTTAAATTCTGAAGGAAACTCCTGCAGTCCTGGCCTTTCCTTTGTTGGAAAACTTTGTACCATTGCTTCATCATCCTCCTTGCTTTTTTCTATATGTAAGATGCTTTATTCTTTTGTCTTAATTCTGGCACTCATATGTAGCTAGGAACTTATAATTCCTTCTAGATTTCCACTCTTTTTGAACATAGGTTGTCAAAGTATTTTTATATATTTATATACGTATATATTATATCAATTATATAATATACACTACATATTATACGTCTAATTCTTTTCCAGTGAGGTGTGTTTCTTCTAGACAGAAGGTAGATTTTTTTTTTTTTTTTTTTTTTTGCCCTTAAAACTTCAATTTGTCTACAGACTTGTTACTGCAAAATTAAGAGCATTTACCATTAGAGCTTTTATTTAGAGGGACCTTAGGACTAATCTTGGGTGTCAACTTACGGTCTCCTTCAGTCCCACATTGCAGGGGAGCCCTGTCTAATGTGTATGAAGTCGATCACTGACATTCTCTTTCATGCCTTCCTCCAGTCATAAGGAAATTCTAAATAAATGTGGCCAATGCATCTGAGCAATTATGAAAGTGCTTGCCCCCACTTCGGTGACCATTGTGAAGACATTCGGTGGTTTAGCCCAGACAAATGGCTGCACTGTCGAGCTTCCTGTGTTGAAGAGGAGGCTGGTCAAAGTCTCATATCTGTCTATGGACTCAACTCCCAAATTTATTGCACTTTGCAGAATGACACAGAATGATACTCTTTGTGGCCACTGAGACTGAGTCAGAGGCTGTCTGTCTGTCTGTCTGTCCTTCCCCCATCCCCAACCCGAGGAACTATACAGGGCTTTGCTTCTCAATATGCAGATGTGGGATACAAGCAACACCTGAGTATGCCACATTCCAAACCACACACGGAATGCTATTTGTCCTGTCATGAAAGAGGGCACCCGGGCATGAGTGCTGGCTCATTTGAATGCCTACATGAACCTCAGATGGATCTTCCACTTCTTTTGAACTCCAGCTCCTCCGCTCACTCCCTTCCTGGGGAAATTCCTTGAGCTTAGTATTTCAAACCCAGTAAGCGGACCAGGAACAGCGGAGGTGGAGTCACAACCTGGAGCATTCTATTTTTAAAAGAAAATGCACCTGAAATATGAGCCTGGAGGCGCCTGTCATGCACTGCTGCAGCTCAGAAAATAACTCATGGTGGTGGTGGGGGGGGCGGGTTGTGGAAGAGGGAAGGAGAAAAGAGTGGAGGAGAAACCCTCAGTGGTAAACCACATAGTAAAGGGCCAAAGTACCTAACTGTACATAAGCACGAAACCTTCCACAAAAGAAATATTTGTGTGTGTGCATGCACATAGGCACTAGGTGTGTTTGTGCAAACACATGTGTACAAGCTTGCAGTTGCATAGGGAAGGTATCTCACTAAACCCGAGGCTCGCCACTTTTAGGCTAGTTTGGTGGTCAGCAAGTCCCAGCAATCCCTCTATTCCCACCACCCCTCAGATGATTCGGAAGCAGATCAAGGAAAATATCAAGCGGGCAGAGCTGCCCAGTGGGCCTTTCTACAGTGGAGCTATTCTGTTTCTGGAAGCTTCTAGAAGAGGGTATCAGATCCCCTGGAACCAGAGTTAGACAGTTGCGAGCTGCCATGTGGGTGCCGGGAAATGAACCTAAGTCTATAAGAGCAATCAGTGCTCTTAACCACTGAGCTGTTTCTCGAGCCCCGGCATTTTTTGTTAAGTAGCTCTTCTTCTTCTTCTTCTTTTTTTTTTAAGGTTAGTTTTGCTAGTCTTGTTGTGTGTGCACATGTATGCTCTTCTGCATTCTCAGCACTTCGAATATGGCTAGTACGGCGGAGGAACTCACTTTTTAGTTCCATTTACCTTAGACAACCTTCATTGCCCATGCATAGTGGTTAGAACCTTGGCAGTCTGGTTCAGAGGCATCAAGTGGTCAAGGCAGTATGCTTGCTGCTCAAGGGGCCTTGCTCTTTCCTGCTCTGTGAAGGAGCACACTGCTTACTCTCTAGGTTGAGGAAAAACTCCTTGAAACATATTTTTCCTCCTGTCCCCATAACCCAGTCACCAACTCGCCTGAGGAGTCAGTGAGAAAGTCCCCTGAAGAAGATATATCTCCCGCCCACAGTCACTCTGTCGGCATGCCAAGCCCAGCCTCCCATACAGCTGTACATGGAGGCTTCTCCCCAGCCTGTCTTGTGGGATTGATTGCTGGGAATGCATCTGAGCTTATTTTCTGAACTCAAGTCTCCAAGCCCCTGTTTCCTTTCCTTGTTTGTTTTAGCAAGTTTTATTCTTCTGGTTTATCCTCTCTTTTACCTCGGGGTCTATAAATTTAACTGTGATCAAACAAGTGGAAGAAACTGTCTGCTTCCACAGAGTTCCTGCTGGGCTTACAGCTCTCATCAGTAGCTCCTGCCAGTTGACCCGACCTGAGACTCTCTGTCGTTCTTGGGTCTTACCTTCTGCAGCCAGTGATAGATGGAAATTAGAAAAAGGAGAACAAGAAGAAGAACAAGAATAAGAGGAGGAGGAGGAGGAGGAGGAGGAAAAAGAAGCAAAAGGAGACTGTTGGTTAGCTGCTAGTCTGTTGCTGCTTGTTAGAGGTACCAGAGCTGTGGCCTTGTGGGTGAAAATGACCTGACCAAGGTCACGCGGAATTGGAATCGGCCCATCTATCAAATACATCCTTTTATACATCATCCTCTGTGCCCAGGGCTGCTAGATTCTGGGATTGTAGGGGAAATGCTGTTTAATTTCTTATTTCTGGGGTCTCCCTTTTATTCTGGGTGATTATTTGGGGTTGCAAGGAGACCTGGATTAGTACATAGTCTGTTGTTAAACAAAACCCCTGACGGTAGTTTACTAAAGAAGGAGGTCTGCTTACCTCAGGGTTTTGGAGGCTGAAGGTGAAGATCAGAATCTTTATTTGGTCTGGCTGAGGCATCATGGCAGAACATACATAAACGAGGGACTGTGTGAGTAAGTGACCACACAACAAGGGAGGAAGCCAGGGAGAACCAGGCTTGCTGTTCATAAACCTGCTTGTTCTAAGGGGAACTAACTGGGTCCCATTGACCCCTCCCGAGGGCAATACTGTAAGTGACTTAACCTACCCTGAGTTAGGTTCCACTTATTAAAGGATCCACCAATTTTCAACGTTGTCACACTGCAGACCAAGCTTCTAGCACCCAATGTTTTGAGGGGGTATATTCAAACCAATCCATGTCTCAAGTCCTCAACTTTAAGTTTATGAATGAAAAAAATGAAGCTATTTCTAAGCCTTTGGCAATACTATCTATGGCTTTTGGCTATGTTCACTGTGCTCAGTACCTCGTATGTGCTTGCTCACGGAATTCTGTTCCTCCTAAGAAGTATGCCACTTAGAAGCTGGGATGGGTTCTGAGAAATACTTCATTACAGACTTCTGTCATTGTGTGATCATCGCAACATCTGGTTTTTGATTCAGGTGGTTAGAAACTTCTCTGTAGCTCAGTAGAGGCTCTTCTCTATTAACCTTCTCTGTTAGTTTCAGTGAGTGAAATTTGTTGAAAACTCACCTCACATGGTTCCTGCTTTGATGATCATAGCTATGGGGAAAAGAGGTATGCCCAACTAAGTAGCAATAATCACCCCAGAGTCTCCTCTTTGACATCGTTCATCACTGTTAGTTCACTGCCAGGTCAGTCACTCAGCCTGAGCCTCTTACTGGCATCATTCATACTAGATCTTGACTGTTTAGGAGCCTCAATAAGTGAGATATGAGATTAAGTCCAGCACAAGAGAAGGTTATGTAGTTTCGAGGCAAACATGAGGCCACAGAGGCTGCTGAAAGTGTAACGCGGAATACTTACAGAAACGGCCTTTTTTTTTTTTTGCGGAGGGGTTGGGGGAGTCTTACTAACCTTGGCTGTCCTGGTCTCACTTTGTAGACTGGGCTGGCCTTGAACTCACAGCGATCTGTCTGCCTCTGCCTCCCAGAGTGATGGGATTACAGGTGTGCACCACTGCTTTCAGCACAGAACAGTTCTTATGAGTGGAAAGAGTGCAGGCTAACAAACTGATAGACAACATAGGCTAATAAGCACAGAAGTCAGAACTAGTCACATCACTATTGTTAAGCATCACACTGGTACTTTCTATGATCTTATATGACAGGCAGCCAGTAGGCCTGTAGTACACTCATAGGCCTGTGAGTGATGCACTGTACTGTGGTAGCTGTGATGTCTCTGGGTGACAGGAAGATTTTGACTTCTTTATGGTATTATGAAACTACCATCACAGAATGATTTGTTATTGGCAAAGAGATTCGTGCAGGGAGAAGTTGGGTATCTTGCCCAAGGACACACAGGCAGCAGGATGCGGAGTCAGATGTTGAATCAGAGCAGCCCCAGAACCTGCCTGCGAGAGCCCTTCTAGCAGCCCAAAGGAACTAGTGTCTCTTCCTTTTCTCCATCCTTCCCAATGTAGGGTAGTTCTAGGCTAAGAATACAGTCCTAATCAGGTAATGGTGGCACACATCTGTAATCTTAGCACATGGGAGGCAGAGGCAGAGGCAGGAGGATCTCTGTGAGTTCTAAGCGTGAGTTCTAGAGCTGGTCTACAGCGTGAGCTCCAGGACAGCCATGACTACACAAAGAAACCCTGTCTTGGGGCTGGTGAGGGGGGCGAGGGATACAGTCCTGCCAGTGGAAAGAAGAGAAGAAATGGAATGAAGAAGGATTCTGAGTTAGACCTGGAATATTCTAGCATATTGATTAAGTTCCATGTTCATTTCTTCCAGATCTCCCTGTTCTCCTGTTATCATTCTTGTTGAAGATCTTGCTGGTCATTCTTGTCCTTGCAATGTGAAAATAATCTTCTTGTTGACAAGGAGACCCTGTTGGCTTGCTCATTCTGTTCCCTCCTTATCTTTCTCATAGAAACTTGAATGACACTATAGTCTTGACTTGCTCTGTCAGGGCTTTTAAGAAAGAACTCTGTATCGGTTTCTTTTCTCATGGCTATGACCCGACAAGAAGAAATGACAGCGAAGGTAGGTAGGTTTATTCTGGCTGACAATTTAAGAAGAGATCCAATCCACCATAGAGGTGAAGACACGGTGGCCGGAGCATGTGGCAGTTAGTCACATGTCATCATCAATCTGAAAACAGATGAATGCTTTTGCTAACTTCTTTTTATTCAGCCCAGGGCTCCAGCCCGTGGAATGTTGCACCCACAGTTACAGTGGATTTTCCCACCTGTGTTAATCCAACCTAGCACTCCCTCACGTACATGCCCAGGGCTTTCTCTCCTCAGGACTCTAGATACTATTTGACAACAAACAAGGATCATCACACACAGGAAAGAAAGATTCAACTCAGTTCAAACACCCACATGAGGATCAACTCAGTTCAAACACCCACATGAGGATCAACTCAATTCCAACACCCACATGAGGATCAACTCAATTCCAACACCCACCATCAGGACACTCCACAGGTGGCGAAAACAGCCTCTGATGCAATCATACATCTCCACAGAGCTCCAGAGCACTACCAACATAACTGAGACAAAGACCAAATATGATTTCTACTCTAATATGCAGTATTGTACCCATGTAATTCAATTGTAATACAAGGTTTATTTCCAATACTTTGAAGGTGCTATTTCAAGCTGTTTAGGATACGTAAGTTATACAAGTTAATTGTTAGTTGATCAAATCACGGTCATATCAATTACTAGTCTATTTTTATCACAAGGATATACATCTTAGGTGCAACAGATAGATATGATTCTATAGAAAGATAAGGTAGGATAGTTAAGTGAGGTCTTCAAAAACCTCAGAGACATGCAGAATATGGCATTTAAAAATGTTTTTATTATTTTAAAGATTCATTGACAGTGAAACAGGTTAAGTCGTAGCAACATTCAGCCTACCTCAAAGAGGATGATGAGCATCAAAAAAACCTCTTATGGAGATGGCTTCAAATGTGGCAAACAAGCCACTGGGCAAATGACCTCGTTTCTACCACAGACAGTATTCTGCCTAAAAAAGGGCAAGCTTGGATGGAGGCAGAGTTGACCGCTAAACTCTGCCAAGACAGGGTAAGCAAGTCTTCAATAGTTCCTGTCTCAAAAATATGTCTCTCAGATATATTGAGGCAGAAGGCTAAAGATGATGCTCCAACATTTAGAGAGTTTTGGGTGACTCTTCAGGTAGCAAACTGTCTGTTTAATCTTCTCATTTGGGAAACTACTAACCTGCACTCCCGGCATACTCAGGTAATCAATTTTATTCCTTCTCAAGTCTCTGATGAGGTTGAAGACCAAATAGTTTTACAATTAAGTTTAGCTGTTTAGGGGTTAAGATGCTTTTAGGTTTAGATAGATGTTTTAAGTTGATAATGACAAGATAGGATAGATATCGATTCACATTCAGAATTTTAGACATACCAAGATAGGGAAGATGTTTTCTTCAAGGCTCCCAAATACTAATAGCCCAAACACTAAGAATAGAACATTTATATAATTCCTGATTGTTTCATGGTTCTTCTTGCTGTAGTTTATTGAGTATATTTGTAGTAATATAAATATATATGTAAAAAATAAAAAATATTTAATAATTAAAAAAACAAATGTGGGCTGCTCTCTATGGGGGATGAGAGTAACAAAAGTACAAAATAATAAACTTATGAGATGGTAAATCTGAAACCACATAAGGGGAGGGTTGTTTTGAAGGATGGTTTCAAACCATTTTCTTCTCCTTTTAAAATATATTAATTTTAAAAAGGTTTTTAAGGTGTATATGTATGAGTGTTTTGTTCCTATGTATGTATGTATGTATGTATGTATGTATGTATGTATGTATGTGTACCATATGTGTGCCTAGTCCCACAGAGGTTAGGAGAGGTTGTTAGATCACCTGGAACTAGAGTTATGGATGGTTGAGAGCCACCATGTGGGTGCTGGGAACTGAACCCAGGGTCTCTCAAAGAACATCAAGTACTCTTAACCACTGAGCTATCTTTCCAATCCCTATTTATTACTAATTTTAAAAAATTAATAAGTTTATGTGTATGTGTGTGTCTCTGACATTACGTATGAGCAGAGGGCAAAAGAGGGCATTAGATTTCCCAGAGCTAGTGTGACGTGTGGCTGTGAGTGGTCAGATATGGCTGCTAAAAACTAGACTCTGCAATTCTGCACAAAGCTAGTGAGAATGACTGCCCTTGGATGTCCTTGTGACAGACCCTCCCAGATGAAAGATGATCTTCCCATGAGTCAAGGGGTGGAGAAGTCCTGGGCAAACACATGTATCATTGCATTCAGGAGTTGAAGTTCACAGTGCTTACCTTCTCATGTCTTTCAGAGCCAATCAACGCCAGTTGGTCCACAGAAGATGCTGCCTCTGTGTTCTGTGGCTGCTCTGCCTGGCATACAACTGGTGGGAGGCATTGAGACTGGGAGGGATAGAAACTGAGGATTACTGCTGGCTGATGTGTATACAAAGGTGGAGGAAACTTCCCACTCAGATGTGAAGTGAGGATGGGAGCAGGAACAGGGAGTGGAGGGAGAGAGAGAGAGGTGGAGGGGGGAGGACAGAGAGGAGAGGAGACTGGAGAGGAAAGGGAAGAGACCTGAGAAGGTACAGAGACTGTGCTCATCATTGTGACATGGCCCTCCCTTGTATCTCGGGACGCAGTTCCAAGTCTTCTGATTTTCCTTTTAAATAGAAAACTCTATGCCAGTGACACTAGCTAACACTGAAGCAGTGTTACTTAAAACAAATAAACACCCCGTTAAGATAAAAGGCAAAAGGGCATCATGAGCCATGTGCTCCCCACACATCAAGTTCAGAAAATCTTACGTATTTAGAGTTAGTAGTTTAGAGAGTTAAGGAGATCTTTTTAAAATTATTATTATTTAGAAAAGAATCTTATATCCTGTCCCTGGAGAAGCGATTACAGTCTATGCTAAGCAACTGCCTATCCAACTCATAAGTAACAAGAAGAATGCTTATGCATATTGTGTGTTGTTTTAACTTTGAGGCAGCCTTTTTAGCTTTCCTGGGAATTTTATATTTCTGCTAGTTCTTTTCTTAGTAAACTAGCAGAGTAGACTTCTTTTTTCTTCTTCTTTCAGTTCTAGACATTGAACCCAGGGCTTGCCTACTTCTGCTAAGCAAGGTCTATACTGAGCTACATTCTCAGCCCAGAGTGCATTTTTTTTTTTTTTTTTTTACTAAGGAAAAAGAAGCCAAGTGAGCATTTCTTTAATAATTAGATCTGTTGAGGGAAGTACATACGGCCCCAGTGTTCCTTGTGAGGATTGTTTTCGCCAAATGTTGTATTTCATTCTGTTTCAGATGCACAGGCTGTATTTATTTAGAGTTCATAAAAACAGCCCCTCAGAAGCAAGGACACAGGTGAACAGCCACCACCGCTTTATCACACAGTGGACTTAATACTTCATGGGGATTCCTGTAGAGTTCCTAACCAGTTACACATGTTCTTTCCTGAGCAGACGGTGTGCTGTGCTTCCTGTATTCAGGAATGAAATGGTCCGTTTAAAAGCAATTACAAAGGAGGGGATATCATTTTAAGCTTTGTTTACTGGTGTTTTTACATATGCTAGCTCCTAAACCTATGAATCAAAAGAGGGATTTTCAAGTAAACTGTTTAACCCCTGTCAGTACAGGCAAAGAATCTTTTGTAGAAATTAGATCCTTCCTAAAAGACATTTCCAGAAATGTATTGATGCCTACAAACAAACTTAGTTTATGTGGTATTCTAACGTGTGTGTATGTGTGTGTGTGTGTGTGTGTGTGTTACATTATGAATCACCATCATGAATTTTTAAATAAAGAATTTTATAATAATAATAATAATAATAATAATAATAATAATAATAATAATAATAATAATAAAGCTGCAGACAACTTTCTCCTTATAGTTTCTTGGCAAGAGCAAACTAACATCCATGAAGAGCTTTTGTGTAATTTATGATTTAAAAAAAAGCATTTGCTTGCAAGAACTTATACATTCTAAACTACAATGGCCCCATCACACATTATAATATCTTGATATATGCTTTGTGTCTGTGTGTGTGTGCGCTTGCATGCTTGTGTGCGCACTTATATATTGTATGTGTATACTTATGCATGTGGAAGCCAGTGTTGTTCCTCAGTAGACACACCTTGATTTTGGGGGCAAGGTATCTCACTGGGACCTGGCACGTGCCCGCTGGCTAAGCTGGCCAGCCAGAGAGCTCCAGAGATCTGCCTGCCTCTGCCTTCTTAGTATAGGAAGTCTTAGTGTGTGCCAGCATTCATAGTTTTTTTACTTGAATGCTGGGGATTAACTCAGGTCTTTATGCTTGTAAGCACCGAGCTATCTCTCTAGTCTCAACATACGCTCTTTTAATTTTAACCCCTTGCTCTGCCTGTAGTGCTAAAAGGAAATTTCTATAATCCCTGTTTTTAAAGAGAACTCCATTGGGATTTCTGTATTGTGCCAAGGGGATATGCAAATCACGGTTCTTGCCCATGTGGGAAGAACAGTAACTCAATGCTACCCTGTAGCATGTGGACCGGCAATCCCTCTGATGCAGAAGATTCCCTTTATTCTGTAGCTTTCAGCCTTGCCATGTTGTGATGTAAGAAGGTGACTAGGTTAAAGGATAGGAGTCCAGCAATCAATTCTGAAATGCAAAGGTCAAAGGTTAGGGCTGTTGTGGGGGCACGCAGGAAGGAAGGCCACTTCCTCCTCTGGCTAACTCAGCATTAACACTCAGGAATTCTGGGAGTTTCCCCAAGGTTGTTGCTGGCTTCCCCGAGGAAGCAGTTTGATGTTTGCATTAGCACTGTTGTGGAAAAGAGATCTCAGCTTAGTGACTCCTCACTGACAATTGGCTCCAAACATTTAATTTTCAGTTTTGTTTCCGTATTTCTCCTAATGACCCTTCCTGAACAAATCCCTTGGCCTTTCTCAAGTCTGCAAGGCAAAAATTGAGCGATCTCTTTAAAGCTATCACTGCCTTTTACTTTTCTAGCCACAAACATCTGATGTCCATCCTACATTTGCAGTTGATGTCTTGAGTCCTCAATACCCTGCAACTTGATTTGCCTCTTATCTTATAAGTGCTTTTCAAAACCTATGTATTTTGTAGTGTTTTCTGTATTCTGGTCATTTGTGGCTTAAGAAAAGCAACTGGCAAAATATAAAAAGTCAGATTCTTGTGGTGCTATTGCTTGTGCTTGTATTACTTATCCAAATAAGTGCCTTTACATGACGTGTCCTACAATAGCTCCAAAGGTGGCCACGATGAGTGGCTCCTTTGTTCTAGTTTGGTCTGTATTTCCTAGACATGGGTGGACACTTGTGTTTGAGAAGTCTTTGTTTAGGGAATTAACGTAAGCAAGAGAAATGGCATTTACATTTATGTGTGTTCCCTTTACTAGTGTGTGTGCATGCATGTGTGTGTGTGTGTATGTACATATGTATGTCTGTATATATGTATGTCTGTGTGATGTGAATGAACATATGCTACCATGTGTGTGTGGATGCCAGAGGACAGGTTTTTTTGGAGTCAGTTCTTGTTTTTTCTACTGTGCTGAGGCTGTGTCTCTCTTGTTGCTGCTGTTACAGTTGGTATGCCGGGTTATTTGGCCTCAGAGCTTCTAGCTGACCCTCTCTCTCCGATCTCCATTTCCCCTCAGAGGGCACTGGGATTACAGATGGTTGCCTCACTGTGCTTGGCTTTGGGGATGGACTTTCACAGCTGGCTCATCTCACCAATAGGAATGTATAGGTTTTTATACATTTGAGAGCTAGTTTTCTTAGATTCACTTTTTATCTCTTTGCAGCTGCCCCAGAATTTATCCAATGCAATTAAGAAACTAAAACAAAAGCTGGGTGTACCTTTAATCCTAGCACTGGGGAGGCAGAGGCAGAGGTAGATCATCGATGTGAGTTCAAGGCCAGCCTGGTCTACAAAGTGAGTTCAGGACAGCCAAGTCTACACAGAGAAACCCAGTCTTGAAAAACTGACAGAGAGAGAGAGAGAGAGACAGAGACAGAGACAGAGACAGAGAGAAACTAAAACAAGATTTAACATTAATATCTTACATTGATATTAACATTATTTTCTTTGATAGGTAATATTTCTATCTTATATTTAATATTAAAGGTATATCAGATATCACAATTACTTGACAACTCATATGATAGGACTAGTACACCACCACGTTGCAGAGATGTCATCAGAATAATTCTTATATGTAGGAAGAAACTTGAGTGGGGTTGGTGCAGGCCCATGTCATCCCTTAGGCTGGACCTATGAGGATAGCCAGGTTTGGGGAATGCAGCAGAGTAGAGCAGAGGTGCCTTCAGTGGACACTCATCCCCCTTTGCCTGTATTTGGTTTCACTAAAATTATCTGCACCTCTTTCTAGAAGTTTAGTTTCTTTGATCACATGATGGATGCAGGATTCTCTAGGAGTCTGTCCCCTTCAGTTACTTAGTTTGAAGACAGTTAAGCCTCCCCTCCTGTGGTCTAAGAGGAGTTCAGAAAACACTATACATTATTATTATTATTATTTTTTTTTGAGACAGGGTTTCTCTGTGTAGCCTTGACTGTCCTGGACTCGCTTTGTAGACCAGGTTGGTCTCGAACTCACAGCGATACAACTGCCTCTGCCTGCCAAGTGCTGGGATTAAAGATGTGCGCCAGCACGCCCGGCGCAACAATGTACATTCTTTACTCTTGATTCTAGATTCCTGGGAGGTGCAGGGGTTCAAACCACAGTCTGGGATGAATCTCTCTCTCTCTTTTTCTCTCTCTTTTTCTCCTTCTCTCTCTCTCTCACTGCCTAGAATTTCAACAAGACTGGCCATTAGACTCAGGGAATATTATCTCTCTCCCTAGAACAGCTTTCCTGCCAAATTCTCGTTATGCTAATTGATGCAAAATACTAAACACAGAAGTAGGGAACTCTATTGCCTGTTGGCGGGAAAGAGTCTATGTGAACCAAAAGAGGACTCATATGGATTTCTACCTGTAAGACTTCTTCATCATTCAGATGAGGAAACTGAGGCTTAGAGGTTAGCTGAAATACGACCAGGCTCTTGCCGTGCCCTTGAGTGGTAGTGGGATCCATGGGTTTTGAACAGATGAAATTTTACTCTTCAAGCATCCGAGTTAGATGCATTTCAAGTCCCTGCCCATGTGGAGAATCTGTGAGCTTGGCTGAGTGCTACTGTTCACAGTGTATCTTTTTACTGAAGGATTAGAAATCAAATCTTATGCTGACTTAGCATGGGCGAGCTTTGATCTTGCCCAAGGTCAATGTGAAATGCAGCCTCTATTGTAGAAAAGGAACAAGAAAATCCAGTATGAGGTTTCCAACATGTATTTACATACGCGCTCTACAGCGTCACATTTCCTGATCTTTAGCTCCTGGTTCTCTTGAATAATCTGTGTTTGCCTCTCCTTGGAGAGTTTGCTTTTTCTAAAATGGGTTTCAACTTCAGCCTACTTTAGTCAGTGAATAGTCAGTTCTTGTTTGGGTAGTCTATTTGCTGTTTCCCACACAGATCGTTGTTGGTTGATGGGATAATGAACTTGTTTCTTTAATTTGCACTCAGGATTGAACCAGGAGCCTCACACCTGCTAGATAAGAACTTTACTGATGAGCTATGTTTCCAGCCATGTTGACTTTTTTTTTTCTTTCCTGAGACTGCAGTATTTTTCTGATTTTTCAAAATCATTTACATTGCCCATTCAAAACTTTAAAATATTTCTTTGTGTGTGGGGGAGTGCACGTATGGAGGTCAGAGGACAACTTGTAGCAATCTATTCTTTCTTTCCACTATGTGGATGGTGAAAACTGAACTCAGGCCCTCAGTTTTGGTCATGGGCACCTTTACCCTCTGGGCCTTTTGTCAGCCATGTATAATCCATTCTGTATTACATTTCCAAAGCAGCCTGAACACCAAAATGGTTCACAGTAATTATGGCAAGGCTTTAACTTGTTGTTTTGGCAAAGCAGGGTTACCACAAGAGTGCAGAGTTCTTAAAGTCATAAAATTTCACTGTATTGATAGAGCTTTTGCCAAAACACAAAATGACAACAATTTTAGTTTAAAGACCCAATTGGCTTTCCCTTGCAATCCTAGCCATGGGCAAGACTTCAGTTGGCTGTGTTCCCCGTAAGCTGGGAGGGATGTTGCCTTCCCAGGCAGCAAAGGGCTAAAGCCAGAAGAGACTAGAAACATGGAACTGATCCCTTCCTTTCAGTTATTTTATATTGATTAAAGCAGAGAGAATTCCTTGTTAGCCAGGTTCAGAAAAATCAGGCCTCCTTTCATAAGTTGTTATGAGCTTCTTGGGTTTGGAAACTGGCCTGTTTCAGAATTCAGTTTTATAGCATATCAGAAATATAGGGTTCTCACAGATGAGTTGGCTTCAGCTTCTAAGCCAAGTAGGAAGTGAGTTCAAACACTGACCCCTGGCCTCAACAACTTTTCTTGGTGGTCTTTTTTTCCTGGAATCAATTGTTTGGATTACCAGGTGTTGACTATCTCCATGTACGAGTTCTCTTTAAAATTTCTATTCCCATATATGTGATAATGAGCCCGTATACATTCATCTGTGAAATGGTCAGTGTTTGGGTCCGTGCTCTTCAAAGGTTCTATATATTTACTTGCCAATAATGAACTTTTGAAAGGTACCTTTGGCTTGGCTCCCTCTCATCTCTATGGGAGACTCTATCCCTTTAAGACAGAAAAGGAGGAAGGCTTAAAACCACCAGGCAATTCGGGGGTGGGGGGGTGTTACTTCTTTGCTGTGCTCCTTGATGCTTCTGTTTTCAAGGCTAATTAGCTTTTCGTTAATTGGTTTAATTAGTTAATTGGTTTGCTGAACCTTTTTTCCTAGTGAGAATTCAAATGCAAACTCACACGTGGGCAGATTATTTGGCCTCTCTTGGGCTAATGACCAACCAAGAAGTGCATTAAGTTAGAGAGTTTGTTTGGGGGGATTTACAGCTTATTCTCTGGAGCATGCTTCCTGTCTCTATACAAGCAGAACAAATGCTGGCTCCTTTGCTGCGAGGGAACATCCAGAAACTGGAGATAGAGGTGTAAGTAGTACCTCAGCTGGACACAGCACCTGGGGAGGCCATGGGCCAAAAGTGCCTTCAGGAACTCCAGTTTGGACCAGTTACTATTCTTTCTCGAGTGAACCCTGAGTCCTCAATCCCTCATCAAACAAACGACTAAAAACTAAAACAAGTGGAAAAGGAAAGGAGATCCTCTTTCTGAGTTATTAATGAATTTGCTCTATATTGCTGGTGGAATTAAAGGAAAGAGAAAAGTGAATTTGAATCACCAATGGGTCTTCACACTTCTGGATGGAGTCCTTAATCACTCCTCATCCTTTACAAAGGTCTATTTTTTTTTTTTTCTCATATAGCTTTATCAGCGCTAGGTGGCATGCCTGGTTTGAGTTCTTTGTGACCACAGCTTGGAGACAGATTGCTCCCAGCTTCCTTCTGGGGAACCAGCTGTGTTTGCTCTGGATGGAGTATTGGCCTCCCCACTTGCTTTCACTCACAGAGTCCTAAGAAAGCCGCAAAGAGCAGCCACCTTCAGCTGGGGGTCTGGGCAAGCTGGCCCGTGTTGTTATGGAATGCTGTCTTGGCCTAAGCGCTTGGCCTAGTTGCTGGGGCTCTCTCTTCAACCTTCAGCCAACAAGTTCTTCATCTCCTTTGCCAGGCCATCCTGAGATTCTTCTCTGCGCATACTTGGAGAGCTTTGGGGCGTCTCTTATTAAACATGTCTTTGAATGCACTTTATTCCATTTCATTTCAGCTTTATTGACCACTGTGGCTAACTGATCTTCACTTACATAATACTGCTTTATGTATGTAACAGCAACTGCTCTTCTCTCAATAGTTTATATCTTATTGTTAAAATTGTAATGATGATGATGATGATGATGATGATGATGATTTTGTTATTTTGAGACATGGTTTGTCTGTGTAGCCTTAGCTGTCCTGGACTCATTTTGTAGACCATGCTAGGCTCAAACTCATAGAGATCCTCCTGCCTCTGCCTCTGAGTGCTGGGATTACAGGCATGCATAAAAGTACGGAAGTCATGTGACATTAGTGCCACTTGGTCTTTGGTTTCCCTTCTCACTCAGCTTTTATATCGCTTCCTACGAATCACACTTCAACTGTCTCTGTCCTTTCTATTTGAGGTTTGAAAGCCAAACAGAGACCAATATCCTATTTTATACTGTGTGTGGAACTTTTGTTCCTAGTTCCCAAATGTCAGAGGCCGTTTTCTCTTTTATTAGGGAGATTTGGAGAGAAAGGCAGGTGACAACAATGTCTCAACTCATGTCTCAACTCATGTCTCAACAACTCATGCCTCCATGTTTGTGAGCTTGCAGGATGGTAGGTTGAATAGCTTTATTGAGTGGGGTCTGCTTCTGTCTGCTTTTTATATAGGCGTGTTTATACAGCTTCTGAAACTCAGTAAGAAAACAGGGAGGGATTTGGCTACAGAGATGCCAACAGTGAGTGAGTGAATAAAGACTGGTGTTTGTGGGGACAGTGCAGGAAGAGGACATGATGGACAGTTGGAGCAGGATACAGTGAGAGCAGAGGCTGCTGGGGTCAAGGGAAAGAAGCAGTTTTATATATAGCTCATTTCCTGTGGGTTATGATTTATCTAGCCAAATAGCAGGGTGAAAATGACCAAAAACTCTCATGTTGGTATTTTATCACACAACACAGTTAAACACCAGGTATAACCATAGTGCTTTGTTGTAACTCTATCACTTCTTCAAGTGAGAAGATTTTGTTGTCTTTTTTTTTCTTCCCTTAGCTAACGTTAATGTATTCTGTTAGGGTCAACTGTAATGTAACTTTAAATATTTACCTTGGAAGTCAGTCCTTAAGGCTGAAACCAAGATCATGGGAAACTCCTGGTTTCGGCATTTGCAAAACTATCAGTGGAGAGATGATATTAATTTAGGTGACTGCCAGGACACTTCTAGCATTTTCCATTTTTCTCAACCTAAGTGCCCAGCATTCTACTTACTGTTAGAGAGACCAACTGCCCTTCTGTGGCCACTTGTAGCTGTAATGTGAGCACACTACATACCAGGTGCTGTTCTAACAAGTCAGTCTGTCACTAAGTCCTGCCTGTAAGACGCTTTCCTCATGGAGACGTAGAAAGCTTAAAACAGCCCAAAGTCTTGGTCCCCCCCCCCCACACACACCCCACATGCTTTAGTAAAGCAGATGCCAAAGGTTGGAATTGCAGGAGTCATTACCAAGAAGACAGATGTTTTCTTTGCTTTCTCCAATGCAGAGTGAACTGAGATTTAGTTGAGTTTGACTAGAGGCAGCAAGATCGGGTCTATGTGATGGTTTAGTCACGGGAGAGAGAAAAACACTGGATTCCCTAGACCACATTAATGGCGGAGAGAATGTAGAGAAGATGGACGTCACAACCGACGAGGAGTCAAGGCTCATAGATATAGTGATGACTGTAGTTAGGAATTCAGACCTGGGTCACTGGGTCAGGAATGAGAGGGGTCTGGCTTGCTCCTCCCCTTGGCAAGTGCCATGACTCCTTTCCCAGTGGCCTGTATGTCCTCTATTAATACTTAAAGGGTGGCTTTTACTCATGCAGATGTAAGGTTGGTGACATCTGCTGTGTACCCAGGAGCCAAGAAGCTGGGTATATACTGTGGCTGGTGTTGGTGTCTCACTCACATCCTCCTTGTACGAGGGTAGCTGTCTCCAAATGTTGAGGCAGTAAAGTGACTCACACCAGTGTCACTCTCTGGTAAAGGCTCTTGACTCCCAGGAGCCAGCCTGTCTGATCTCATCTTACAGAGTCCAATAAGCCCCTCCTCCACCCTCCTCCCACTGGTGTCAGCCTGTGAACAGACAGCTAGAAAAACATCCTCCTCACCATTAGGTGGGTTGATGATGGCAGAAAGACCAGCCTTCCCTGGAGACCCTCCCCTCCCCTCCCCTTCCTCACTTCGTACTGTCCCTCTTTTCTCACTCCTTAATATAAGCTGCAAATATTCCCTCGGATTCAGATGTTGAGGCCCCAAACCCCAGTACTCCAAGTGTGGCTGCCTTTGAGAGTTGATGAGGTTTCACGAGGCTGTTAACCTCATCCATCCTGCTACTTTTATAAGAAGAGGAGTCAGGACACGAGAGACACAGAGTACACAGTGAGGATGGCTGTCTGTTAGCCAAGGAGAGAGTACTCAGGAGAAACTGGCCCAGCAGAGATCTGGGCCTTCCTTCCAGCCTGTACTGCCATGAGGATAGATTCCTGACTTGTGGAACTGATCACCTTCTTAGTGCAGTTCCTTGTCAGATACATTGCACATGAGAACTCTGGACTCAGCCTTGCATCAAGGGAATTAATGTCCTCTTTTTGTCCTGTTCTGCAACTTGCTGCTGAAAGCATTTCTGAGGGTCTTATGTACAACCAGGCCCTTGATACATAAGTTTTACATAGGATACCTAAGTAAGTAGTTTCATCTGAGAAGAGTGCTTTCCTTTTAGCAGTTGTTCAGCATTGTTCCCCCGCCCCCAAGAGTGATTTATCTTACTAATGTGTATGTGTGTGTCTATGTGAGTATGCACTACGTGAGTATGGGTACCCAAAGAGGCCAAAGGGTCATCAGATACCCTGAAGCTGGAGTTATATGTTGTGAATGGGTGCTAAGAAGTAAACCCTGGTCCTCTGCAAGAATAGCTAGTGCTCTTCAGGCTACGAAGATGAGACTTGATAGCCTATGACCATAAAGTGGGGGAGGAGGTCTCCCTCAGTCATAGACCTAGGGGAGGGGAATAGGGTCAAAGTGGGAGGGAGGAACAGAAGGATAGAAGTGATGGGATAACAATTGAGCTGTAATTTGAATAAATTAATTAAATTAAAAAAAAAAGAATAGCTAGTGCTCTTAACCACTGAGCCACTGCTCCAACATTCTGCATTAAAGGTATCGAAATTAAAAGATGCTCCAGTGTACACATAAGTTAATTTTGGTCTGTTAGAACAAAGTGCAAGTTTTTAATCTTGATGTCAAATGCCTTGTGTGTGGTGGTATTCCATGTGGCTTCGAAACACACAGGTGTGGGAATGGAGCGCCCAGGCTCCAGTTCTAGTCAACCAGCTGGGTGATTTTGGACCTTTCCTCCTCTCAGCTTCAAGGTTGCTTTACCTCTCCCCCAACTAAAACAAAACAAAACAGGAGTCGGAAACGCTCCATGCACTCCATCTCCCTTTAAATATGTGAGTGCTCTGACAAGCCTGCAGACTTCCGGTGAAGGTGTTGTTCAGTGCTGGAGTCTTCGAGTCAGTAGTCTCACGTCTGCAGTTTGCATATGTGCCAACCCCACCCCACCTCCAGACACCAATTCTCATTTGCGAACTTCAACTCCCTTTACTGGTCTGTCTTCAACTCCCCCAGCAGGCTGTACGTGTCAAATAAACCTCTCCAGACAGATCTGGAGCCTGGCTTAGCCGCATTTATTGAAAGCCCATTATGTCCTGTTTACTCATTCTGCAATCGGAGCCTGTGTCATTCTGATACACTAATGGGAAAGTTTTGGCCAAAGAGCAGTCGATTGTTCAGCTCGGTCCTGTCTCATGATATTGAGTGCTTATCCACGTCTGAAACATTTGTCCTCTGGCAGCTACAGCCCTTAACCTTGAGAGTGGGAGTGTGTGTGTGTGTGTGTGTGTGTGTGTGTGTGTGTGTGTGTGTGTGTGTGATTGTGTGATTGTGTGATTGTGTGTGTCAGGAAGGGTTGGTGTTAATTTTATGAGCTTGGAACTCTGGTTAACCTGTTTTCAAAGGAATGGCAAAATAACCAAAACGTGTGGTTTATTTTCTTCAGCCTCCACTACCAGCAAACTGACTGAAGGATAAGAAATGCCTGATACATAGCCAAAACACTATGAATGTAATATAAATATAATTCCTGATTGTTTCATAGTTCTTCTTGCTGTATATACTTTATTTTATATGTGTATAATAATATAAATGTATATGTAAAAAAGGAAAAACATTATATATATATATATATATATATATATATATATATATATATATATATATATGTATGTAAAGAAATGCCTGACGTACTGCAGGGTAGCAGTCTTCTGCCCTCGCCAGACAGAGCCACTTCCCTTCTCATGTAAGAGCTGTCCAACAACCCCCATTCAGATACAGGAATGTGGATTTGATGGAGAAGCGGTGTGAGTGTTTTCCATGCCCAGAGGTCCTGGAGAAAGCAGACAGAATTTTTAAAAGGGAGAGACAGAGTGCCAGAGATCAATACTTCCTGAAAGGGAAGCCTCTGGAAGCGTCTTTGTCTATGCCTGCTGTACTGAACTGTACCTTGGCACATAGTAGGCTGTGAGTAAATAATGGGGTTAGTAGTGAGATGTGGCTTTGAGCTCAAATTCAGCTTCTCAGGCCAGTCAGCTGAGCTCTGCTAATCCCACATTTTATAATTGTCTCCCCAACAAGACTGTGGGCCCCAAAGGGTACAGATAGCTCTGTGGGTCTTATTTAAAACCATCACCTGGGAAGCCGTGGGTACAGAGTTATATGCTTCCAGGGAGAAGAAACAACCCATTCTTCATCTTGCTAAAGGATCTTGAGGTCCAGACCCCACAGTCAATGGGAAATCATTTGCCACCTGCCTTCTGCTGTATCCAGCCTCCCCAAACCAGAGTAGCCTGCTTGGTCAGGAATGGATATTGATTGGTAAGTGCCACAAGAGAACTTTGTGGAATGGTAAATGGTTTTAAAACTTATTCTGGGTGGCGGTTGAAGATTATCAAACCTCACTGAGTGATGGCCATGGGTGCATTCTATGATCTTCAACTGGGCCTCAGTTAGTGGACAGCATCCGCTTCTATCTTGACATCTCTGTCCCCTTCTAATCCTGATTTGCATTGACATGGTCCCAGTGCTCTGTGCGTTCTTCAGCACAGCAGTACTAACAGAGGACACAGAGGATAGAGGAACAAACCTATACCACTCTATTGACCTGAGTGGGCAGAATAAATGCTATCTCTCCAAAAAAGTATAGACATTCACTTTGCTTGAAGTCATGGACTTTGCCAGGAATCTGAGGCACAAATGAATCAAGACAGCTTTCTGAAGGCCACAATCATCCAGTGGTGGCTCCAGAGACCACTGAGCCCTCACCTGCTTCCTGTATCTAAGCCCCACTTCTTCTTAGTACTGGAGTCAACCTTCCACTCCTTGATCTCTCATGCATCGCCTGTAAGAACACTAACTAGTTACTGTGCATTGCAGCTTCCCTGACTAGAAGATGACACAATATTGACCTGTGGTTGAGACCACATGAATTAACATGTATGAACCTTTTTTATTCCTAGTCTTCCATAGTTCCTTTACATGTTGAGGCTCTTCACATGTTTATTCATAAGCCTACTAGGTAATGAGTCAGCTCTTTAAATAAACATTTATCTTTGTGAGAATTAATAATCCTAACTATGTAAGTAGAATTTTACAAATTTGCTAAAGCTCCTTTTTACATCCTCAGCAAACTTTTGATCTAGCAAGAAGAAAAAAAAATCTCATAAACATGACAAATTACACAATATAGCAAAGCAACCAGATGTTTTATAAAAGAGAAAATATATGTACGGCAAGGTACAAATCTTTAAACTTATAGTAGACTTTCCGTCATAGCTGGCAAATGCTCTTATTTTGATGGGGCCACTTAAGAACCTCTTAAAATAAAAATGATTATGTTTTTGCAACATTATGAATTCTGTGAAGAAACAATAATTACTCTCTGTGTCATAATATAGCACATTGGAGGAAGTTTCGATGCCCCTAATATTAGACTCTTGTCTGCTCCGTCAGATGACCTTGAAGACATTACAGTACTGGGAATCTTACACTTAGAGGAGTCAAATGCAGGGTCCACTTGGACTAGTGAGGTGTTTATTCAGGCGCCTCATCCCCTCAGAACCCCCGTTCCTTCTGCTCTGCATTACTATGTTCCCACCAGCACATGGATGGTAGCCCAGGCAACAGTTCCCAAGAGGACTAACCAGGCAAGCACAGGCAACAATGATAGAGGGGGAAAAAAGTCAAACCCAAACCCAAACCCAAACAGAAGGTTTTGTAGACTTTCCAGAGGGAAAACATGCAGTCAAGGAGAGAGTGATGGATAGAGCCGCTGTCCTGGCTTCCATCTTGACAGCCCTAGGGTTTGCCAAGAAGTAACCAGAACACAAGAGGCCAGGGCTCTCTGCTCTGTGTGGATGTTTTCCCTGCAGAGAACGCCACAGAGTGCCATCTCCAGCATCCCTGCTGTGGGTGGCAGCTGGGGATCTGCCCTTCCCCTGTGACCTAGTTTCATGCATCAGGTTGTGGCTGATGAAGGGCTCCACATTCCTGCAGCAGGCGGTTCCATGGCTGCTGGTTTTCACGTCAGGAGAGAGCCAAGAGGCTCTGAGAAAGAGCTCTTCGCACGCAGGGCCACACAAAACAAACACGAGCAGCAAATCCCCACTAAGTCAGGCCAAGCTGAAAAACAAACCCTGACATTTCTCATTTAGGCGGGACTGAACTTGACGGAGATACTCGAATGTTTCCTTGGAAATATCAAACATCAGAGGGAACGCTGTTCCTTCTGAGCCCATCTCTCAAGCTCCGTGCCTCTGAGGGGAGGACCTCCTGAATTTATAGTCTTGTGGTTATGCTTAAAAAGTCACATCCTGCAGATGCTGGTCCAGACTATTTAGTTTTAAGCATAAACTAATCACATAGGGAGAGAATTTGGTAAAGTGCCTTTTCTGGAAGACCTAATACGTGTTGAGCTGTCAAAGCACAAACTCGGTCTCAGTCCTAGATGATCCCAAGAAGTTATTCTCCAAGACACTTTTTATTTATTCATTGTATGTCACAATAGCGAAGAAACTATTTGCTAAGGGGTATAGATCAGAGCCACATAATAACAGACTAGGGCCTCAGAGCCCAGATTTTCACATCCCAATTCGGTGTCTCTGCTTTTGGTTTTAGGAGCTGTGCATTTTTAACCTAATCATGCTTGGCTTTTGGCCAATCTCAAGCCCATTGGAAGGCTTGTGTTAACATATGACCAACAAAGTGAAGGTGGTACTTAGGGGGAACCTGTAACTGTCCCCCTATATTAATTGGACCCACACTCCAACTGATTTTTCTTCTGCCTTGTCATTGCCCCAGCAGGAGACAAAGAGGCTTATGCATTGCAACCTTCTCACAAAACTGACTATATGTCAAGGACCTGTGAATTCCAGTACCTTTCTAACAAACTATAGGTCATGAAGACTCATTGATATGTTTTACTTAGACCGATTCTCTTTTGTGTCTGGCTCATCTCCATTTTGCCATACAGCCAAGGATGACCTTGAGCTTCTGATCTTCCCCCCTTTATGTCCACAGTGCTGAGATTACAGGTTGGGCCACCATCCCTGACCTTATGCAGTGCTGACAGGAATTAAACCCATGGCTTGAGGGGAACCACACAGGCGCTCCACCAGTGGAGCTTTGTCTGATGAACTGGCTGATAGTTGGCTGTACTTTATAGATTACAATGACTGTTTTCAACCAAACCCTTTCCCCACTGAATCCACCAGAAAACTTGGGGCTTTAACTGGGATTGGTAACACACCTTTGTAATCCCAGCAGTTTGGGAGGGGGGATTTGGGAAACTGAGGCAGAAGAATCAAGGGAATCTGAGGCCATGTTGCATTATACAGTGAATTCTGTATTTCATGAGCTCCTGTCTCAAACACAAACAAAGCTACTGGGAGAGGGAACTGATGAAACAACAAAGCCCTAGGTGCCATCTGGGATTTTCATCTGCCCACGCTTTGCTAAACTTCAGTAGAATTGAGAATGGTCTGTAAATGGGCAAGGAGTCAGAGAACAAACGGCAGCCTATGGCTGCTATGGTGCATGGCTTAGCTCTCTTGGCTAGCGTATGTAATAAAATAATAGAGGATTGGGACCTGAGTTTACGGGGGTGGGGGGTGGGGGGGCGCATTGGTAGAGTCAGAGCCCTAGGCAGGATTAAGAAGTCACTGGCTAATGCTGAAAACAAAACCCAGAAGTGTGCTGCAAAGTCTAAGGGTGCCTCTTCCTTGTTAGCACTCCAGAAATACGACTCTCAAACCTTTTTCTTTTTTTTCCTAATTTGAAGGCAGGGTAATCTTCATCCCTGGATATAGTCTAGGATAGCCTTGAGCTTTGTGATCCTCCTGTCTCTACCTCTTTTTTTAATGTCAACCAATTTATTTAATTAGGTAATTTTAATAGTTTTTATTTAGTAAGAGAACAATTACAGTAAATGTGTTTGCCTTCTTCTGATTTTCTTTACATAGTTCTGAGTTTCTAGAAGGTAAGAAATAAATTGTTCTTTTTCTTTTTTCTTTTTAAAAATATATTTTATTAATTTATTCATATTACATCTCAATTGTTATCTCATCCCTTGTATCCTCCCATTCCTCCCTCTCTCCCATTTTCCCCTTACTCCCCTCCCCTATGACTGTGACTGAGGGGGACCTCTTCCCCTTGTATATGCTCATAGGGTATCAAGTCTCTTCTTGGTAGCCTGCTATCCTTCCTCTGAGTGCCACCAGACTTCCCATCCAGGGGACATGGTCAAATATGGGGCACCAGAGTTCATGTGAAAGTCAGTCCCCACTCTCCACTCAACTGTGGTCTCCTGTCCTGTCCATTGGGTAGATCTGGGTAGGGGTTCGAAGTTTACTGCACATATTGTCCTTGGCTGGTGCCATAGTTTGAGCAGGACCCCTGGGTCCAGTTCCACCCATCATAATGTTCTTCTTGTAGGTTTCTAGGTCCCTCTGGATCCTTCTATTTCCCCATTCTCCCATGCTTCTCTCACCTAGAGTCCCAATAGGATGTCTTCCCCTCTGCTGTCTTTATCTCTTAAGTGTTGGGTGCAGTGTGCACCTCCATGTCCAGTTTTTTACGGTGCTAGAGATGGAAGTCAGGACTCCATGCTAGACATGCAAACTGGTACATCTCCTGCCTCCGGACTTTCTTTTCCTAAAACTAGGTCACCTCTCAGGAAGAATATGAGTCTTTTTTCCCTAAAGGTTATAACAAAATAGTCTGATGCCAGTAAACAGAGATGGGTATGGGCAGAGGTGGGCTTGGGAAAGTTTCATTCTGTAGCCTGAGAGAATTATCTTAAATAATAAATAAGGAGCTAACGTCTGCAGAACTCTTACTGAACTGCACAATATGCAGATCTATATATTAATAACAAAACTGGCAGTAATAAAGATGACGCTTGGCTCTACTTTACCTACCAACTGGGGAAAGAAATTGTGTGCGTGCTTTTAAAGGGTGGCTGGTTTCCATCATGGAGGACGCCAAACTTGAAGGAAAAAAAAAAGAAAAAGAAAAAGAAACCAACTTGGAAGCATATATTGGAGAGTCACCAACCAATTTCACATTTTACAAACTGTATGCACAGCCAGATATTACTGATGGCAAGATACTCAGTGCTTGGCTTTCAATTCATTTTTTCCTTGTAAAAGATAAATTTGAACTCAAAGATTGCAATGGGTTATTTCACTGAGACTAAAATAAGCCCTCTTGTGGCCAGTTCAAAACCTACAAATTACATTTCTTTGTGTACTCTCAGGGGTCAGTTTTCTCTAGGCTAACACTTTAAGCTTTAATATTGATTTTCACCATTATTTTACCATCAGGAAAGTGACAAAGCATACAAAGCAATGTTTTCACATGTGCCCTGGAAGAATTGAGTACTTCACAGAAACATAGGTGTGTAAGCTGCAGTTTTAATAAAAGGCAACCAGCTGCTGGATCTATGTATATGTGCCCTAACTGTCCCTTTCTGTAGGGTTTTTAAATTACATGTTGTGTCACCACACATTAAGTATACTACTTGGCTCCTGAAGGTTGTGATACACACTTTGTGGATTGAGGCAGAAGCGTCCTGTAGCTGCAGAGGAGGGTTCTCAAACCTGAACTGCTTTGCTTTTGACAAAGTCCATCTTTTCTTCCTTCACCCCTGCATTGGCCTTGAATTCATAGACAGACGATTGGCCAACTTACTTTCCCCTTTGCTTTCTGAGGAGCCTGGTGTTGGCGTCCCATTGGAATTGCTTCTTGTAGGGCCTGGATCTTCTAGGCAGCTCTTACTTTTCCTAAAGAGCCTTTCTTTGTCAACATAATTTTTCCTTTGTAAAGTGACAGAATGATAGAGTCATAGGAGGCTGCAAGAAACCAAAAGGAAAGATGAATAGAGAGGTCACTTCCCTTTCCCCTAAGTGCTCTCAGGGTTATACATTGCATCGTCAGTACACAGTCACAGCTAGCATGTTGATGTTAGTACAACCCACAAGACTGCTGTGCTAGCTCATTTTATGTCAATGTGACACAAGCTAGAATCACCAGAGAGGAGGGAGCCTCTATTCAGAAAAGGCCCCAGTAACATCTGGCTAATGGCATGCCTGTAGGACATTTTCTTAATTAATGGTTGATGGGGAAGGGCCCAGCCCATTGTGAGTGGTGCCATCCCTGGGCTGGTGGTCCTGGGTTCTATAAGAAAGCAGACTGAGCAAGCCAAGAGGAGCAAGCCAGTAAGCAGCACCTCTTTATGGCTTCTGCATCAGCTGCTGTCTCCAGGATCTGGCCCTGCTTCAGTTCCTGTCCTGAATTATTTTAATGATGATCTACAATGTGGAAGTGTAAGCCAAATAAACCCTTTCCTCCGTCCCCATGTTGCTTTGGTCATGGTGGTTCATCAGAGCTATAGTCACCCTAAATAAGACAACCATGTTCACCTTTCACCACCGTACATGTACTCATTTGTGCGTTTGTGAGTGTAAGGCATTCTATGCGATGTTATCACACAGATGTGCTCATCTCATGTCAGCTACAGTCTATACACAATTGTGTCGTATCGCCAGGCTGTCTTGTGCTTTCACTGTGTACACACACCGCTATTCCCACCAAACCTGAGCACATGGCAATCACTGATGTGTTTTTCTCCCTCTAATTTTAAATGTGTTGTACAAATGGAGTCAAAACTTTTTGAGATGAACTTGTTTTTACCCATAATTCCTTTGACCTATTTGAGTTGCTCAGTAGCTCAAAACAGTTCTTTCTGTTTTGTTGCTGAGTTCACGGTGTGGATTTTCCATTCCCTCTCTGAATGACATTTGGGTTGCTTCTACTGGTTGGCTGTTATGAACAAAATCTGCTATGAACATTCTTGTACATGTTTTCCCTACGTGCTACTGGAAGAACTCAAAGACCCAGTAATGCTTTTTTTTCCCCCTTCAGCTGGAAGCCATATTACATAATCTCACATGAGCTCCTTCAGGAGCTTCTTATGGGTCTGCCCTCTTGACACTTCTGATACTTTATTAGAGCAATAATTATCAGTGAGTGTCATAGATTAAGTCTCATTAATGAACCAGGGACATCCAGCTTTTTTCATTGTCCCCATTCCCAAAAGGCACCTTAGGACCAGTGGTTTTATTTATTTCTTTTTTTTCCAATTTTTTCCATTTTATTTTTGTATATATACATTTATATTATTACACATATTCACAATAGATTACCTATGGCAAGAAGAACCATAACACAATCAGGAATTATATAAATGTTACATTGTTAGTGTTTTGTTTTTGTTTTGTTTGTTTGTTTTTTGAGACAGAGTCTCTCTGTGTAGCCCTGGCTGTCCTGGACTTACTTTGTAGACCAGGCTGGCCTTGAACTCACATCGATCCACCTGCCTCTGCCTCCCAAGTGCTGGGATTAAAGGCGTGCGCCATTGTTAGTGTTTTGACTATTGGTATTTGACAGCCTTGAAGAAGACATCTTTCCTTTCTTGGTGCATCTAAATTTCTGAATGTAAATCAATCTCCATCACATTATCATTATCAACTTAGAACACCTATCTAGACTTAAAACATCTTATCCCCTAAACAACTAAGCTTCATTGTGAAACTAAGCTACCTGGTCTTCAACTCCCTCAGAGACTTGAGAAGGAGTAAATTTGATTACCTGAGTATGCTGGGAGTGCAGGTTAGTAGCTTTCCAAATGAAAAGATGACAGAGACAGTTTTCTACCTGAATAGTCACCCAAAACTCTCTATAACGTTGGAGCATCTTCTTCAGCCTTCTGGCCCAATATCTCTGACAGACAAAGACCAGCGGTTGGTTTCCTAAGAGTTTAGGAGTGTTCTGACATGGGGACCGCTGGCCACATGTAGTGAATGAACCTGCAAGACTTGGGGATGTGCTGTCCCTGTAACATGCATTCAGGCAGGAGGGTTTATTATTATTTTTTAAAGGCTGTAATGACAGAAATAGTGTAAAATATGTCAATGGACTTTTGTATTGGTTGTACATGGAAGTGATTAAACTTTTTGTATACACTGGATAAAATAAAGTATGCTATTACAATTATTATTAGGGGCAAGCAGCAAGTTATGCTCATAGGTAAAATCCCTTGCCTGTCCACTTCATCACCTGAGTTTGATTTCTAGGGCCTGCGTGGTGGGAAGAGAGAACGGACTCCTTCAGGTTGCCCTGTGGTCTCTCCACTCATGCTATAACACACACAAAGCCCCTAAATAATTTTTTAAAAACCATAAATTTCTGTCTTATATATGTTGAGCACCCCCTCTACCACTGAGATATACTCTAGTCCTGTTATTTATTTTATAAGTGTGACTAGTAGAAAATATGAAACTAGGTATGTACTTTAAATTATGTTTCTATGATATGGTAATGTTGGGTTGGCTAAACAGTGTCCTCAGCATCGTACTGTGAGCACCGTGTGAGAGGTGAGGTGACGTGTTGATTCTGGTTTTTACTCCAGAGACTCCTAACTGGCTTTGTACCACTCTCATGGTCTTAGTCTATTTTCTGTTGCCATAATAAAATACCCAAGACTGGATGGTTTACCAAGAATAAAAATTCATCCTTGCACAGTTCTGCGGTTTGCAAAGACTAAGATCAAAGTGCCAAGAAATCAGGGTCCATTTTCTCTATGTATGAGGTGAGTGATTGACTGTGACATTCCCCAAGAGGGAAAATGTGTGTGTCCTCTATGGCAAGAGAGCACAAGCAAGCAAATACACTCCCACACATCCTCTGTAGAGTAACACCACTCCATCATAAAATAGATCAGAAATGACTTTGTTGGCATAATCTAAACACATCCATTAGGCCCTGTGTCTCAACACCATCACCACACAGGGTTTCAGCATATTCTTTGAACAGGACAAAGACACACAAAAACTGCAGCTTCAATCATGACTTTGTCTTGAGCTTGTGAAGCCAGGAAGAGATCTCAGGGCCTCTCTGCATGGAACCAAACAGACATTGCTGGATAATGGGGTCCATTACAAGGAGTCAGAAATGCTTTGCACTGTATCTCTTGAATGCCTTTGACAACCTCCAGGACTCTCCCCTCCCACCTCCCCCTTCCTTCCTTCCTTCTTTCCTTCTTTCTTCCCTTCCTTTTCAGTTAGGACAGATATGCTTAAACTATCTTCCATATCATACTTTTATGCCAGATCTTTTGTTCAGTCTTTAAAGTCACACTAGAAATCGCATTTTAAAGACTATTTCAGAATTTGTATTATGCCTTATAGACACCAGTGATGGTGGCTAATACATCCAGTATTGTCCTAAATGCTGTACTATGGGAACTATCATTTAACTCTTTCATCAACCCAATGAGACAGCCATTAGCCAGGCCCTATATAGAGATGAGTACTTGCTCTGCTAAATGGTGTGTCTTGGATGATACCATCCAATGCTTGCCAAAACCCAGTGAGGTTCATATTAACAGAAGTTCTGTACAATGCCCCAGGTGTCAGAGCTGAAAAGGTCCAAGGAAGAAATACAGCCTTTGACATCCAGCTCTTGAATTCTTGATATTGAACCATAACTGTAATGGCTGCCTTGTCATATGAGCCCTCTGTTCATGCTGGCAGTTTTCTTCAAGATTTAGTGTCTATATTTTGTTTAAAAACTTGTCTCTGTAAATCCCACAAAGCAGAACCATTTACAGACTCTTAGAATGTGTGCCTGGGGACTGTGGGTTTTCCTTTCATTCAAGTCAGGGTGTATCCCTCCCGGGGGAGGATGTCTGTGCCTACATCCTCCCAGAACAATAGTGAAGCATTTGCTACCCAATTCCAAGTCTCAAAGCTTCAGGCTTACGTGATGGGCATGCTTACTGAAAGCAATTTGTGTGTGTGAATATTTGACATTCTTATTTACTTCTGGTGCAAAGTGTTGGTATCTTAGCTACATTCTGGGATGACAATATTAGATTGATTAAGGAGGCTGAACTGCTACTGCAAGGGACAGTCTTTGTATAGCTCCATATACATGTTTCCAATGATATACACTTTGGCAGCTCCTCAGCTCAGCCCTTGTAGAATGAAAGCCACCATGGCCTTTGTAATAGAATATATGCATGTGTGTATGTATATCTATATGTATGTATGTATGTATGTATGTATGTATGTATGTATGTACGTACATATGTAATAGAATGGGCATGGGGATGTTCCAGTAAAACTTTGAGGGATATAGTTAGACCATTCTTGTTCTGGGACAAAGCCTTTCTTCTACAGTTAAATAAAAAAGAGCCAGGTGTGGTGGTCCATGCCTGCCTTTAATTCCAGCACTCAGGAGGCAGAGGCAGGTGGATTATTGTAAGTTTGAGGCCAGCCTGGTTTACAAAGTGAGTCCAGGACAGCCAAGCTACACAGAGAAACCCTGTCTCAAAAAACCAAAAAGGAAAAAAAAAAAAAAAAAGAAAGAAAGAAAGAAAAAAGAAAAAAGAAAAAAGAAAAAGATTTGAAACCCAGTGAGCAAGTTCCAGAATAAAGTTTAGAAGCCAGACATCCATACTATTAGAACTCCCCCTGCTGTATTCTGCCAATTCATGTTCAATTCCTTCTGTCACCTCCTATAAAAATTTAAAACACTGAAATAGATGGTCCAAATGTCTAGCCATGTGACATTGTTAAGCTGTATACTTGGTGTGCCTCAGTCTGCAACACTAGAGAGACCTAGCACCTAGACACATCACTCGCACAGAGTCTGGGATTTAGTATTTCTTGCTTTTAATACTCATATATTAAAGTTCAGACTTGTAAGCTTCCACTTAGGGACAAGGATAATGAAAATGTATTGATTGAGACTTTTGTTACCTAATTAGATGACATTTTAAAATCTCTAGACCAAGAAACAGCAAAGATTTGGAAATGACCTTAATAAAACAGGAAGGTGTTGTTGAAGAAAGAATTCGCTGAGTAATAGTCAGTGACAAACTACCAAAGAGATGTAGTTTAGGTTACATTGCTATGATTTGAAAGGGAAATGTCCACTACAGGCTTGAGTACACAGGCCCGTTTTAGGGGGCCATGGAACATTTAGTACATAGCATCTTACTGGGAAAAGTGGGTCAGTGGCGGTGGACTTTACAAGTCATTGCCTGGACCAGCTGTCTGCTTCTTGGTATGTCAAGACATGAGAAAGTAGCCTCCCTCTGCCGACTGCACAGATAAGAGCTGGCCCTGTTCTTATGCATTACCTGCGGTAATGGGCCATATCCTCTGAACTGTGAACCAAAATAACCTATACCTCCCTTAAGCTGCTTCCTGCCAGGCACTGGGTAAGAGCAAAGAGGAAGTAATGAATGCACACACACAAATTTGTGTTCCTCCTGCCTCCCAGATTGCATGTTGAAACTCTAGTGAAGTGGTGTCTTTGGGAGGTACTGTCACAGGGTTAATTTACATCCTAGGGGTGGAATCTTCATAATGGGATTAATGCCATTAGTAGAGAAGCCTGGAGAGAACGTGGCTCTTCTTTCTCTGCTCCTGGCCATGTGACAATACGAGAAGATGAGGCTCCTACTGAAACATCCGAAAAGGCACCCTCCTGAAACTCCATACCTAATAGAGAGTACCTTGGACTTAGTCCCCAGAACTGTGAGAAATAAACGTCTGCTTGGATACCATCTAGGCTCAAGAGACCACCCAGAGGTCCAGTTGTGCATCCCAAGCCAGGTGTCACCACTCATACACAGGCAAATGCCTGGCAAGTTTCCACACCTCTACAGCAAGCTGTTCGTTGTAAAAGGCAGAAAATGGAAGACCAGCCAAGTGAGGCAGTTGTCAGCTGTGTACATGGGGCAGCAAGATTAGGCACCACAGTCAACATTGCTGCTGTTTAGATTGTCATAAGATGTAAGTGTACCAACACAATCTTCACAGACTTGGTCCTGTGGGAGAAAACCAAAACCAAAACCAAATTTGAACGTGAGGAGCACAAGTAGTGAGCAGATTCGTTCCCTTCCTGTATTCTTTTGACAAGCATGGTTTGTAACTAGAATGTCATCAGCAAATAACGTTTTTAGTCTGTTTCTGCTGTTGAACTGTGGAAAACCAGAGAGACACAAGGTATTTGAAGGGATGATGGGTCCATGATAAAAGTGTCAAGGGTTGGGAGATATTATCTGAGAGCAAAGCAGGCTCAGGGACGTCTCATGACCATCTTTGGGAAAATTAGAAATCCCGGTATGGTCAGCGTATGCCAGGTTTTCATCAGTTTTGCGGAAGACCAAATTAGTGGATGTGGACTTGGATAACAGAGGAGGAGTCTCACGCTCAGAGCCTGTTTTCAGTGCAGTAGCTATAAATTGTACCTGGAGGTTGTCAAGGGAGGAGATGGCATCCAGAGGGACTAAGAACAACAAAAACACCCCATTAGGAGAATTTCCAAGGTGTCTTGCAGGTCAATAGGTTAGTTATTCTTGAGATCTCATTTTAGGAAAAGAATATAAAAAACCCACAGGATTTTCTAAATTTCATTGTAATAGAGTCAAACCAGTCTTTGTTGCTGATACCTCATTTCTTTACCCACTCCTTGGTTCAAGGGACTCCCTCTGGCTCTGGCTCCTTGACTCCATGACAAGCCTGAACTTCCTTTCCACTCAGTCTTTATGGATACTGGAGACCAACAGGCTTCTCTTCCCATTCATTCTGTCTGTTCTGTCCTCTTGGGACTCATTCTCATGTGTCACTCAGAGATGCTTGGCTCCTCCCTCTCTTCTCTATATTATGTAACTAAAGAGATTTGATTCTTGCCTCATGATTCCTATTCATGAGTCCTTGAATCAGCCAAGGGATACCTCAGCAGGTCTGTTCACCTGTCATCACAGCACTTACAGCTCATAGGCTTTAGGATATTTGCATTTTGCCACACACACACTTTCCCAACAGGTATGTCTGAGGTATGTTTTCTGCCTGTGAAGCTGTATGTATACACTTATCACTTTGGATCTGTATCCTGAAATTGTACCACTGTTAAAGACAGCACAATGTGGTATGATATAGGATACATGAGGTCTTCCCAAGCAATCACCCACCAGATAAAACTGGTGCTTTTTCTGTTTTGTACTTAGCCTGTGGGCTAAGAATGGTATTTACATTTTGAAACACTTGAAAACACTTTCAACTTTAAGCCAAGGGAGAAACTAAGCCATGTTGCACAAATTAGCAGAAAGGCATACAGAGAGATACAAGGGAGAAAGCCCTGCCTCACTTCTGGGAAGAAATGTCAAGAATGGGAATTCCCATGTGAGGGGATTATGCAATCCTCACGCTAAGCATTGATTACATTTGCAAGTACTTTTCTAAGACTCAAGTAGTAAGTGTGGGGGTGGGTATGCATGGTGGGTTGGATGAGAATGCTCCCATAGGCTCAGATATTTGAGTGCTTAATCCTCAATTGGTTAAAGTTTTGGGAAAGGATTAGGAGGTGTGGCCCTGTTGGAGGAGTCCTGTCAGTAGCAGGGTGACCTTTCAGGTTTCAAAAGTCCACATCATTCCCAGTTAGCTATTTCAACACCAGGGCTCTCAGCTGCTGCTCCACTGCCATGCCTACCTGCTGCTGCCATGCCCCAACTATGAACATGGATTGATGCTCCGAAACTGTAAGCCCCCAATAAACTATTTCTTCTCTAAGCTCCCTTGGTCATGATGTCATGATAGAGGATATGCAAACAGTTCATTTTTTAAAAATGTGGTTTATATATGAACTGTACAATGGACCAGGGTCTAAGACATAATGGTCACACAATCTCGTAACCTACACACTGGTATCTCCCACAAGTACCAGTGTCTAACAATGATAACATTTCTATCGAATTTAAGACACATTCTCTAGAGACCCACTGGGTTCCATGTTCCAGTATGCAAAGAAAAGGTCCCAGACTATTGATCTTTGCAGTTGAATGAACAAGAAGAAAAACATACTCAATAAGCTTGTTCTGGATTATCAAAACAGGAGGCCATATGACCCAGCAATAGAATATTTATATGTAAATCTGCATAGAGTACTATCTATGTAGTTCAAAGTGGATGCAACATTTTTCTCTTATACACTGATATGGATGAGTGGTGAGCACAAAGTGGCAAAGATACACTCCTATAACTCAACTACGGAAGTGGGATGAGGCTCTGCACATGCCTCCCTGTGGATGAGCTTTGGAAACATGATAAGGAAAACAAAACAGACACACACAAAAAGGCATGGATTCTATGATTCCATTCAAACAAAATATCCAGAAGAGGTCAATCCGCAGAGACAGGAAGCAAAGCAGTTGTCACGGACCACAAGAAGAGGAGCGCAGATGATGCCTAAGTGGGATCAGGCTTACTTTTGACAACATAATAGTACTATGGAGGGAGAGGTGGTGGCTGCACAACATTGTAGTGCACTAATGCCATTGAAGTGTAAACATTAACATGGTCAGTTTTACCTTATGCAAACTTAAATTTAGCAACAACAGCAGAAGAAGAGAAAAAAGAATGGCCCCAAACTGTCAGAGAGTATTTTTACAACTAGTAGTTGCTATTAATATATGTTTTCCAGGGGCCTGGAAATTCCTAGAAATGACACGCTGCATGGTTTACCCCATGCAACCACTGCATTAACCTGGCCAGGAGAACACTGTCAGTATTAGCAAGTTCGAGGATGGAGACACCAAAGTTTAGAGAAATCAAATGATGTGTCCAGTGTCATATAGTCTGAAAGAGGCCAGGGCAAGTTCACATTCAGGGAGACTCAGGCTCAGCTATGATCCCTAGTCCTGATCATTCCTTAACTTGAACTCTTGCTCCTTTACCTGTCGCTGTCTCCTAGTGATCTTCCCCAGACATCCTCCCTTCCCGGACTGCCTTGTGAGTTTAGACCTCAAAGGCTGTAGGAAGTGTAGGTTTCTCTGTCATCTGTTGACCCCAGGCTTCATGCGTATTGTTTGTGGAGCAGTCTGACTTCTGGGTCTTTGGTGGCAGGCTTCTCTCAGTTCTAGGTCTTCAGTGGCAGGCGTCTTGTCTCCTCATGGGTGAGCACTCCACTCCACACCCACCCTGATTTTTAGGTGTCACAGATAAACGTCATGGATCTTGAGTCTTCTTTTATCTTCCACTCATCAGTCTTGCTTTCTACAAACACGCTCCTCCTTTTTGTCTGCTTTTGTGTCAAAATCGGCATAATGGCAGTCAATTCTTTCTGTCCTCGAGTCTTCTCTTTCTGTCCTCAATTTTTCTCTTTCTTTGCTTTCTAAAGATTCCCCAATGAGGCTTCATCCAAGCCCTGATTTAGGCTTGCAAGGGTCTCCACTGTCCTGGTGTGCGGATATCATGGTTTCCACTCAACTCTCACGTTACCTTCCGCCTCAGCAGCACATCACACCATCCTTCCTGTTGAACACGACGTGGACAATTCCTTTCCTCTTTGTTTTACTTCTTCCTCAGCCTCTGTTGCTACTTTTATTTATCCTCCATGACCCGTCAGGTTGGAGGGTCCCCTGCCCCAGAGTGTCAGGTTGGAGGGTCCCCTGAACCAGAGTGTACCCTTAAACTTCTTTCTTGTCCCACTTCCTTACTGACGTTCACTTTTTTCAAGTATGACCTGAATACTGACATCGATTCCCGCTTCATATTTTCAAGCAACGGCGTGTTTATTAACATGTTTAAAGTCAAGTACAATGTGTGTTTTTAACCGCAGTGTCTAATTATGCGAATGCTGCTTGTTTAAGAAGCAATTTGATGCTTTGTTATATTGTAGATGTTGTCACGAATTCTGTCTGTCCTGCATCCATGCCCTTGAAATGTGACAATGGAGACCAAGATGGAGTCCATGAGTGTTCAACCCTATACAAGGCATCTTTATCAACCTTCTCCCAGCCATCAAAGCTCAGGGAATGTTGCAATATGAGGCAGAAAGAATGTAAGCACCAAAGGATATTGAAGAGTTCAGTAAAGTGTTATATTTTGGGTATGAAATGGCTATCGCACTTTGAACACAGAGGAGCTCTGGCTACCTGCATAACATCAAGCCAGTTGAAATTCTGGCTTAGGTTGGGGAAGTGGTATCCAGATCCCATTCCACACTGAAGCACTATGGGTAGCAGATAGTTCCTGGGAGAGAGAAAGTTACTCTTTACTAAAGATTTAGCCACTGATAAGTCTCCCATGCTCTATTGGACAGCCTCACACCCAAGCTCATACGGGCAGCACTCACTGGACTCTGTAGGTTTTCCCCCTCCCTAGCCACTCCCTGAAAAGACATGAAGTTGGGAGGGGGACACGTTGGGGACAGCTGAAGATGGAAACTGGGATGCATATGCTTATATTGCATATACACATAGGTAACTCTCAAGAATAAAGATAAATTACAATAAAATGAAGAAGCTGGAGAGATGACTCAGTGGCTAAGAGCACTTGCTGCCCTTGCAGAGGAGATGGCTCACTTCCCAGCCCTCACATGGCACTCACAGCCATCTCTAACTACAGTTCCATGGGGTTCAGTGCCTCCCTCTGGCCTCAGTGGGAACTGCATGCGTTTGTGTGTTGCACATACATATATAAAGACAGACACTCACATAAAAATAAATCTTTGGTCAGATAGTATAGTTTTACAATCAAGTTTAGTTGGTTAGGGGATAAGATCTTTTTAGATCAAGATAAAGAAGTTAAGTTATTAGAGTTGAGATAGGATAGATATTGAATATCATTCCGAAATTTGGACCCAACAAGACAGGAAAGACATTTTCTTCAAGCTGGACAAATACAAATAGCCAAACCACTATGACCGTAACATTTATAGAACCAATGATTATCATGTGGTTCTCCCTGCTGTATGTAGTTTGTTTTATACATGTGATAAAATAAATGTATTTAAAAACAAAACAAAAACAGTAGAGATGATGTTGAGGCTAGGTCTCCTGGTAGCCTGGGATTTATGCAATATTTGATATCTCTTTCTCTTTTTCCTCTTTCTTGGCTCCTCTCTATGAACCAGGACATCTATAGGATGAGCTGCCATGTGGGAGACAAGTGAGGTACTTTACTCAGTAACCAGGCACCTGCCAAGCGTGTGGGTGAAACTGATGGGAATAAATCAACTTTGAGAGAAGTCATCTACTGACTATATCACAAGCAGCTGAACAACTATACACAAGGGACCAAACTACAACAGCAGAAGAATCACCCAGCCAGGCCCAACCCAATTTATTGGCTTCAACAGTTGTGAGCTAAATGAAGAATTATGGTTTGATGTCCTGTGCACTTAATTAGTTAAAATTGATAAACAGCAAAAGAACTGATGAGTGATAAATATCTTTACTCTTCCTCTTTTTTGACTCATTTATTGAATTCTATTTTACAATATTTTGTCACAATTATATAAATTATCTTGTCTTATAATTTGAATTAGAAATAAATTAACTTTAAAATTATTGCAATTTCCAGCCTCATGTACAAGGGTAACTTCTTGTGCTGCATTATTATATTATCCCTGGGAACTATGTTTAGTTATTTAAAAAAAAACTTGTATTTTTAAGAGCCCAAAGCAAAAGAGCTACAAAGCAAACCCTCATAGTTAGGTATAATGACAGCTGGGTTTTGATGTCTTTTAATCTAGGTACATTTCAAATGCAGAAAAAAAAATCAAAGCCACAAGAACAACAAAAAAATCTGCTTCATCCCATCATGCCTCACCTACTACCTGCCTAAGCACGTTACCCCCCAAACGCTGAAATGTTTAAATTAAAAGGAGCTTATCATTCATCCAACAGAAAACTTTCTAAACACAGCAAATGCTCTTTGGGACAATATTGACCAGAGTGTACTTTAGGACATCTCTTATGCCATGGGAAAGAAAGTTAGAGACTTCTGACAAGTAATGGTGTGATGGACACGAGAGCCATGCTCAGTCTACACTCTCTATAATGCATGCATAACTTGGGACATTAAAAGTGTGTTTTCCTAGCTACATGTACAAAAGCTGCCATGGCCAAAAGGAATAAAGGTCTAAGAATAAGACACACACACACACACACACACACACACACACACACACACACACACACACACCAGCTACTTTTAAGTGCCTATATTGCAGAAAACTAATCCTCTCTTAGTCTAGCCATGATTTTACAAAGTGTCACTGGTTCTCTATGGGTCTTTGCAATGAAAATACTTCCCTCCCCTTCAGGAAAACAGAGTGTCTGCCTCTAAAGTCCGCCTTTCATCTTTATTAAATCTAGAAGCAAAAATGAAAAATATGTCACTTTCCTTTTGAAGTTTAAAACAATTTGCTTTGGCTGGTGGAGAGAATATTTTCTCATAGACAGTATTACTCTTATTGTAAGGTAAATGAAATGAGATGTGTTTTGAAATGGCAACACCCCCTCCGAAGAAAACCAGTTTCACAAGACACACACGAAATACTCACTCCTTCTGTTCACATTAAGGTAGCATAGACGGTAATTGTGAGAGTGTGTGTATGGATGTGTGATGTTTTAGTGATGAAATCAAAGTATTCCATTAGAAAAACATTCACATGTTATTATTTTAACAATGGAGCTAAGCAACATCTTACAGCAAATGAGGGGTGTTTATATAGCCAACCACGACCACTGCCAACCGTGGTCTGTCTGTTAGTAGCCAGTCACTAATGAGACGACATTTTCCCTTATTTTTCCTGTGGGTTGGTGTTACACTAATCTGAAGTTAGCCTTATCCTTTTCAAAGCATGAGCTGTGAGGAAAGACTTCTTGCTGACCCTGAGACCTAGGCCACTCCATAGATTTATAACCATCTCTTCAAAATAAGGCTGCTTTACCAATAGTAGAAATGGCATGAATCACAAATCTGAGTATAAGTAAGTTGAGATTTACTTCATTGGACACAGGCTTGTGTGCTTTTGGCTGTTTTCTGCATAAATATGGACACTCTTCGTAAAATGTCACTCATTCGAAGTATTGAGTACCCATTTTTGGTCTAGAGGGTACTTTCTCGGAGCCTGGAGATGAAGGTGCAGTTGTAACAGGGTCTGTGACCTATGACCTTGTTGCTCTCTCTCTCTCTCTCTCTCTCTCTCTCTCTCTCTCTGTCTCCCTTTGAAGTGCATTTCCTCAAAATCCATCTTGCAGAAAGATCACCTTCACCATTTTGGGGCTTAGAAAATATCTTTAGAGTTTTAAGAGCAAATCTCCCTCTTGCCTTCTGTTCCCTTTTCTCTTCCTTCATCATCCTTCCCCAAGGTAAGCCAGAAACGTGAAGTCTTCCCTTGCTGAGGCCATAGCGATCAGAGCAACACCCCCATCCCCCACCCCTGTTCTCCCAAAGCCCTCCTCGGCCTTTCCCTGTCTTGGAGCTGGCCCCAAAGAAACCCTGTCTTGTCCAATAGCACAATGTGTGACTCCCATTCTAGAAAGGGGCTGTCTAACTTTCAGGAGGAAGAGACGCTGCACTGAGAGGCGGAGGGGAATCTTAGCAGACAAGCCTTGTTAGCTTTCTATTCCCTCCCTGTCTGCTGCTGCCTGCGCACTAATGCCTGCCCTTGGCTGCGTTCAAGCATGAACTTTGACAAGTCACTCTGGTTGACAGGAAGGCTCTAGTGTTGTGGAGGAGTATAACTGAATAACTGTTATGTCACTGTTGCTGTACCTGGCTTCCTGTTAGGCATTCCGGACATACCTATTCCTGACTCTGTGTCCTCTCAGGGGAAAAAGTCAGTGACATTTCCTCATCATGACCTGCAGGGATTGCAGGGGACTTGGCTGTCGGCAACAGAATCTTACACACCTGAAGGGTTGGGGAAGCAACAGAGTGACTTAAGGCTGTAGACAATTTTAAAAAGATTTATTTATTATTGTCTGTGTGTGCTTACATGAGTCTATTGAAAGAGGTTAGCAGAGGCTGTTGCCCTGTAACAGGACACTTGTGGGCCACCATGGAAGTGGTGGTCACCAAACCAGGCCCTTTGCACAAGCAGTAAGCACTCCTAAGTGCTGAGCCATCTCCAGTCCCAAGGCTAGACTTTGGAGAAAGCAGAGCTCCTAATGCAATGATTCATATTGAAAGGCTTTTTTTTTTTTCAGAGTTTCTTCTGGGCCCTTGGACTCACAGCCATAAGGGACTTCCTTTGTTGCAGAAAGTGTAGGACCTACCAGTCCAACACTCCTTTTTAATCTGTCTGCATTTTCCCTATGTTAGCCCACTCTGGTAGCAGCCACAAGAACACGTAAACACACCACGTCTGTGAATGCCTTCACTACTGTATACCTGTGGAGGAAGGGTGTGGCTAGATTCATTGGGAATCACAGACTGAGTGCCCCCTGTGAGTAGAGCATGGGTCCTGGATGTAGTTGGCAGGCCTGTGTTGCCTGCAATGAGTCTGGCTCCCTTTGAGACTAAATATGTTTGCTCAGAAACGAATGCACAGAGCATCAGGGCCTCTACACTCTCTTCGTATTTCAAAACAAAAAGGCCATATGTCTATGAGTCCCATCAAAACCAAACTGAGTTAAATATCCTCTCTTTAAGGATGTAAAAGATAATTTAGTGACACTCTTGCTGGATACAGTACTTTTTTTATTTTCAGGAGTTCTTGTGGTACCAAAATCTACACACTCACATTCTTTCTATAAAATGACACGTATGTGCCTATAACCATACACATCTTATAATACACTTTCCATTATCTCTAAGTTGCACATGACTCTTAGGACAATGTAAAATGCTACCTACATTATACTATATTGTATATGGAATAAAAATAAATGTAAAAGCAAGCCTGTACAACTGAGGACAAAGGGAAATTTCTTCTATGTATTCTCAATCAATCTGTGGGTGTGGAGTGTACAGTAAGGTTGCAGACAGGCATTTGCTAGGGTAATGAATGCTATAATTTGTGGGGGTCACTTCTAGGCCTGTAAATATACAGTTATTTATCCCCAGACTATCAGGATAAGGCCAGAACCTCTGTCACCTTGATCTTATCCTCTCAGCTCTTCTCACACTCGCTGTTGCTATTCTGAAAGCTACATCTTTCTCTGGGAAAAGATAAGTCACAAATTGAGTTCTAACTCCTCATGATGAGGCAAACTCCTGACCTTCAGTACCTTGCACATGATGCTTACTCTGTTTCCCGTAAGCTACAGCATGGGACCAGGTTTGCCTTCATTCAAGGCCCATGTGGATGGCAGCTGGCAACTTGGCTAAGGAGATTAAACACAAGTTGTTTATTAATGCCTTCATCAATTTTTGGCCACTTTAACAAAATGCTTGAGACTAGGTAAATACATAACAGGGAGGAAGTAGGGTGGCAACAGTCTGATGCTGGCATCTGATCAGGGTCTGATGAAAGGAGCCCCTTTGCTGCTTCATGAGATGGAACAAAGCATCACGTCGTGTGACAGCAAACTCTGGTCCTTGCGCCTCTTCTTGCAACACTGGCTTCACCTTCTAAATGTCCCACATCCAAATCCCATCAAACTAGTTGGGGGAACTATGCCCCAACATGTAATTTTGGGGTGCAAATTCAAATCACAGTATTTAGTACTTGGGGGGGTGACGTCTGTGAAGAGGAAGGAAAGGACACAGGATTAAGAGAGGGAGAATTGGAGCTGTGACTCCATCCTGACGAAGGCTTCAGCTGAGAACAGAGGAAGCCTTGAGGCTGGGGCAGCCCTGCGAGGCTGATTCAGCATAGTACACCTCAGTGTACTTCACTCTCCGGGTCTTGGCATCCCCAGATGAAGTGGGAGTCTAAGACTGAGGAGGCAGGCACTGGAGGGTGTGGGTCTTTTAGCAGGAAGGATTTGTTCCTGAGGGGGACGCAGTGTGGTCATCTTCCCCCAACACTCCTGTCTCCGTCTGAGCTGGTGATTATTAGTTCAAAATGTTCTACATTAACCGCAAGTGCCTCAGAGAGCATAGGCTGAGTGCAGATTAGAAGTTGCTACCAAGCAGATTCCTCACTGAAAACAATCCCGGACAGATAATAGTAACCTTTTAAAAGGCCATCCTCTTGGATGCCAGTGCTGTTTACTTTGATAGAAATTATAAGTTATAAGTGAAAATAGAGGCCTAGATATTTTTAAAAACACAGTAACACCAGAAATGGGTATAAATATTACTGGCTTCTTAACTTGAATATTTCCACACATTTGTATATTGTGCATAGGTTTTTAAAACTTTTAAATATTACATGATATAAAGAATAAAGTTGTAGCCAGATAGTGGCACACATTTTTATTTTTTCCCCCCTTGGGCTACTTTTACTTAATTTTCAAGCAAAATTTCAAACCATAAATAGAGGTATCAGAGATGGCTGCGAGAGAAGCACATTCATGGCAGAAATATATAGCATATTTGCATTGGTCACATGTCATATTCTAAACACTTCTTTGACGCATGTATAACAGTCAGTGGGAGAGCATAATTCTTGGTCCTTCGCACCAGAAGTTCTGCATAGAAGCACAGCCATTGCTATTTCTGAGGCACTTCCCAATGATGCCAATGTTTCTAGTGGGCACATAGATGAATTCACTTTTAATAACTTGGGCAGTGCCCATGCTCCTGGTAAGAAGACTGAGTAGCAAATCTTAGAAAATTTGGGATTTTTTTTTTTTCTGTTAAAACCCTTCTTACTCTCTGGACTTTGAAGACTGCCTTTGTTTACCCTCATATTTCTAAACTTAGTTATTTTCCCCCAATGGGTATTTTGAATGAGCGTCTAGACTTGTCTCAATTTCTTTAATCCTCATCCCTCCGGAGACAGAGGCAGGCAGATCTCTGAGTTTGCAGCCAGCCTGATCTACAGACTGAGCTCCCGGACGACAAGGGCTACACAGAGATACCCTGTCTCAAACAAACAAACAAGCAAAAAAACAAGAAAAAGGATAAACTCATCCCTACCTCTGTGACAGTCCTCAATCTCTGGTGCAGAGTCCTGGGCTGGAGCCATCATACCAGCCTACTCTCTCCAGGCCAGTGTTACACATGCTGAGTAAGCAGAGGCCATGAGCTCCCTGCTTCACGCCAGAACTGTCTCAGAGGCAGCCTGTCTTCCCCCTAAGGTGTTGCTAAAGGACAGTTTCACACAGAAGTGAGGCTTGCTCAAACTGCACGGCATCTGGTTGCTGTTTCCTCCCCAGTCCATGCTCTTCTCTATGTCCCTTGGCTTGGTGTATCTGGAACCTCCCATCCTTTTCCTTATTAACCTTCCAAGGATCTGTGGGCCTCAGAGCAGGACTCCATTTTCTTGTTTAGGTTCATTCTAGTGAAGGTTGCTCCTTTTCCTACATGAATCTAGGAGGAGATCGGGATTGCCCTCAGTCTCTTGTGCCAGGACACAGCTCCATTTCTCCTGTGAAAAAATCCTCTTGGTGTTGCCCACCTAACTGATCCTACCCTCCTACCCACTAAAGGGCTGCTGCTGTCTGCTGAACTTCTGATTGCTCATAGAGTGGGAAGCCTTGGGGACTCGGCTCATGATCTCCATCACTAGGTTGACGTCTGTGCCTTTTAAGGCCAATTGGACATCCATGTAGACAAGCCAAACAGTAGCCTCTGCTGTGTCTTTATCTCAGAGCCATCAGCATTTCTTTCTACTTCACTTTAACACCCTGGTCTCTTTATAACTCTGAGTTTCTCATCTCTACACTAGTGTGACAAGACACTTGACATTAGATACATATGCAACAAATGTATGTATGTATGTATGTATGTATGTATGTATGTACATTACTCAAGATAAACAATTTGAAACAAGGGCTACTTTGGCTCATGGCTTCAGGCTACAGTTCTGTTTGGTTGCTTAGGCTCATGGTGACGCAGAAATCAGAGGTGGGAGGCTACAAAGCAGTTCATCCTAAGGCACAAGTCAGATGATATACTTCCTCCAACTAGGAGTCCCATCACCTAAAGGACAGCCCAATAATCTATTAAGAAAATAAATCCATAAGTAGCTTAATCTGTTCATAAAGTCACAGCCACCATGATCCAGTGACCTCTTAAAGACCCCTTTACAGTACTTTTGTAAGACAGTACTGCTTTGGAGACAGTACTGCCTGGTTTTGTGTCAACTTGACACAAGCTAGAATCATCAGAGAGAAAAGAAACTCAGTTGAGGAAATGCCTCCATGACATCCAGCTGTAAGGCATATTCAGAATTAGTGATCAATGGGGGGAGGGCCCAGTCCATTGTGGGTGGGGCTATCCACGGGCTGGTGGTTCTGGGTTCTACAAGAAAGCAGGCTGAGCAAGCCACGGGGAGCAAACTAGTAAAAAGCACCCCTCCATGGCCTCTACATCAGCTCCTGCCTCTAGGTTCCTGCCCCATTTGACTTCCTGTCCTGACTGTCTTCAGTGATGGGCAGCAATGTGGAAATGTAAGCCAAATAAACCCTTTTCCTCCCCAACTTTGCTTATCGGTCCTGGTGTTTCATTGCAGCAATAGAAATCCTGAGTAAGACAGAGACCAAACAAACCTTTGAAGCATGAACTTCTGGGGGGGGATATTTAAGATTCTCACCCCAGCTCCAAACAGATTTACCTCTGAAGAACTACAGCAGCAGAAGCTGTGCTTTGGGTGTATCCCCTAAGAAGGAGCCTTTGAATACAGGGAAGTAACATGGCCATTAGTCCTGCTTGGAGTGGGCGGAGTATTGAGACAATGGAGGGAAATAAACTACTGGGGGGGGGGCACAATGCCAAGCAAGTTCTGAACTGCTGGCAGCTGTCTCTGGGAGACAGAGAGCTGGGGAACTCCTGGAGACAGGAGGAAACATCCCAGACTTAGCTCACCATGGGGAGGTGATGGGGTGGAGGGAGCTATTCATTTGCGTCTACTAGGGTTGCTTCTTGGAGTGGATCTGCCCAGGGCTTGTGATCTGGGTGAGAGTTGAGTCAAGAGGCGGATGACAGCTTGGCCTGAGCAGGGTACAGTAGCAGGAGCTGCTGTAGGGGTGCGGGCACCCTCACCTCATTCTCTTCACCTTTTGTTTCAGCTTTTTCAACCATTCACCTTCTTCTGAGGCCTCTGATGGCTTGACTCATCCATTTCCAACAAAACAGGGGATTCTCAAAGGCCAAATTCATACCATGTGGCATCTGAACCCCAAACACGGAACATTTTCTCTTGGGCTGCTTTAACTTCATTGTTTTCTTATGTTTTTGTTTTCCTCTTAAAAAACAAAAACCAAAAACCAAAACAAACAAACAAACAAAAAAAAAACAAAAACAAAACAAAACAAAACAAAAAACCCCACAATTGAAAATCTCCCAGCTAAACTCAGACTATCGTGGTGAGAAATAATTGCCTGGCCAGGCAAACCGGCGCCACTACAGATTGATGGAAGTCTGCCGTCTACTGACTTGTTTTTCTTTCTTGTTCATCACCTGTCCCTTTAACAACTGTCAGGTGCTCATTTAGCCTTTCCTCCTCTCTCCAGCATCCTCCTTGACTCTTACTTCTTTCACGCTGATGATGCAGCCACCTGGCTGGTCAGAAGTCCCTTTGTTTACCTTGTCTCTCTCCTTCCTTATTCCCCAGTGCTCCCCGTGCTGGACCTCCACGAAACCTATCCCGACCATCATCGGTCTTCTCCACACTATGCGTGCGCATTCTTCTTCGTAGAAAATACCATCCCTCATATTTCCTTCTACAAAAATATCTCAGTTTTTTTTCTTACCTTTCTGGACTTTCTTCTCTTTTGGGGCCCATTTTCTTCATCTGTACCCTGAGCTTTTGAATGCCACAGGTTTCTGTTGTGGTCTCCTTTCCTCTGTATTTTATCTTTTAAAAATTTTTTTTCATTAATTTATTCTTGTTACATCTCAATGGTTATCCCATCCCTTGTATCCTCCCATTCTTCCCTCCTTCCCATTTTCCCCTTATTCCCCTCCCCTATGACTGTTCCTGAGGGGGATTACCTACCCCTGTATATGCTCATAGGGTATCAAGAAGAGACTTGATACCCTATTTTATCTTTGTTTTGTTTTGTTTTGTTTTGTTTTGTTTTTCTTTGTTTTTTAAATTTTTATTTTATTAACTCATTCAGATTATATCTCAATTGTTATCCCCCTCTGGATTTTATCTTTACACAATATTATCTCCTCTTCACAGGAGGAGGAGATATGTGCACAGTTCAGACTTAGCCTTGGAGATCTAGACCCAGATCATCTGAGTCCTGGATGGACTCTACTCCCGAATGTTTCATGGATTCAGTAAGATTAACCTACCCAAATGAAAATGGATGTTCTTCATTCCAGCTCAGGTCCATTTCCAGGATGTGTCCACTTGATGATCCATCCAATTGATGCAGGTCCAAAATCTCTGAGCCAGGCTCAGTATCCTTTAGCCTATAGGATGCCACCGCTTGAAGGTTTAAAATATATAATATTTTAATTAATTCCTTGAAAATGTCAAAGATGAGTACAATATAAGTTCATTATATTCATTCCCACATCTTCCTCCCGACTCTTCCAAAATCTACCTGTGCCCTCTAAACTTCAGGTGCTATTTTAAATCCACCAAGTCCAGTTTGTGCTGCACATGTACTTCTGGGCTTAGGGCATTCCAATGCAGCCTGTTTCACCTACAAGGCCCCAAGGAAACTAACTCCCTTGCCTAGAACTCACCAAGTGTCAACAGCTTCTCATCTAGGGGTGGAGCTTATGAACCCCTCCTTGACCAATGCTAGAGTGTTAACTGGCTGGAGCTGGTGCAGAGCTTAAGCAAGCAACCATGGCTGCTATGACCTCATGAGGGCATAGCTCTTCTCATGCCCAGAAGACACTGTTTTGTTCTGGTCCTCTTCTACATCTGACTTTTACACTCTTTCCACTTCCTGTAACAGTGGTTCCTGAGCTTCTGGAGGGCAGGGGTGTGCTGCAGAAGTATTATTTGTGGTTGGGCCTTCTGCAGACACTTATTTACTATACTTTCACCAGTTGTGAGTTTCTGTTAGTCACCACCCACTGCATAAAGAAATGTCTCTCATTAGCCCTGACAGTTGCTCTAGTCTACAGGTAGACAGATGCTAACTTAGAGTGCAATTTGGTATTGCAATTTATTTAGCAAGGTAATAGTAGTAGGTCCATCTCTGTGGCTTGTGAGCCCCCTGCCCAGATTGGCAGACTTACAGTACCAGGCATGCTTTTCACTGGTGATGCAGACCTTAAATTCAATTAGAAAGTGGTTGGCTATTCTCATAACATTTGGGCCACCATTGCCCACAGGCATATCTTGCCACAGTGATCTTTACTAGAATTCACTGGAGTCAGATCTGGGTTAGCATATTCATGACTTTTCTCCCGAAAAGCAACATGCATAGTACCTTCCAACATTGAAGCTAATTAGCAGTGGAGAAGCTGCCTGGTTGGCACAACTTATTTCTCATGTTTTATGACTAGAGTGTGTGGTATCTTTAACAATAGGGTCTTACCATAAAGTTCTTGTGGGAAAGTGAGAGTAAATACAATAGCTTATATTGTTTTGGGGGCCTCTAGGATAGCCATGATCAACAGCTAGAAGGATGGTATCTCACACCTATCACTGAGCTTTTTATTTTACAAGCAGTGGTTTCTAGGAAGAGAATTATACCCTATGTAGGGGAATTCCACATAAACTCTTTTATATGAACACACACACACACACACACACACACACACACACACACACACACACACACGTGCACACCTGACCTTTCGATTGCTACGCTGCTTGTAGTATTTGAATGTCTGGTTCCTAGTTGGTAGACTATTCATGAAGGATTAGGAGGTGTGGCCTTGTTGGTGAAGGGATGTCACTGGGTGTGTGTTGTTATGAAAAACGAAAATCCCAAACTGTTGGATTTTACCAATGAAGACTCAAGAGCCAGATGCTGGGGTGAAAATTGCTAGCTCAGAGAGGCAGAGAAAGCACCCAGTTGACCTTCCTACTTAGATCATATTCCAGAAGGAAAAGCCAAAAGCCAAAGAGCTAAAGAGATTGCCAGCTTGGCTAACAGTCCAGGAGGAAAAAGCCCAAAAGCTAAAAGCCAAAGAGCTTCCTCTTCTTCACACTGTCTTAAATGCCCTTCTCTAAAAGTCCTCCTGTCTACTTAATCCATGTCAGCTGGTTTCTTAACCTAGGGTTAACTTTATTTAATCCTGTGTACAGAAAACTCTTGGATTATAGGTGTGCACTAGGGATGAACCACACCATAGTCACCTGTTTACAGTAAGCAGAAAGTTCTTGGATTAAAGGTGTATGTTAAGGCTGAACCATACCAGACAAGAAACAGGTTTTTCCACTTCACAATATCAGGGTTCACAATGGGATAAAATATCCTGCAACAGCTGTGACCTTTGAAGTTTAAAAAGCACACTCCAGACCTAGGCTCACTCTCTCTGTGCCTCCCAACTTGTGAATAAGATGTAAGCTCTCAGCTACTGCTCAGAGATCATGCCTGCCTGCCTGCCTGCTGCCATGCTCCCAGCCATGAAGGTAATGGACTCTCCCTCTGAAACTGTAAACAGCCCCGAGTCAACTGCTTCCTTTTGTGAGGAAGATTGCCTTGATGTCTCTTCACAGCAACAGAACAATAATTAAGACACTGCCCCATGTTCTAAGTTATAGTCATCTCTTCCCAGGCTTACAAATTAGTCTCCCCATTGCTTTATCTCGCCACCTCTGGGATCCTTGAATCCATCTTCAAGCTGTTGCTTTAGAAAAACGTATGAACTATGGTTGTGGTCATAGGTGGGGGTATCATTGCCCTGTCCACCTTTAAAAATCTTTAAAATGTCCACACACCCAGGACGTGCATGAACCCTGCTGGCCTGGCCTGAAATGTCCTCCCTGCCTTGGCACAACTGAGTATCTGTGTTCATCTTTTACCACAGCTTGACTCAATGGTTCTTTACAAGGCACAAAGGCTGTTGGTGGTCCTGGGCCTTTCAGTTCCCTGGTCAATGACTCCTTGCTTTGTACAGTTGATCCTGACCTTGTTAAAGAGAGTTGATTGTCCTCAGTGTCTAGATACATATTCTGTAAGAACTCGTGTCAGCCGAGCTCCCGAACCAGGATGTTTGAGTTAGAGACCGCTCAGATTCAAGGACTTTGCTTGCCAAATGGCACAGAAGGACAGACTCAGGTTCTTATAAGTGTGATACAGGGGCTTAAGAGACAATGGGGGTTGGCTGGGGTTGGGAGTCAATACTAGACAATAATACTAGGGCAGCAAGAGGTGGGAAACAGTGCACTACTTACGCAGCAGGAATATCTGAATTCCAAGTCAGGCTTTGCAAGTAGAGTAGAAGGCTCCTCCATGCCTTTGTGGAGTTGCTGGCAGGCATGCTGGCAGGTGCTGGCAGTAGGGATTTCTGTAGCTGACTTCCCAGGGCTGAGGTCCTTGCAGGGGTGCACGCCCCAGGGAGTCAGTGCGGGTGTTTGTCCCCCTCCCCCATATCACTCTGTCAGAGCTTCATTAGTTCTCCAACTACATCTTTGGACTTTAAATCACCAGTATTTTATCTGGCATCTGGCCCGTGATGGGTCCTCTACTCCTTCCTGGCCTGCGAGAGAAAAGAAAGGGAAGTTTATGTACGTAGTCCAAGAGCCTGGGATTTTCCATGGACTAGTCTTAAATCAGCTAATTTTATCCTCAAGCATGGCTATGATTCAAGCTCCCTCTTCCCAGATGAGAGCACAACAGTGTGAAGTAGCCTGCCCAAGGCCAGAGAGGCCTCTGCTGTCTGTGGTCCTGCTCTCAGACTTTCTTTTCTATGGCTCTTCTCTTTATTATCTCCTGGGCCTGCAGTTTTAATCTCAGAAGGTTGCGGACTTAAAATTTGGTTCATATGCCATTTGT
>OU015749.1:45084292-45130095 GCA_907169655.1 Acomys percivali
GTGTGTGTGTGTGTGTGTGTGTGTGTGTGCACGCGCATGTCATCCATCGCTAAACTCACAGGGTCAACAAATTAAAGCAACTTCCCCGTTTCATTCTTGGATTCATTGAAGAATTTATTAGATTTATTCCATGATTTCAATTCCGACCAAAATTGATTAATCTCATTTAGTTCATTACATGCTGGCACCATTGGAAATATTTGTGGGATTTGTCCCTATGACTCAGTATCTTTCCTCTTGGAGAATTTTGGGCATACCATCCTGGAGCTTCCAAATTTTGTTGAGAGACTGTCCCAAGACTCTCTTGTTTTAGCACCGTGCCAGTGGAACAAAGCAAAACAAAACAAAAACCTTTACAAGTGTGTAAAGACTATTATGCTTATACAATGCTGTATTAGAAGCTTTTTGAAAAAATGAGTTACAAGGGGGAAGTAAGATTTCTTTTCAGAAATATCGCAAATTAATCACAGTGTTTGCCTAGGTCATCAGATGCCATGTAATTATACAGTGTGCACTTTGAGCAGTGGTTCTCATTCACAGTGGGTCCAAATCCCATTAAGGTGCATTTTGCTGTAATTAAAATTTGTTTGAGGAGTTGGAGAGGTGGCTCACTGGCTAAGAGCTCTGGTTGCTGTCCTAGAAGCTACAGGCTTGATTCTCAGCACCCACACGGAGGCTCACAACTGTCTATACCTCCAGTGTCAGAGGATTTAACAACCTCTTCAAGGCCTCTGTTGGTACCAAGAATGCACAGGGTGCACAGATATGCATTCAGGAAAAACACCCATACACCTAAAAATAAAGATAAATAAATCTTTTTTTTTTTTTTATTAAAACTTGTCTGGTGGAGCTTATTGGTTTCAACTTATGCTGTAGTGAGTGCTCTGCCATTTTTTTCTTGACTGCTATTTGTCAGGGCTATATTGAATCTGCCATTACTTAACATTTTTTTATTTGGGCTGGAGAGATGGCTCTGTAGTTAAGAGCTCTTGCTGGTCTTGCAGAGGGTCCAAGTTCAGTTCCCAGCACTCATATTAGGTGGCTCGCCTACCTGTAACTGTAGCTCTAGGATCCAATGCCTTCTTTTGGCTTTTGTAGGTGGCCTACAATCTCATATGTGGCCTATAATCTCCACCACCACACACATATAAAGGAATACAATCCAATAAGCTTTACAAATTTCATTAGTATATGAGTTAATAAGTTATGGGTTTCATAATGACATTTCTGTGTGTGTCATATTCTCTTCTTTATTCTTTCCCTTCTCCTCTCTCCTAGTAGTTCCATTTTCTTCTGGAATATATGTGTGTGTGTGTGTGTGTGTGTGTGTGTGTGTGTGTGTATGTGAACGTTAACTTTCTGAGTCTGTCTTCTTTAACAAGACATTCTTCAGTTCCACCCATTTTATTTCAAATGACATAAATTTGTTTTTCTTTATGGCCAAAATCACTTCCACTGTGTCTACATTCCACATATTTATTTTGTGTTTTGGGGCTAGGGTGGGCACATGTGTCACTTTGTGTGTGTGGAAGTGAGAGAACAGCCTGAGAGAGTCAGTCCTTTTCTTCTACCATGTGGGTCCCTGGGATTGAACTCAGGCCTTTAGCTTTGATGGCAGAAGCCTTCACCTACTGAGCCATTTTGCTGGCACTCCTCTGAATGGGGTGAGATGGACTCTCAATGTCCCACAGGAACCCACAGCTCCCTGATGACTAAAGATGATCTATTTATTGATTATATATTGAATCTGTCATTTCTTCCAGGACATTTGAAAGGCTATTTCTCTAGTGTCTGACTATTTTTTAAGCTAAAATATGATGTAGGTGCCCTGTAAAGTATGACAGTACATGGGAAGTTGAGAGAGACCCACCATTCTAACCATACCACTTTGGCTCAATGCACACACTCCTTGGCCATCTAATACAGACTGAACACAGTACCGTTGTCTGCATAGGATGTTGGAAATAGATACTTGTTGCTGCCCATTTTATATGTCACTGGCGTAGACCTGCATCTTTATGGAGACCATACTTCCTAGAGTCCTCCTACACTTAAGCCAATTCAGAGGTCAGGTGATTAGATATCTTCTCCACGACCCAAAGTGTATCCCAGCATCTAGAATTCAGTCTAAATGGACTATTCACCACACCCCTACCCCCAGGATGCCGTATTTTTATCTCTGTTGAATTCTTTCATCTGCCTTTTGCATCCTCAAGTAGACAATCTCTCCTTTCCCAGGAAAGCCTGGCAGACTTTGTCTCCCTCCAGAGTTGTCCTCTGTAATGTCAAGACCCCAGTGAACGTGCCTTTATCTTTTGGAAATTATACTATGTGGACAATGAACCCCACTGCCTTTCATCTACTATTATCTGTGGCTTAAACTTTCATCATTCGCTAGATCAGGGTAGGGGTTTAAATTTTACCGCCTGTATTGTCCTTGGCTAGTGCCTTAGTTTGAGCGAGACCCCTTGACCCAAATCTGCCTATCATAATGTTCTACTTGTTTCTAGGACCCACTGGATCCTTCTACATTGCTATTCTCCCATGCTTCTCTCATCTAGAGTCCCAATAGGATGTCCTCCCCTCTGTCCCAGTTTCCTGGTAAGAGAAGGCTTTCATGGGACATGTCCCTTGGGCTAGTATGCAGATATAAGTGAATATATACCATTTGAGTCTTTCTGCTTCTGGGTTAACTCACTCATTATGATCATCTCTAGCTCAATCCATTTGTCCACAAATTTCGGGAATTCCTTGTTTTTAATAGCTGAATAGTATTCCATAGTGTATATGTACCACAGTTTCTTTATTCATTCTTCTACTGAGGGACATTTAGGCTGTTTCCATGATCTGGCTATTATGAATAAGGCTGCTATGAACATGGTTGAGCAAATTTTCTTGTTGTGTGCTGGTGCATCTTCTGGATATATTCCAAGGAGTGGAATAGCCCATGGACAGGACAGTCTCCACACATGAGTGGAGAGAGGGATTTGACTTTCTCATGTACTCTGGTGCCTCACATTTGACTATGTCCCCTGGCGGGGGAGACCTAGTGGCACTCAGAGGAAGGACATCAGGTCACCGAGAAGAGACTTGATATCCTATGAGCATATACAGAGGGAGGTAATCCCTCTGAGGAACAGTCATAGGGGAGGGGAATAAGGGGAAAATGGGAGGGAGGGGAGAATGGGAGGATACAAGGATGGGATAACCATAGAGATGTAACAAGAATAAATTAATTTAAAAAAAAAAAGAAAAAAAAAGGAAAAAAAAATAAATAAAAATAAATCTTTATCAACAGCAAAACAAAACAAAACAAATAAAACAAAACCTTTCATCATTCGTAGTCTATCTCCCCAGTTGGATTACAAAAATGCCACCAAAGAACTTATGTCTTATCATTTGTCTTAGTCAGTGTTCTATTGCTGTGAAGAGACACTATGACCATGGCAACTCCTATAAAATCAAGCATTCAATTGGGGCTTGCTTGCAGTTTCAGAGGTTTAGTCTTTTTTTTTTTTTTTTTTAATTGAAAAAATCATGGCATGTAATATGGCAGCACAGAAGCAGACATGGTGCTAGAAAAGTGGCTAAGAGTTCTACATCCTGATCAGAAGGCAGCAGGAAAAGTGAGTCCCTGGGCCTGGCTTGCAACCCTAGTGACACACTTCTTCAATAAGGCCATACTTAACTGCAACAAAGCCACACCTCTTAATCCTTCCAAATTGTGACATTTCCTAAACAGTCAAATATATGAATCTATGGGGGCCATTCTTATTCAAACCACTACACCATTCCTTCTTAAATGACTAGCCTTGAGGAGTCAAGGTGCTATCTACACATAAGTTAATGAACAATGTTTACAGAAAAGCTCAAATGCAAAGCAATGCTCTCTACTCATTCTGTTCCATCTTTCTTTCCACCTCCCTTAGGACATTTCCCACCTAGTCTTAGCTGATGCTCCTAGACATTGATTCCCTTGTGTTCTATTTTTTCTTCCTCCAGTTTTTGGGTTGTTGCCTGGGCATCTAAGCAACTTCTGTTATGGGATAGGAGTCAGTTGTTCTCAGTTGGCCATGGTGACACATACCTGTAACGCCAGCACTTGCTTGTCTTAGGTTACAGAGTAAGTTTGTGGCTGGCCTGAAATCTTGCCCCAACACATAAAAATAAAATAAAGAAAGACCAGTGTGCTCTGATAGCTTCTCCTGTTTTTACCCTTGTTATATTATGTCAGTATTTACATTGCTTTTGATTTAGTTTTCCCGAGTCAGGTAGATCATATAAACAAACTTCTTCTATAAACTTACAGTTTTACCTGAGATTGCTGCATCTTCTCATGTTTTGCTTATGAGTCTTAACCTTTAATCCTTGCATGATCTCTCCAGCCCACACTCTCCTTTGTTCTGCTGTCTCTGAGAATTATCAGTCTCATTTACACAAGTATATCGCATTTATTTTCCAAATGCATCAAACAGTCTTTAGGTTTGTTTATTTGTTGTTGTTGTTAGGTGCCATAGCCTAGACCTAAGATGTCCCCGAAAGGCCTGTGCTGAAGTCTGGGTCATCAACCTGTGGCATACTGGGAGGTGGCAGGACCTTTAAGAGTGAAGTCTAGCGAATTCAGGTGACCAGGAGAATGAGGGTACCAGCTCTTTCCCTCCAGCCACTATGAGGCAAGCAGCTTTCTCTATCACACTTCCTTTATAATGCACTGAGCCATCATGGGTTAGGTTGAAAGCTCTCAAACTGTGAGATTTAAAAAAAATCTATTCCCCTAACCCCCTTTTAACCCATCCTTCTCTTGAAATTGTCTATCTCAGGTATTTTGTAAAAAAAAAAAAAAAAAAAAAGGAAAGCTGACTACTCCATGCAAGAGATTGGCTTCACAGGTTGCACTGCTCTGCCTTTGCTGATGCCTGCTGAGTTTTTTCACATTGCTCTGTCGAGGGAAGTGCTCTTTGTGCATTGTCTCCTTCCTCTTGATTTTGTCTGTGTTGACAGAGACCTTAAAATGGAAAAAAAAAAAAAAAAAAAAAAAAAAAAAAAAGACTGAAGTGCCCGGTTTCCCCTTTCTTTTGGTGGGTGGATGATGGATGGAGTTGTATAGTGGGACGGAATTGGTAGTCTACTCTTCCTACACTTCAGTTTGCCATTCTGACTCCCGATCCCTCATCTCTGGAGGTTCTCACCATCTTCCATTTGTCATGGGGGTTCTGAAACCTCAGGATAGAGTGCTTTCTTAGGATATGTTTACTTGCTGTGCTTGATACTCAAGAGTGAGCAGCAATTCTGGGAAAACTTTTCTATGGCTTCTACTGTTTCTAGAATATCAGAACTGTTGGGTTTCAGGTTTCAGGCTGAGTTCCTTTTCACTCTTGTTTTCTATTTATCATTATAGTTGTTGGGTTGTCTAGGATTCCTTTCCATGTTAATGATCTAATCATCTGTCAAAGTTTATATGTTGATCATCACATTTTAACTCCCAAATCTCCTTGCCCTCTAGCACTCGTCATGCCTTATTCTTCTTGTTTTATGAATGTAGCTCTCATTTCTCTGGTATCTCTTCAGGCATTGATATATACACAACCCTTGTGCTTCTAACTCCTTTGGAGGCAATACACCCCCCTTGCTCCAGTTTATTTTAGTTCATATTACAAACTTTCTTATCCTTGAGTATTCATTAAGACCGATGTGCTTAAGAGTAATTTGCAAGCTCTAAGTGTGTGGGAATGTAGGTTGCACCAATTTTATGGAGGAAGTTGATTAACCCTTTCATTAGGGAATGAGGTCTCCAGAGAAGCCGCCAATCTGTTGTGGAGGGTTTTGGTTCCTTTTCTCATTGCTATAAGAAAAGACTTGATAGCCTATGACCATTTAGTGGGGGATGCAAGGGATGGGAAAACAAGGGGATGTAATCTGAATAAATTAATTAAATAAAAAACACATATTAGCAAAAAAAAAAAAAGACTCTACAAAATCAGCCTAAGGATGATTTATTTTGGCATATAGTCTATCTGTACAGTCATGAGGCAGCTGGGCACATTGCATCTAGTCAGTAAGCAGAGAGAGATGAATGCTTGTGCTCAGATCATGCTTTTTGTTCCTTTTTATCCCACTCATGATTGTAGTCATAGTGTGGTGATGTCATCCACATTTAGAGTGGGAGACTTCCATTTTCAATTAACCTGCTCTACAGACTTCCTTATGGATAGGTTCGTTACTATGTCTCTTAGATGATTCTAGATTTTTTTTTCATATTGACAGTATTAACCATCACAGAGACATCTTGCTCACTACAGCCACTGGGGCTCAAATTGTAGCACATGCTATAAATGTCCTTCTGTCTCAGCTAAGTCTTTATTTTCAGGCCTGTGTCTCACGCTCTCTCCTCTGGGCTCAGCAGTTACAGTTGCTCTGGTAAATCGGAACATGCACCTTCAGGTATGTTTCTTCTCAGAGAGGAACTAGATAACTGTAGGGGTTTATCTCAGCTGAAAGGATTGGGAGCATATGACTGCACAACCTAGGCCATTTCTTGTTTTTAAGTCTTGGGGTGTGCAAGGGCTCTGTGGAGAAAAACAAGACAAAAACAAAAAAACCAAGAAAACAAACAAACAAATAAAAAAGGCATTCCAAGTCTTTGTGAAAGTGGTAGTGTGAAGGCATTTTGTTTCTTATTCAAGGTGCCAAGCAAGGACTTGTCTGGTCAGGTCCTAATCACAGTGCTCATTCTGGGTTGACAGAACCAGCGGGAACAGTCCAACAGCTGGGTCCGCCTGTTCACATGCCGACATTCAAGACTGAATTAAAAACAAGTAGACGTGAGGTCTTACAAATATTTCAAAGGGATTTACAAATATTCTAATTTGACACCAAGCAGGCCTTACTTTGTCACGGTGCCCAAGTATGGATCAGGAGTGTACAGTTTCCAGGGTCAGGTACTGAGAACTCAGAGATAAATCAAGGAGGAAATTCATTCAGTGAGTTAAAGAGATTAAGATGCCTTTGGTTAAGGAATTTATTTTTATTCCTTGTGCTTAGCAAAGACTTGTAAGCCTCCTGAATAACAGAGGCCATTAAGGCAGGTGTTGTCATCAGGGAAGAGCGATGCTTGCTCCATAAAGATTCTTGAACAAAACACATCCAACGGATGGTATTTAATCACCTTCATTTCTTACTGTTTTCTACACAGAGTATGTATTCGCCTCTTTGTTGGTTCTCAAATACTATTTAAAACCTTAGGAAAGTACTACTACAGCGTGCATATAAACCACACATCAGGCCAGGCCTCATGCCCTGAGTAGTTGGCTTCACTAAATGAATTCTGTAGTACTTTTGTAGACTTTTTGTTTCTTTTTGTTTTGGGCAATTTTTGTCTTATTGGTCTTTTGCCTGTTTTATTTTCATTTTTGAGTTTTTGTTTGTTTCATTTTTTTTTTGTTTTGTGTGTGTGTGTGTGTGTGTGTGTGTGTGTGTGTGTGAGAGAGAGAGAGAGAGAGAGAGAGAGCGAGAGCACATAAAGTTGGGTAGATAGGGGAATATGAGAGGGGCTTGGGGGAGGGAAATATGATCAAAAGATATTATATAAAAATAAAAACCTTTTAAACAAGAAAAGATATACCATATACAGGGCTAAATATTTTCCAGATGTTGGCTCATTTAATCCTCACAGTCACCTGAAAAGATACCATATAAGTCGACTTATAGTAAGTTATGCTGTAGTAAAAATAGCCCTAGGGTTCAGAGCTGTTCAGCAATTCCTATTTGTTTCTAACCCACATGTTCATCATAGGACTATATTACTGGGTATCCGAGTGTGGAGCACATCTGACTTGCTGATGGTGGCTCCTGAGGTAAGAGTTGGAAGGAAAAGAGAGAGGATGAGCCGTAGATTGGCTTGTTCTTGAACTTGTGCCCACTAGTGGTATGTACGACATCACTCCTAGATGCAATGGTCAGAATAAGACACATGGTGGCGTCTGAATCTCAGTAGTACATACAGACAGCTTTTTTCCCGTCACATGGAGAAACAACTCAATTCACATAGCTTTGTCTGTTACCAATGGGCCAGGAGCTGGGAATGCAAATCTCCACCAGTGCTAAGGTTTGAGTAAGTGCCCCCCCCCAAGAGGCCTGGGTGCTAAGGCTTGGCTACCTGCCTATGGCATTAATGAGGAGTGGTGGCACCTTCAAGAGGTGGGGCCTGTGGAAGGTCATTGAATTGATGTCCTTCAAGGGCGATTGTGGGACCCCAGCACCTTCCTCTATTCCTTTTACCTCCCAGTTTGGGTTTGGGAATGGTTCTGCTCTGCCCCACAACCCAAGCCAACAGTATCAGCTGATCTTGGAATAACACCTTCAAAACCATGAGAATACAACCTTTCTTCCTGTAAGTGGAATATGACAGATAGTTGCTAAAGTGATGGGAAGATGACTAACACAGGCAGCAAATATTTTGAATAGTATTTTCCTCAGCCGTTATTATTATGACCCTCTCATTTATCAGTGGGAAAAGTAAACAAGCTTAATAATTCTATTCAGAAATGAGGACATTTTGCCCAGTGGCTTGTTTGCAGACCAGATAGCTTATTTTTACAATGAAGCTTAGTTGTTTAGGGGTTAAGATGGTTTTAGGTCTAGGTAGATGTTTTAAGTTGATAATGACAAGATATTATAGATGTTGATTTTCATTCAGAATTTTAGATGCACCAAGATAGGAAAAATGCTTTCTCCAAGGCTGTCAAATACAAATAGCCAAAACACTAAGAATGTAACATTTATATAATTTCTGATTGTGTTATGGTTCTTCTTGTTATAGGTAGTTTATTGTATATATGTATGTGCATGTAAAAAATAAAAAAATGTTTAATTAAAAAAAAGAATTCCATTCAGTTCATAAATTTTATAAAGAGAAACATTTGAATACTAAAAGTGCTGTATAATTAAAGTACAAGGAGGAGCCACGTGTGCTGACACCCACCTGTTATCCCAGAAGGCTGCGGTGTGTGACTGAGAGTTCCAGGCAAGCCTGGTGTGGGTAGATAAGTTTGTCTCAGAAATAGACCAAAATTATAAAATAGTAAAAACAAATGCAAACAAAGCCAAAGAAAGCAGATGTGCAGTAGAGTGGGTGTAATGTCAAAAGGTGTTAGAGTCACACTCTGCAAGGAAGAACAGTTTTATCTCAGTGTTATTATTCCACGAGGGGCGGGGGAGGAAAGGAAAACATTAATGTTATTATTTTCTATGTGGAATCCTATTTCATTTTGGTGAGGGGACTGAACCCAGGCTTTTTGCATGCTATGAACATGTTTTACCCTCGAACATCCCAGCCCTAATAGCTTTTTATACAAATGAAACAGGTTGAAAAGTCTAGAGTTCTCATATCCAAAGAAGGCTCCTGCAGTGTCCCTTTCACATGGGAGACTCTCTTGTATCTCAGATTGATCACTCAGGGTTGAAATTTACCAAAGCAATGAGATTCAGCTAAGAAGGGATGGTCATTATTATTTGAAGGGGAGAAAATGTTTTTTCCCTTGAAAATAGATCTTTTTCCATAGAGTAAATTCTTTATTTGTTTTCCCTTCCCCAACCTGCCAGATCATCCCCACTCCCCACCCAGTCAAATCCATACCTTTTCCTTCCCTATCTCATTAAAATTCAAACACACATCTAAATTAATAATACTAAGATGAAATAAAAATATAAGAAACCAGAAGAAGACAAGAGAGAGAGAGAAAGAGAGAGAGGAAATACATAGATATTGAGACATATGTATTTTAACATACAGGAAATGATTAAAAAAATCAGAAACCATAATATATAACAAGATCTGTAAGCTTAAACCAACAACCAAACCAAACCAAAACAACAAGAAAACCAGACAAAGCACAGTGAGACAAAAAAAAAAATCTCTCTTAACACATCGAGTTGTTTTTTGTCAGCCTTGTACTGCTGGTTATGGGCCAGTGGCCTTAAGTGTGATTTTTTTTTTTTCATACCCAGCGATAATCCATCGGAGAAACAAATTTTCCCTCTGTGTATAGTTATCAATTGGAGATGACTTCTGCGTTAGGGGTGGGAGTTTGTGTCTACTCCTCTTCATGGAGCTGCGATTCCACCTGGCCCAGACCAGTGCAGTCACTGTGCCAGTCTCTGTGAGGGTCTGTCATGTCTAGAAGGCCTTGATTCCCTAGTGTACTCCATCCCCTCTGGCTCTTACATTCTTTCTGTTTCCTCTTCCATAGCATTCCCTGGGCCACAAGGTGAGGAATTTGATGGAGACATTTAGGACCGAGTATTCCAGGGTCTTTCACTTCTGCACGTTGTCCAGCTATGAGCCTCTGTATGTGTTCCTGTCTATTGCAGGAGAAAGCTAAGGATAGAAATTTCTTAAGTGGAATAATTTCCTATCCACAGAACCATGTGTTCCCTGTCAATTTTAGAAGCACATTTCCTTCCTTATGGTTGTGCACAAGGTCTTGTTAGTCACCAGACATACCTTAACACTGATACTTGTTTTCCAATTTATTAGACTGTTGATGAGAACACTTCTGCTCAGCTTAGTATATTCATCACAGGGCAGAAACCAACCAAGTAGGTGGCTATGGGATTTCTTGACTGAAGCTGCCACCTTGTGGTTATTTGGAAAAATCAGCCGGGTAAACGAACTAAATACATAAAATTAGAAACCACTCTGAAATAAATGTATTTTCAAACTAAGGAGCAGAGGGTGGTCACAAACTGATAAAGGCCTAGACGCCAAGGAAGCTAATGGCACGTGTGACACGTGCTGAAATGTGATGGCACAAAATGAGGCTTCATACGCCCACAGCTTCCATTGGAACTTAAGCTGTGATACCAGAAAAGACAGGCAAAAAGGAAGGAAGCCACCAGCATTAAAGAGAAAGCTAGAGGGGCTGCAGAGATGGCTCAGAGGTTCAGAGCACGTCCAAGGTCCTAAGTTCCATTCCCAGAAACCACATGGTAGCTCACAATCATCTATAAAGAGATCTGGTGCCCTCTTCTGGGGTGTAGGCATACACACGTGGGCACAGTATTGTACAAATAATAAACAAAATTTAAAAAGCAAGCAAGCAAGTTAGAAGCAGGTGTGATGGTACAAACTTTTAATCCCAGCACTTGGGAGGGGGAGGGAGGTGGATCTCTATGAGTGAGACCCTGTCTCAAAGCAAAAACTAACTAACTAATCACAATGCTAGAAATATTACTGGTTACAACGTGTATGTAATAATAGGCTGCATTTCTTTTCTATGAAACAAATCATTATTTTTATATGCCTTTTACTCATTCCCATCTTTGACATGTTCCTAAATCTACACAATGACCTTTCCCATCTCCTTTTACCCATCAGCCCTTCCTTCCTCTTCTAAGTCCCTTTCTCACATCTGTGTCTTTTTGTTTTGTCTTGGGACGCTCTGTGTTATACTAGGGCCCTCTGTGGTTTGTGTGGTCCTGGGTATCAGTGGAGCCTGGTGGCCTCACCTGTGGATACACAAGTGAAGACGGTGGCTGCCTTTCCACTCAGAATCCACCAGCAGGGTGCACAATGTCCGTCCCTACTGATCCGTGATTGACAGGACAGCCTTAGTCACGTGCAGCCCCTTGCTTGGAACCATAACTGCTGTGAGATGGTGACCTTGCTTAATGGCTGTATCACGAACAGGTGATGATGTTTCACAGCCCTTCTTCCCAACTTCCGGTTCTTACATTCTTTCTGCCCTACATTCCATTTTGAAGCAACAGATTTTCTTTTATTATGAACCAATTAATTTAATTAAAGTTACTGGCAGGAGCTGTGGGGAAACATAACTGATTGCCACACTGCGGAAGCACAGTAACCATTCCCACAGTAACCATTAACTGCTTTTAGGTCCTTGGGGGAGGGGCCGGGTTGTTAGAAATCCTCTATTCATATTCATCCTTGGCCTCTGCTACCTGCACTCCCCTGAACTCCCCTGCCCAGGCACCCTGAGGCGCAAACCATCCCTTTCTTTCTTCAGCTCACCCTGTCTCTCAGCTTTGGACTTAGTGGAGCTGCGCTGCCCCCCCCCCCCCCCCCACCTCCCAACCCCACCTGTGTCCTTCCAGTGAGCATCGGAGGTTCTAGATGCCCTGCACTCTCCTCGGGTCCTTATGAGGGCGGGGCCTGTCAATATGAACATCAGGGGGAAGCCAGCAGCTCTGTGTTCCCTTTCTTAGTGAATACATTTTTCTTGATTCACAGCCAACCCTATTTCTTCATAGGGTTCTGAGGTGGCTTTTCTGCTATAGTACCAGAGTGAGGTAGAGAAGACAACAGTGCTATTGCTCTCAACCCCAAACTATTCAAAATTCCATGCTTTATGAGTTGTTTTGCTAACTTTTGCTGCAGCTCATATGCTGTCCATTTGACTGTCATTTGTGCTTAGCCTCAGTTTTCAAGTGCTCTTAAAAGTACACTAGCTCTTTTGAGATAGTCTTTAAATTAAATCCCACGAAAGCCTTCCCTTACAAGGAAACTGGGACAGAGGGGAGGACATCCTATTGGGACTCTAGATGAGAGAACCATGTGAGAAAAGCAATGTAGAAGGATCCAGTGGGTCCTAGAAACTTACAAGTAGAACATTATGATAGGCAGATTTGGGCCAAGGGGTCCCGCTCAAACCAAGACACTAGCCAAGGACAATACAGGCGGTAAAATTTAAACCCCTACCCAGATCTAGCCCATAGACAGGACAGTCTCCACACTTGAGTGGAGAGAGGGATTTGACTTTCTCATGCACTCTGGTGCCTCACATTTGACTATGTCCCCTGGAGGGGGAGACCTAGTGGCACTCAGAGGAAGGACAGCAGGTCACTGAGAAGAGACTTGATACCCTATGAGCATATACAGGGGGAGGTAATCCCTCTCAGGAACAGTCATAGGGGAGGGGAATAAGTGGAAAATGGGAGGGAGGGAAGAATGGGAGGATACAAGGGATGGGATAACCATAGAGATGTAACAAGAATAAATTAATAAAAAAAATATATATATAAAAATTTAAATAAGTAGCACCTATCTCAGGCCTATGTGTGTGGGAGTAGTACCCGAAAAACTTTCATAGCAATTTTTCAACATATCCTTGACCCACCTTTTTCTTTGCATTGGAGAAAGTGCGTGTGTGCGTGCGTGTGTGCGTGCCGTGCCGTGCCGTGCCGTGCCGTGTGTGTGTGTGTGTGTGTGTGTGTGTGTGTGTGTGTGTGTGCGTGTGTGTATTCTGACTATCCATTCCGAATAAGAGTTTCAGCATCTCTCTCCCTATCCACAGGGATGATAGATCCATCATCTCCCATCCTGGATCTCCTTTCACAGTTACCAGGAGCCATGCAGGACATGTTTGAGTCCATCCAGCTAGTAGATGTCCCATAAAAATCCTTTTGGCCCAGGTTGCCCCTTCTGTCTCCTGGAATTTGAACTCTGGGGTATCTACTAAGTCACATGAAGGCATATGAGTTCAACAGCAATAACAAGATACCAGGAGACCATTGATAGTCTCTAACAGTGGATTGATTTCCAGCAAGATGCAGGAGACCTTCCACAGGGATAAAGCCTGGGCCACAGTCTCAAATGAAGAAGAAAAAGGTGAGGAAAAAAAACAAAACAAACAAAAAAACAAAAAAAAAAAAAAAAAAACCAGCGAAGGGAAGGGCAGAAGCTCTTAAAATACAACTTAAAAAAATTATTCATTCACTCATTGTATTAGCTAATACAACACTGAAGTCAAATTTTCATCTTTAGTGTTTGCTTAAAGTTCACTCTAAAATATCTGGCATTTAATAAGAATCTATGGAACTATTTATGGAATATACTCAAGGCCTTAGGTGATATCTCTAATACTGTGAAGAACAGAGGAGGCTGAGGGAAGAAAAGAAGAGGGGGAGGAGGAGAAAGAGGAGGGAGAGGAAGAGAGAGTTTAAGTGGGGGGGGGCACTAGGCACTCACTGATCTTAATGCTTAATTATCCCAGGAGACTAGGGTGCTCTGGTTGCCAAGCTCCTCTTGAGATTCAACAGAAGAGGCGGTTCTTGGGGGTGGAGTGTTTTCAAGATCTTTGCTCTCTTAACGAGAACAATGACAAAATCCAGCCGATGATCCCCACAGGGAAGTGCCTGTTTGGAGGGCACGGTTCTCACCTTCTCATAAAACGGTTTAGTAGAGTCATTCTGTGGCAGCTTCTGCAGTTTGGTGATGGATAAATGCATGGTCTCACTTATTATATCATTTCCAGTAAAAAAAGAATCTTATTAAAGTTGTCCCTTGTGAAATGAACTTTCCCATACAGCTCCCTTACATTAAGGTTGTAGCAACAGGACCACTCAGTGCTGGCTGCTAGGAAGATCTGTCTTTCCTGCGGAAGGGACTCTAGCCAGCCCAAGCACGGCAAACATGGCTCTGGCAGACCTTGCCTTTCTCTCCAATTTCCTCTGCCTTGCTAAACAACAACAACAACAACAACAACAACAACAACAACAACAACAAAACAAACAAACAAACAAACAAAAAACCTTTAGCTTACATTCGTAAAGTTAGACATCAAGGTTGCCATTTTCTACTCTTTTTTTAAAATTTTATTAATTTATTCTTGTTACATCTCAATGGTTATCCCATTCCTTGTATCCTCCCATTCCTCCCTTTCTCCCGTTTTTCCCTTACTCCCCTCCCCTATGACTGTGACTGAGGGGGACTTCCTCCCCCTTTATATGCTCATAGGGTATCAAGTCTCTTCTTGGTAGCCTGCTATCCTTCCTCTGAGTGCCACCAGGTCTCCCCGAAGCCATTTTCTACCCTTGACGCTGACCAACAAAGTCTAGCTAGTGTTGAAGTCCAGCCAATCAAAAGTCCCCTTTTGGATGAGGGAGAAAGGGAAGAGAATAGTCACACAGTCACCTCCCAAAGCTCAAGGATCATTGTGGAAGAGGGGGCAGACACACTGTTAGAGACAGAGGCAGTGGATGACTATAAGCAGTGTTTTACAGACACAGGAGTACAGTTCCACGTATGAACTCACAGTGGTTGTCTCTGTGTGCACAAGACCTGTGCAAGCTCAGGTCAGACAAAATCCTAGTATGGAGAGGTGGAGTGGGTAAGGAGTCCTACCCTTAACTAAGAACTGCTGGCTATGGGCAATGACATAGTCTGTGAAATGGAAAGTCAGTTTTCTTTGGGTGACTTCTGATAGGTCACCCATGCTCCAGTGGAAGGCCACACATCCAAGAATATATGTGCAACACAAATTAGACTCATGAATTAAACAAAACAAAACAAAAAGAAGACACAAGGAAGGGGGTTGGATCTGGGAGGAGTTAGGGAAGAGAGGTGAATATGATCAAAGTACAATATATGAAATTCTCAAAGAATTAGTAAAATAAATAAAAATAAATAAATAAATAAATAAATAAATACAACATAAAACCACTCTGTACCTATGAAGAATTACTGGTGTATAGGTAAAAGAGTTCTGGATAAACTGGTTTTCTTAAGTTATTTTGATGATACTGAATTTGCTTAATCTTATTGGAAGGCAAAAGCTATAAAAATCAACACAGCTGTGATTGATATACTCAATACCTAGAGCCAGCCACAGACTATTTCAAAGGGTGAAAAACCTTTTGAAGTTTAAAGCTGTCATAGTTGTATTATTAGGAAGAAGAAAGAAGAAAGTAATGGCTTGCTGATATACAGCGTTGAACCGCTCTGATTTGTCAGGAGTTCCATGTAATAGGCCGTTCAGACAAACCTAGGTAGAAATAAAAGTGATTCATAGAAAGCCGAACGTTGTGCCCGTGTCCTGGGTTCATCAGCACAAAAAGTTAACACACAGGTGAATATGAAAGGCTAACTACAGGTTAAATACTCCTTGTTCCTGAAATTGCTTTTCCTTGATGGGTCACCTTAAAACCAAGGAAGTCAGACAGAGAGGCCTATGGCTCTGGAAGTCCAGGGTCCACACCAGATCTTTCTGTTCTGAGGTCAGAATGAGGTACATTCCTTATCCAAGTGAAGCAGAAAGATGTAGGAGGCATGATATATGTAAAAAACAAAAAAACAAAAAAACAAAAAAACAAAAAAGTTAGCACAGGGAGAGCTGGTGAGGGGCTCTAAGCAGCTATTTCTTAGTCCCCAGCAACTCCCCAAATTATATATATTCTACTCACTAGATCAATAAATGGTCATTGAAAAAATTCTTCATTGAATGTAGAATTGTTAGGGTTATCACAATGACCAACAGCACGTTGAGGAGGAAAGTTTATTTTGCCATGATTTCACATCACTACTGATGACTGAAGGAAGTCAGGGCAGGGACTCAGAGCAGGAACCCGGAGGCAGGAGCTGATGCGGAAACTGTGGAGGAGTGCTGCTTACTGGCTTGCTCACCATGGCTTGCTCAGCCTGCTTTCCTGGAGAACCCAGAGCCACCAGCCACCAGAGTGGCACTACATACAAGAAAATTCCCTAGCCCCATCTTATGGAAGCATTTTCTCGATTGGAGTTTGCTCCTCTAAGCTGACTCTAGCTTGAGTCAAGTAGACATAAAATTATCCAGTATAGAATGCTGTTACTTTATACCTCATTTCAGAAGTAACACCAATTCCCAGGGAGAGCTGTCCATTGTCAGTAATCTAGGAACAAACCCCGCCCTCTCTGTATTTATTTATAACCTCAATAGGACAACACTATACACATTTTGCTTTGGGCACATGAGAAGTTGTTTTTGACACTTAACTTAAAAAAAACTTCTAAGAACACTGATGCTCTCATATGGGAGCCAGGATTTCCCCACTGTCAGGTTTTCCCCGAGCTAGTAATGCAATTATCCACATCATACATTGGGCTGCCTTCTCCATATACTATTGACACATAGCTACGGTTTTTGTTGATTGGTTGGTTGGTTGCTTGCTTTTTTTTTTTTTTTTTTCTCTTTTTATTCTCAGCTCTCTGGGCCAGATCTGCTGTTCATAAATAGTCAGTTTGGCTCTCTTATTTCATATCACTCTATTAGTTTGGAGAAAAACCTTTCCTTCTGATGTTCATTCAGCTTTTATTTAAGCAGGGACTGCCTGTCCTTGGGAAGCAAGAGAAATACAGGAATTGTAGTGTTTGCACTTGAAGTGGGCATCGCAGGGCCTCCCGACTTGGTTATAACAGCAGGGTGAGTCCTTGATGCCAACTTGATTTTGTATTTACCAATTTATTTTGGGCACCTCTCCTTGCACTGCACTTAAAGCAAAAAATATTTTCATTAGCATAACCCTGCAGCAACTTCTCTGTGAGTAGAAGAAGCAGGTGCCAGCGATGCTCCAGAGGTAGACGGCTTGCTCTTCCTGCTCCATAGGCCCCTTCAGCAGTCTCGGGGAAGCTAGTGGTTGTTCTGCCGCATTCTTTATGCCTAGTAGCTTATCCCCTAAAGGATTTAATATGTAAGGGAGCCCCCAAATTAGGGACCGTTTCCCCAGGGTAAAGCCCTTGCACTTTAATCCCTTGTTTGGTGTCTTGTGGCAACAGGCATGCCTAGTCTAGAAGAGAGCCCTTGCTGCTAGGCGGGCAGACCCCATTTTTCCCTAGGTTTCATGTGGTTTATTCATACAAAGTGGTGGTGAATAGAATGTCCTTTGGAAGAGAGGGATTTGTGGGGAAATTATGGGTGATGGAGAGGAGTGAGAACTACTTGGGGCACTCAGATTGCTTTCATCTTGAGAAAATTCTCCGAGTACAATGCCAATGCCAGCCAGCCCCTCCCACTTCAAGACCAGTGTTTCCTCATACACAAGCATTCCCTCAGGTTTTCAGCTATTCTTTTACATACATAAAGAGCAGGTGAAATGGGGGAGGGGGTGGGATTTGGAGTTAAGCCCGGTTTCTTTCAGTTAGCCTGTACGGACAGGGAATGGAATTCAAATTCCTCAATGGTAATCTTTAGCCTTGCTCTTGAAGCAGCCAGCCTGACTTCTGTTTCAGGAGATGAAGGGGGTCCGGAAGGTCTGGCAAAGGCTCTCTTAGAAATCTTACCTAACTCTGTCCTTGGTGCCCTGTGGAAGACAACAGAGCCAGAAGCAGCTTCCTAGTCACCCAACACTACCCCAACCAAACAACCAAAACCAACCAAACAACAAACAACACAGAACAAAAACCACTTGTCTTCCGCAACTGGGTAGACTATGTCATACTTAATTCTCAACCGTAGACCTCAGCCTCTGCATTCTAACCATGACTGATATTTTGGGCTGAGTACCCTCTACCAACTAGATGGCAGTTCCGTCTCTCCAACTCTCACATGACAACAACCTCAATGGCATTGCCAAATGTTATCTGGGAAGCGAGACAGCTAGCTCACAGGTTAAGGCATGGAAATCCTTCCCTTTGGCAGAACGCACTTCCTGCGAAGGCAGGGGTTGGAGAGGGAAAAGAAAAAAAGATAAAACCAACACATAGATTTTGATATTTTTTTCCTTTAAAGAAAATCTTAACTATATTTAGGGGGAAAGAGCAGGCCACATGCATGCATAATATTGACTAATTTGTAGATGATATCTGTTGGTTCAGTGGCCAAGTTTTTACACCAATAGAGTGGAATATACTTTCAAAAATGGTCTCTGGAGGTTTGGGTCACTCCAGTGACACCAGTGAGAAGAACCCAAAGATACTTTAAAGGTGGCTTACAACACCATCACCACTGTGTTTTCATTCTATTCATATTGTTTTATTTGGGACACAGGGTGACACTAGGCTTTTGTGGGTGATCTGAGTGATAGGTGAGACTAGAAGGCGAGATTAGCTGTCTACATAATCCAGTGTCAGTGGTTCAACTGGCAACATAGGCACCATTTTAAAAGCTTCCTAGACACAGGATGAACTTCTTTCTTTCTTTCTTTCTTTCTTTCTTTCTTTCTTTCTTTCTTTCTTTCTTTCTTTTTTAAATAAACCAGATAATTTTACAAAGAGTCCCTTATGTAGCAGGCAATTTTGTGGCAAATCATTTAGCAAAAGTAAGCATTTATTGAACAATTTGTGTTTTTGATGAAAATCTTTATAATGTAAATTAGGATTTATTGGGACAAGTTATACAGGCAAATAAAGCAACAGTGTGATTCAGTATATAAGCTGTTGTCTAGCTTTTTAAAAATATTCATTCTTTTGGAAAAAAATTCTTTTCTTCGTGGCTGTGATGGTGAAAGTTAATTAAATTTACCATGAGTCATATCCTTAACTGTTTAAGCTCCCAAATTAATTGGTCTGTAACATTCACAACACACTGTGCAACAATTTTCTAAAATTCAAAGCTTTGATGCCTCATTGTTAATTTCCTGAGTGTGTATTTTAGAGACGTTTTTGAGGAGAACATTAGAGGAATAGCCAGAAGTGAAAGCACTCCACTCACTGGTCTCCCTCTGTGTCTTTACTGACTCTCTCCATGTGTGAGTGTACACACACACACACACACACACACACACACACACACACACACACACGTTGTGACCATGAAGTGAGGGCCTCCAGCATCCCAGATAAGTGCTCCACAACTGAGCTGCCCCCTTGGCCTGCTCCCCCTTTTCTTCTGTATATAATTTTGTATTAGAAAGCAGGCAAACAACTAAGTCTAATGGGAGACGATGAGGAGAGAGACTTGCAATTCTGTTCATCTATATAAGCTTGCACCTCCTGTTTCCATGGTAACCAGTGATCTGTATTCCCGTCACACCTTTGGAAGGCTTGTTTTCTCTCTCCATCCTAAAAACTTAGCCAGAAGCACCAAAGGCATTGAAAAATAATCTTTAACCAATCTATTATTTTCAAAAAAATTAAACGTGAGCATACACAAAGGAATACAACACTTAATTAGCTAATCCTGAAAATACATTAGAAATTTCCATTAATTTAAAGGTGATCACTGGGATAAAAAAACACCTGAACCCTAAATGAATGATGCTACATTGTGTAATACCCATCCATCCCTACCCACCCCATACACTGCTTAGTTAATTTAGCAGACAGTAAATATCATATATCATAAACACCCATCTAGTTAATAGAGTAAAACAGAGGCTTGCTTTAAGGACTTCAAAAACAACTTATTGGCTTTCAACCTGGTATGTTTTTTGCCTTCAGAGGGCATTTGACCATATCTGGAAACATTTTGGTTGTCATAACCGGTGCTGTTGTGGGATCCATAGTACCCCAAATAGGTTCCTAGGTGGTGTACTGACAGAAGAGAAAGAAGGTTCAGATAAATAAATATTATCTGTGATTTGATTTCCCATTCTTGTACTGTTCGATTTCTTAATTAGTTTAAGCAGACAGAGAAGGAGAGAGACTGAAATAAATATCAGGGAGGATGGTGGAGGGTAGGGATGGGGAGAAGAGGAAGAAGAGGAAGAGGAAGAGGAGGAGAAGAAGCTGCTATAAAACTTTTCTCCTTTTCCCCATCATTTTTTGATTAAGATGTGACACTTCCATTGCCATGCTTATTAATCTTCTATTATTTATTTTTCTGTTAAGGGAAAGCGATTTACCTTTCCAAGGTGAGATACTGACCGCACTTACCTTTGGCGTTTGTCTCCCTAAATGTGGTTATTTTTTGTCATCCTGGCCGTGATGACAAAACAGGGCAGGCTTGTCCCAACTCCGAGCTCCACTCATGAGGGTAGATCAAACCAAGAAGACAACATACATTTCCATTCCCCTTTTTCTTTCAGCATGAGGCAGAACAAGCAAGCAATCCTGATACAGCCAGAGGGCGCCAAAGTGCCGCGAACAGAAGTTGCAGGCCTCCGCGGGTTTGCACGTTGGTAAAATTGGCTTTTGTCTGGAAAAAAAAAAAAAAAAAAAAAAGAGCTGTGTTTTGAAAAGATGTCACCGTGTGTTATTTTCCAAATTAAAAATTTTATTTTGTATTTTCTTTTTGCCAGTAGGTAAGTATGGCGAGCATATGTCCTAACCCTGGTGGCTATTGTGCGTCCCGGTGCTACCCAAAGTGCTCGCCTACCAGGACACGCGGACTTAGGGTGGTTAGCCACAGCCTAGCAGGGCGCTCTTCAGAGTCGTATCTTAAGCGGTCCGAGAGCTGGTGACTTCCATGAAAGCACAGGCACAAAAAGTCGAAGCTCATTTTCCTAGGGTACATTTCTTCTTTTCTTCCTCTCCGAAGTCGGGAGAACGTCCCCCCCAGAGGCGGTGCTGCCCACCCCCTCCACCCAGACCTGGGCTCTAGGCAGTGTGATGCCTTGCAAAGCTTCAGCCTCCTGGTCGACCCTGAGGGCGAGCATCTGCCGGAGGTGCCCCAGATGTGCTGCCTTTAGGGGGGACACCCTAAAACCCGTGGACATCTGTCTTGATGGTTTCGAGGGAGGCAGCTCGTCTCCCCGAGTCTCACTCCCTACGTGATAGCAGAATCTCAGCCCGTCGTCTGGAGCGGGCTGGATTGGGGTGCCGAGAAAACTGGCTGCGGCGGGGGCGTAGTTCATCAGCCCCATAAGTCTGAGCGAGAGCCTGGGCTACTTATTCAATGATTTCAAATAAAATGTGTGTGAGGCAGAGAAGGGAGAGAAATCCACCGACAGTGCCGCCGCGGGTGTGTGTGTTGGGGGATGCGGGGGGGATGGAGAGGCGTGTAAGGCGGGACTGGGGGGGGTGCTGACAGAAACTGTTGTGTGTGGGGTGGGGCGGGCAAGGCACAAGGCTTTAGGGGAGGGATCTGGATGAGGATAGCAGAGGGTGGGGGTGACTGTACGGGTGTGGTGACGGGGGAGGGGTGCTCGATCACTGGGCGTCTCGGGGCGCAGGGGCTGTAGGAGGAGAGAAGTTGGGGACCCCCGGGTGGCGGGGCGCGAACGCAGAGGGCGGGGCACCGGGAGCGGGCCGAGAGCGAAGAGGCGGGCGCGAGGCAGGCGGGGTCGGCGAGCGGAGGAGCTGGGCGGGCGGACGCGCGGGGGGAGGGAGCTGGGCAGGAAGGGGAGGGGGAGCGATCGAGAAATGCAGAGGCTGCAGCGGCGGCGGCAGTAGCGGCAGCGGCGACGGCGGCGGCGGCAGCGCTCCAATTCACTCCACGCTCCGGGCTCCGCCGTCGAGCCGGGAGAGAGCCTTTGCCGAGCGGCCAAGCACCCGGCCGGACAACGCCAGCCACCCGGGCCCCTTGGAGGCACCGCGCTCACCCAGGGCCGGCACAGGCACCCAAAGCCGGTAAGGAGGCGCGCCGTAGGTCCCTAATGCCTCTGTGGACTCAGGGCCACCGGCTCCCCAGGGCCCCGCCCCACCCCGAAGCCTAGGGTTCGCCAACAGTGCAGCCGGGGTGCGGCCGGGATTAGACACAGTGGGCGTGGGGTTCCTCTATGTGGGTTCTGTCGCACTTGAGGATCCAGGGTGATGCTATCCCCTAGGTGGACAGCTTTGGCCTTTGGTTGGGTGGGGAGCTTGAGGTAGGTGGTGGCTGGGCGGATGAACCGTGTTCGGAAGGGAGGGGGGGATAGAGGGTGGGAAGCTGCTGGTGACCGGGAAATACCGAATGCGAAACCCTTTAAACACATCGAATCCACCAGCCACGGTTCTGTGGGCTGAACCCAGTCTTCTGACATCTGAACGGGGACAGCCACGGAGAAAGCGCTCTGTTTGAGGGGCGCAACAGCAGAAGATGGAGGATGGGGGTGGGGTGGAGAGGGAGAAAGAAGACACGGAATCTGGTCAGATCAGAAGGGGCGGGGGTTGGCTTGGCTGTCGGGACTCCTGGATCTTGGTTTGGGGTAACCAAGGAACACGAGGTTCAGAAGGCGATGTGCACGTCCGGGGCAGATCAAAGCCCCAGCCTGGTCTGCGGCGGAACTGTCTTCCCTCTAACCTGTGGACATCTCCAGCATTTTATTTTCTGAGCTTTGCTCTCAGAGAACGCGCCGAGCGCCTCCACCGCCGCCCCAGCCTGGGGGGGTGTGGGCTTGAACCTGACAGCGTGCGGCCCGAACGGGCTCTACCCTGCTGCAAGCCAAGATTTTTGTAGATTTTTGCCCATAGCTCAAACTCTACAACCCAACGTCCGGTTCCCGCTTCCCCTCTCCATTAAAAGAAAAAAAATGCAGAATCCTTGGATCCTATGGCACACAATGCGTGGCTGGGGACCGCATTCTTTTCATGAATATTCATCGAACGCTTGGCCCTGTTCCTAATCTGCTTCCCCTGAGACCCTTCCGCCTTGAAACGAACTCGGTGGACGGCCTCTGCCCCAGTGATTTTCGCTCCGTTGAAAGGAGCACAGCGCACATGGGTGCAATTTCAGTGTTTTGTACGCGGGGCGGGGGGGTTGACACACCTCTGTCTTGGCCAAGACCACTGGCCACTTACATGGTGGGTTAAAAATAAAACCCAAGTATCAAGGGGGCTACTGTTGAGGTATGGATGAATCCCCACCTCTGGGAATATAGCAAGGGCTCATAGAGCTCTAGTACTGCGGGCAAAATGAATGAATCGGGACTGTAATTACCTATTCCTTTGTCTTGGCCTCGCGCATGCGCCGGAGAGCAGGGTGTGGAGGGCCAGGCAGCCCCATCTAATCTCCCCATCATCCACCCACTCCCCTCCGGAGCCCATGAACAAAGGCGTTTGCCCTAAATGTTTCATGAAACCCTTGGACACAGATGACCCCCCCCCCCCCCCCCCCCCGCCGTGGTCATGTGTATGCTTCTTTTTCCCCCCCAGGCCATCTCATCTTACCTATTTTTACAGATTTCATTTAGCCAAATGAATTAAAAAAGAACAAACAAACCAAAAAACCAAAAACCCACCAAACCAAACAACAACAAAACAAAAAGACAAAAACAAACAAACAAACAAACAAACAAACAAACAAAAAACCCCAAACCCCAAGATCAGCTTTTTTAGCGATGCAAATTGTAGATTTCATTTTTTTTTTAAACGCACACTGCTTTTTTCCTTTCTAGAACTGTCCATTGTTCTTTGTGTTCTAATGTATCGCACTGCAGGGCTGATGGCTTTCTTAGTTTGCACCAATTAGCTGTTTGCCTGACAGATCTTTATTGCGGGTCATTTGACCAAGGAACATTAGTCTCAGACCAGCGATGGTGTTGCCCCTGGTGATACCACCTGGGACAGATTAAGACATCTTGGCATTTAAACGAACAAGATGGCCTACAGAAGCCGGCGTGAGAAAATGGTTACCTTTTAAGCAGCCTAAGCCTTTCTGGATTCTCTTGATTCCTACTTTTATTGTTTCATTAAGGATTCCAAAAAGACAAACCCCCACTGAGATAGGGAGGAAGAAGGAGCTAGGGTTGCTGGGAAGAAGATGGCGGAAGCACCAAGTTCATAGTGCCCGCTTCCCTGTCTAACAGGAGCCATGATAGTCCTTTGATGGCAGATTTTTTTTTTTTTTTCTTCAAGTGATGCATTTCCTAGCTTCTGGCTCTTCAGATTTCTTTTGGGGCCTGTTTACTTTTGGTATTCAAAATAGGACTTGATCTATATCTATATACATACATATATATATATATATATATATATATATGTAGCCTAATGCTCTGTTTCTGTAATGGTGGGTTATATTTGAAAGGGTTTCATGCTAAAGGATTTATTTCCAGTATGTCCTGGTGGAATAACACGTGGCAGAAAACAGCAACCCTCCCTTTTGTTCTTTAAAGAAGCACAAATACCCTCAATATTGACCATTCTATAGCTGTCAGGGCGAGCATCTGGCTACCTCTTAGGTGGCAAGGATTCTATTCTCTCTGATCCTTAGCAATGAGCTTTATGTATCAAGATCCATGCATTATTCTGTATGAATTATGTGTTGAATAGTATAATTTAGAGGGCTATCTGTACTTTAATAAAATTTTTTTTTTCCCTAGGCTGTGCTTTTGGAGGAGCATGCTGGGATAGTGTAAAAAAAAAAAAAAAATCAATAGCTTTTAAGTTAGTGAGCTTTATGTTGTTAAAATCAAATAATTTTAAAATCAATTAAAATACTGTATTACTTCTTTTCTTTAGCCAGCTTTCTTGCCAAGCATTAGCAGAAGGAGAAGGGAAACTCTTCTGATACATTGCACCAGCAGTTGGCTATACTGAGTATCCGGACAGTGGCATTTGTGTTCCCTAAATGGTGTTCAAGCTGTCTGTAGCTTATGAAATGGATCTCCCTCCATTACCCTAATTTAAATATTCAGTGGGAGAGCCCTCAGCATTAGGCTCCCTGTGCTGGGAGGCCTCTTCATAATCCGCCTGGATTTTCCAGAACAAATCACATTATGGTCGTAAATGTACTAATTATGCTTTCTTTATTTTTATTTCCCTTTAACTTCAAGCCATTTGCATTTCATGGCCAAAATAAATGGTGCATGAAATCAGAGAAAAACCTACCTTTTGGGAATATTGTTTGTTGTAAAGTAGATGTCTCTGTTAGCCACAGCAGTTTTGTAAAATGTTCCACACCAGAGTCATTCTTCAAACAGCCCAAGTAGCATGTATATACACACATGCATATGTGTACCATAGATGTATGCACATGTGATTATACATATATGCCATAAGATCTTATTAATGACAATACTAAGTGGATTGGTGTAGAGTGTTATTTTGTGGTGGTTTTATATTGGTCTTTGAAAAACAGTTCATTTCTGTCCTTGTAAATACATACTTGAAATACATACATAGTCTTACTAGCCTATAGACACACTAGTTGCCAATACTGTTTAGCCTCAGACTCACACAGTCGCTATTATACCGGAAGAAGTACTGCCAAATAAAGGATTTATACAGATTTTTTTTTGGTCTTATTTTTGTGATGTCTTGTAAACTTTTGTCTTCAAAAGCTGTCCAAAAATGTCCTGAGAACTACGTCAAAGCAGGTGCCCTGGCGTCTGGTTTGTTGGATTTACATAGGCCTTTACTGCTGCAAATGGTTTTCACCTTCTGTTCTCCCTGACGACCATCACAGCTGATAATTTAGGTAGCTACTGAAGACAGCCTCAACATACAGGAACAAGTCAGCCCTGTCCAGGCTCAGTCTCTATTCTCTAGTTTCCTCGCAACTGAATCCTCTTCAAGTCATTCTCTCCCCAGGCTTGAGCTAACACAGCAAGCACGAGATTTACTCTTTGAAACAACTTACAGAGATGCGAACAGGCAGAATTGCTTTAAAGATAAAATTTGTGTTTGGGGGAAATTTGCAGGGAGATTTCCCAGGGTTTAATGGAAAGGAACTGTGTGTGGGGCATCTTCAGACACTGGCTTGTCTTCTTAGGGCAAATGACATCATGCCTTGATGAAGTCCCCCCCCCCTTTTTTTCAGTTGTAAAATAGAGATAGTAATGCCAATTTTCAGGTTATAATAAGGGTTACACTTGTCTGTGGATGACTAAGAATAGCGACTGGCCCTTGAGGGCTCCTTAACCTCTGTGTGGTTTGATGCAGTACGTGGGACTGACATTACCAACCAGTTTCTACCGTGTCGAGCTGCATTTCTGACCCAGGCTGGCAGGTGAAGACCTGAGTACTTAGCAACATTCGGCCAGAAACATCCAATCTCAATATGAAAGGGCCCAGATATCTCATATGTGTATATGTGTGTGTGTGTGTGTGTGTGTGTGTGTGTGTATATATATGTATATATATATGTATATATGATATATACATATTATACATGTATGATATATACATATGTATATATTTGATATTCTGTGGGCACTGTGTAGATTTGCTACAAAGTGGGTTTCATGGTCTCGGTCTGGCCTCTTTGACCCCAGAGCTGCTTATGAAAATCAAGAAGAGGCATTTAACTTGTTTTGAGAACTACAGGGGTAATTTCTCAAAGCCACAGCCATAGCCAGTCTGCCAAAGGAGAGTTGCTGCTTTATGCCAGTCCCTCTGTAGTTAGAAAGATGAACATGCTGATAAATGTCACATGGGAGGGTTGCATGGTGAACCTTTTGAAAGCAGAGAATCACAGTCATGTTCTCACTAGGGTGCAGATGAATTTTAATTCCGAGGAGACACCGTGTAGGGAATGGTAGGCTTCCAACAACATCCTCCCATTCCCTCTGGAAGTCAGGCATGGGGTGAAGTGAGAGGCCGAGAGATCCCAGTTGGGCACTCCAAGGATTTAAGAGAGAATCCAAGGGAACACATGACGTAGAGAATTTTGAGTAGCCTAGGCACTGAGTGCCCAGAGGGTGTGACTGATGGGGGAGGGGTGTTGGGAAGACATCCCTGGACACTGCAGCGATTTGGAAATAGAAACTTTGTGAGCATCAACTGGGCATTCAAAGAAAAGGAAATAGTTCAGGATAATGTAGGAATGTAGAACACACTGGAGAAGGTAAAAGTTTCGCATGGTGTTTTCTCCTAGTCACTTAAAGCATTCTGTGAACTTTTAATTAATTAAACTTTTAATTAATAAAACCACTCTTTTGCGTATACACCTGTTTTTGGAAATGCATATTTCAGCACTACTTTGTGCATTGCATATGGAATACGGTTCTTAGAGAGTATGATTTTTATAGGTTAGTGTGGCTAGGGTTGTGGTCACTAGCACAGAATCCTGTCTCACGTGTCTCAGCCAATACCAGCTAGGTGAAGTATAGCAAACTGTTTAGCTTCAGTGTGCCACAACAGTCATCTTTAAAGTAGAGATTGTGATAGAGAGTTATTGTAAGGACGAAGGGAAAAATATCAAGTTAGGACAGTGGCCCATCCTTCCTCAGCACATTCTTTGAGTCCACATTCACTCTAAAGGGGTAGACATGCCATATCCTTTATTGCATCACTAGTCACGTGCTTCTTAAAATGGGTCAGTGTTACAAGCCAGGCCTATGAGAGTGTCTCGGGAAGCATTTGGAAAAATGTAGAAATCAGTGGTTAAAAAACAAATTAACATTTCTTTTTCCTTGAGTATGTCAGCAAGATACTGCCTAGTTCCAAGATGTCATTATGTTGTGATGCCACAAGTCATCATTGAATTTTAATCCGTTCACACTAATCGTAATATTTATTTCACCTGTAAACAAATGGAAACTAGATTCGAATAGTGTGCCTTAAGCTCTTATGGCTTTCAGCCCTATTTCATTCACTGGTCCTAATTAGTGGGCCATTTTACTTTATGTAACACAGACTGTCAAAGCTAAGAAAATAACTGTTAACATGCTAACACCCTCAATATTTCACCTAGAGTGAGTGATACTAAGTTTCTCAATGAAAAGTGATCTACTATACAATTTAAATATTCAAGCAGTAGATACAGTTAAGGCCTATGGATTAAGAGAGATGGCTTTGCCATGATGCTGAGGGCCTAATGTCCTTAAGTCACACTTTGCTAGTATGATAATGATGGCTGCTGTTATTCAGGCTTTCAGTAAATGTGAGTTCACTTTACACCTTTCTTATTTTCTTATATCTCACAGGTATAAGCAGTATTCCAAATGTCTTATCCATAACTTGCCTCTGGAGTTGTGAATGGGGTAGTGGTACAGCTGTTTCCAGCCGGTGCAGTTAGGGGGTTACCTTGTTAGAATTAGCCTGTCTACCTTTGTGGAGGACACATACAGAAACAGTTTTCAGTTACTATCTGACCCATCTCAGCTCTTTGTAAACTCTTGCTACATTGGAGTAGAGGGGAAGAGGTCTCAGTACTTACCTTGGAGCTCAGAAGGAGCTTAGGGAAGTCAGTGGTTTATACCAAGTGCTATGAGCTGGTTAGTGGCTAAGGGGAAGCCAGGTTATTTCCCAATATCAATGTCCTTTCAGCTATCCCATCCAACTGAGAGAGAGTGAGTCAGAGGAAAAATCAAAATGTCCACAGCCTGAAACTTACAATAGTGACAAAAAACAAAACATGCTGTTTCTTTCTCCTTGTTACCATTGTTTGACAGTTCAGTTAAGTCCCTGTATTTCTTACTGTTTCTCTCTATGGAGACTCTTTCACCTTTATTAAATCACACTTGCCCACATGGGGAACTCCCTAGAAACTACCTGTTATTCCTTTATTCTCATGTCCTCAATCTCCTTCAGTTTCCTGTCTCTACTTCTTACATTCTATGCATGTGATTTTCCCTCTCATTCCAAATAATGTATGACTTGCACTAAAATGACTCATAAGACCAGGCTTGGATACCGTATCTTATCTTTCCTTCTAAGGTGAGCAATAGTTGCAGGATTAAGTGGTTGGGGATAGAAGGCACACGTTTGAGAAGAAAGCCAGTTTTGGACACATGTTGGGACAAAATGGCCTAGATATGTTCGGAAGCCTCTGGAGACATCCAGTGTGCACACTTTAGTAGACAGGCGACAGATGTCCAGGGTGTCTGTGTGTGCCCGTTGATGGTGTCGTCTGGCTTGGAAGCTTCAGGAACCAAGAAGCTTAGTTTTTCTTTAGAATTACCAGTTATACTATTTGAGCTGATTTGGTGGTTTTTGAAAGAGATATGGTGTAGCTCTGAGTAGTCTGTTAAATATGGACATTAATATGGGGCTTACTATTGGAATGCTTGGAACTGGTTTTAGCAAGTTTTGTTTACCTGCATTCAGATGTGGGCAAACTATTAAGTTTAGGTTGGGATAGGGAACTTTTAAGTTCACATTTAAAACTGTCTAGAACTTTGTGTGACTGGAGCTTTGAGAGATTTGTATTTTTCCAGAGAAAGCTGCACTGTGTACATGATTTCACAGCCTTTTGGATGCTTTTACATCATTACTCATGTACTCTCAGAAGTGGATATATTCCTAGTCAGAAGGAAAACGAAGACTTTTATTCTAAGTGGATGAAGAAATAGACACACAGGAAAAGCTTGTGTGACAGAAGCTTGTACTTTTATGAACTTCCTGGATTACCTCACAGAGTGGCTTTGAAAAGACACACAGCTAGCTCCCATTCAAAATACATAGACTAAGAGGAGAGTTAAATACTAACAGACTCTATTTAGGGGAGTTAGTGCACCAGAAAGGAAACCAGCAACACCCTGTTGCTAGTCCCTAAAGATACAGAGATTGAAGTTCTGGTTGGATTGTGGAGTCTCTGCAGAGACTTCCATCTCATAGTTTTGGCCTTCTGCTGAGGTGGTTACAGAGATTCAGAGTGGGGTGGGAGTTTTGTCTGTCTTTGAGCTTTGCAGATGTCCTCAGATGGTTTTAAGGTGCTTCAAATATTATTGTTAAGAACGACAATAGGGAGAAATCTGTGACTTACAGTGCACAGGGGCTTCCCCCACCCTCACACCACCCCCACCTTTGTACTGTGGTTCATGGATAGGGTATAGTGAAGCTAGGGATCACTTGGATGTTTGCTGAAGACATTAATATGGTCAACTGAGGTGTCTTTGAATTGTTGCATGACTCATGTTCCCAAGGAAAACTGCGAGAATCTTGGTTAAGAATTGGTGGTGACAGTGGCTCGTGTGGTTTTTGATCACACATCGTCAGGTAAACAGGACAGGTCTTACCCTGTTGACCTTGGTTATGGTGGGACCAGCATTTCCTCAGTAGCCTTGGCAATCTTTTGTTGACACTATCAGCTCTAACTTCCCAGGGTTTCCTCAACTGGACTCTAGAAACCTGGTTCCAGAATTGTTACTTTTTATACAAATAGTTAGGAATACTGTTTATCATGTTGGTGGCAGGCGGTCTCCCAGGGCCATGTTCCTTCTGACTCACAATGGAGTGAGAGCTCCTTCCTGTAGTGCAATGACCACCAGCCAATGAGAGACCTCATGGAAGGCGTGCGATTCCTTTCACTGGTGGATGGAACAAGGGCAGAAACAAATTACTAGCTCACTTCATCTACCACTGCCTTTGCGTTCTGACTCCTGTTTCTGCCATCTAGAGAGCTTGGCTTTGAATTTCTCTGCACTGCAGCCTTGGATGGGCAAGTTCATTGAACTCAACTGACTGCAGTGCAGAGAAAGATAATGATGCCTAGGGAGCCTGGCAGCTGATTTCTCTAAGGTAAGACAAGATGATCTCGCAATGGAAAGGGAATTCTGTTAATATCACTGAGAATATATTTAACTGACAACTGCTCTGAAAGTGGAGACATCAACAAAAAGATGATGGGACAACAACAAAGTAAATGCAAAAGTCATCCCTTCTCATCTCCAGTGACCCCCAAATGGTGTTAAGTAACAAACATCACTTTGCTGCTCTTGATATGTTAAGGCGGCCAATAGCAGCACAGTCTTTGATTGTGTCCCTGTTAAGGAGAAAAGGAGGGGGAAGATAGGGCTTTGGCAGACTTGAGCAAAGGAACTGTGCTCCGGTGGTTTCTCTATGTGGAGATGTGGGATTTGATGGATCTCCCTCCTATCGTGGTACTCTTTGGCTAGGCATACCACCGAAGGGTCCTTTGTCATCTCTACAGTGATCTCATCAAGCTGAGAATCTCAGAGAAATGGCAAAGGAATCTAGAATGATACACTGTAGGAAAAAAAAAGTGAACTGCTGTTTGTGGGGGCAGTGAAACCATAGCCAGTTTTAAGTTGGGTGTGATTTCTACTGGAGGAAGGTGAGAACGGGAGGAGGTATGTCTTTTTAAAAATGCCCTTAGGGCATTAAGATGATTGTTAATATTAGCACACACATGCAAGCCAGCGTGCCCTGGCATGTTAGCCACCACTTGCCTCGTCTAGCTAGTAGAGTCAACAGTCAGAGAAACAGCCTAGAATACTAGCAAATACAGGCTAGTGTGACATTCAGCTGGCTGGGATGCATTTCCACAAGGGTTTCTGATAACACCTTTACCTGTTTCTGCAGCTGATTCCACAGCTCCAGTCACTGTGAGCAGTAGGGTTCTTGGTAAATAGAGATGGTGGTAAAAACCCTTCTGCAAAGGAGGAAATGGCTGATCATGAGGGAAGTTTGAGCCTGGGTACTTTTGCAGCCATATTTCTGGAGAACGAGAGGGGAAAGCTGTTCTGCTCTGCTTCTAGAAGTGTCTGGATTCCCCTAATGTGGGCAGGACTTCTGATGAGCACGATACAGGAAGCAAAACTACAGCTTGATGTCAGCAGCCCATGACCTCTGGACTCCTAGCACCACTCTTGGCTGCTCATAATGTCTGTGGGGGAAGGAAAGGGACTAGTATAAAGGAGGGAAGGTGAGGTATGGTGAGAGCAGAGGGAGGGTGGGAAGACTCACTTTACAGAAGTGGAGGTGCAGGTGTTTGCTCTCAGTGTGCTCCAGCAGCCAGCGCAAAGCTTCATGGACATCAGCAGGTCTTTCCTTGTGGTTCTTGGAGACTGCAGTCCAAGATCAAGGAGCAGCAGAGCTAGTTCCTGCAGAGGCCCCTCCCTTGCTTCCTCATGGCTGTCGTCTCTGGGCTTGCATTGGTTTTCTCACTGGTGTGATAACTTCAAGGAGATAGTTTATTTTGGAAAGTGCAGTCAATCACGGCTCGGAAGTCATGGTGGCAGGAGACTGAGGCAGCTGGCCATATGACATCTGTAGGGATGAAACAGAGAGAAAGGAACAATGGTACTCAGCTGGCCTTGTCCTGTTTATTAACTCCAGGCCACTATGAGTAGTGGTGCTCACCTCAGTTACATGTTTCTGAAAATATTTTCATGGGACCCCCTAGAGATGTTTCCATGGTGATGATAAAGACGAGCCATGTTAGAGGGTGCACATCACTGCTGTCTTTCTGGATGTCCTAATTTTCCACTCTTGTGAGGACACATGCTACACTGGCTTAGGCTCTGCCTTGCCAGGCTCAGTGTTAATTGAATTTCTTCTTGATAGGCCTGCTTTCCATATACAGCCACAATCTAGGATACCAAAAGGTGGGGCTTCAACGTGGGACTTTTTAGGGGTGTAAAATTCGGCTAGTGACAGTTTCTGATTGATCAAAAAGAAAGATAGTTGGCTGTGGAGCTTTTTGGAAGCTCATGGTCTCAAGGGGAGCCAGGGGGGCTCTGCATACCTAGATCCTTGGCTGAGTCTTCATGGAGCCATTGGAGCCATGTATAAGTGTTCCCATTTGGTGCATGGGATGAAGGGAAATACATTGTCCTCAGATTCTAATCATTAGAGAAAGCAGAGACTGGCACAGGGATTAAAGACAGGTCCCTGGAGTTACTGGGCTAAGGGTGGTAAAGGGGGTGTGCAGGTCCCACTATGTACACAGATCTCATGAAGGGCATGAAGACTCCCAAACACTGCAAGAGACTGAAAAGAAAGGACAAGAGAAGGGATTGCTCAGTGTAGGTAGAGGGAGCCGATCTTATGTTCTCTGGAGTGGAAGGGGCTTATTCTTGTAAGTCCTATCAACAGTGGTAGTGATGGGAATAGAAGCATGGAGCAGATTTGTGATCCCCTTCTGATCCTACACCAGCATCTAGATTATTGGTAGGAATTCACTAGACATACCTTTACTGGGGGATAATTTTTTCTTTTGGGAGATGGGGACTCTAGTCTAAGCAGGTATCAGAAGAGCCTGGGATTTTGATGGAAAGCTTCAGATAAGTAGGACACTAAGATAAGGATATTGTTGCCCACATCAGATACCATGTGCCTCCACTGATGACTACAAAAACGGAGACTAATACATTTTGGGGTCTTTCCCTGTAACAAAACAAGTAGTGATACACAAAGGGGTTTTTTGTTGGTTTTTTTTTTTTTTTTTTTTTTTTTTTTTGAGGGACATTCTCAACACCTCCAGATGCAGGCTTATCTGCTCTTAACACTTGCTCTTTTTGAAAAGGGCAGTTTGCAATTGTAAAGGATGGTTTCTCAAGTGAATCTGCCATTGGTTTCTTGTTTTCAGTCTCAAGCCATGTCAGGTGGTGTTAGCAATAGCAATGCAAATGTGACCTCATTAGCCCACTGTGAAACTGAAGATGACATTTCACTACATGGAATAAACAAATGCAGGGCCCTAACCTAATTGAAAGGTGATTCTACTTAGAATCTTTTCTAAACAGTTTCACTGGTAGATTACCTCCTGTGAAAGACATGTGCTGTAATTATTATAGAATTTCAACATTTTAACTTTATGCAATGATTATCTTTAAACCACCCATCAGTGGGCCTCTTTAACTGCACACTTTCTTAAGTGGATCTTTTTCATTATGGGCTAAAAGCTGGTATTTATGCCATTTCTTCTAAGGCCCATCCTGGATACCAAAGTGGGTGTGTGGCCTCTCACATCTGCCCACTGTCATATACCTGAGTGACAGATCGTATAGAATGTCCATCCATCTACAGGGCCATGACTTGGAGTTTCACTTTCCAGCCTGGCATCTCTTTGCCCCATACTATCAACCATAAGTCTCTGTTGCATGTCTGAGAAAGCGCAGGCACCTTTGGCTGATGTGTAAGGTCCTGCGTGTTCATCTTCTGACTCCTTTCTATGCACTGTCATCCACCCTCCAATGGCCAGGCTACAATGCCTGCTTCTGTTCTTATCATTTCCAGCTCTTTCCTACTGTGTCTTCTGCCAGCTGTCAAAATCACTTCAAGTAAAGGGCACAGAGTACATGACACTTTCACAAAGATGTGTCTACACCTCATAGCATTGTGGTCATTTTTGTGATTATTTGATGTCTTTGCTTTTTTAGATTAAAATACTCAGGGTGGGCACTCTTATTAATCGTTAAGGTACTCTGTACAGATTGGATGCATCCCAAGCAGTCTGTGTTTGTCCAACATACAGTATATTCATGGCAGACACATGTCTTCTGCCAGTTGCCCATGGCGGCTGAGAAGACATCCGTATAGGAACACTAAATTTCACCTCATCAGTTGTGCTTACTATGAAGATGAATAGCTGATGAGTTCCAATTAGTGCAATTATTCTGTTTCCAGGCAGTAACCTTAGTAGTAATTGTCCTAAAGCCCTGAGACATTACAAGTAATTAGTGTTGATGGCTCAAGCATCTGAGCTTCCTCCTAAGGTAGAGTCTCAAATGAAGAGTAAATCTGCTATTTGTGGGAAACAAATAATATCACACTGTGAGAACGCTGCGCAGCACAGCTCATTGAGTGAGAGCTGGGGCAAAGTGCAGTGAACATGGCTTCTCCCTTCTTCCAAGTCACTGAATGTAATTCGTTTGCTTTGGGTCAATTGGTACTGGGCGATTCAACTAGCCTTCATGGACCTGGGAGTGTGAGGCCTCCAGATGAGCCTGAGATCTGAGACTGACACATTACTCAGTTCCAAACCTACTAAGGGAGCAATGAATTGTTCTCTGACTCTACTCGAGGACCGTTTACTCTGAATTGTGAGTTCTTCGAGGTCAGGGCATTGTGTTGCTCATCTTTGTAGGTCCATTTTCTAATGGGATCCATGGACTGGAAGGGATTCATTGCCACGCACATCAGGGCAGACAAATAAAGCTTGTTTCAGAATGTTGTCCTTGGCTTAACTTCATATCCAGGAACCAGCTGGCAATGAACCTTCAACAAACACAATGACATTTGTGACTTATCCCCTTCCTCCCTGGTTTCGATATACCCCATGGCAGTCTGCACTGAGTGTTTTCCGTTGTCTTATTCATAAATGTCTTTGGCTTTACTTGTAACTGTTAGAGGTTAAGTTATTTTTATGTCTATCTGGCAAATTATAGCAGAATGTGTCTGTTTTTCTTTCTTTAAATCTGTTTTTATTTATGTGTATGTCTGTGGCATGAACACAGGAATTTACAGAGGCCAGACGAGGGCATTGGATTCCCTTAGAGCTGAAGTTACAGGTGCCTGAGGGCTGTTTGACATGGGGACCATGAACTGAATGGGGGTCCTCTACAAGAACTTGCAAGTCCTCTTTACTACTGAGCCATCTCTCCAGGTCCTTTTTTGTCTAGTTCTCTTAAGCTTATTCTTATCAGTGGAGTGCTTATTCCATTAGCAGTTTTATATTTTAAAAACTGTGACATGACCTTGGTTTCTAAAGTGATTTCTATTTGAGGGAGAAACGGCTTCGCTTCAGTTAATGTGCCACTTCTAGGGATACTCTTACACACATTCTTTACACACTTTCTTTAAACAATTCAATTGACTTCTATTTTACATGCTAAGGCTGGAGTTATCCTTGAAGTATCTATAGGGTTGGGGCATGAAGTAGTCTCATGCCTTCTACATAGATTACACAACAAACATTTGATATTTTACCAAATCAGCACATTTTCTTAAAACTGTCACTGGAAATGAATCCAGTCCACAAATTGTCCAGTTTTGTCTTTCCTTGAGACTCCTTTACAGTGCCCTCTTGTATCACTTTCTGGATAGATCTGAAGGAGCTGCTTATGGGGAGGGGGAATCACACACCATGGATCATGTGATGTACAGGGTCAAGTTGCCTTGGCTAAATGATAGAACAAAAAGCCAGAGAGAATGGAGGTAGTGGCGCAGATAGCTTCTTGGAGTTCGTTTTATTCTATCCTAAATACAGTTTAGCCTCCCTGACTTATCATTCCTTGTCCCGAGTCCTCAGCTACTGAGGTTCATGAGTCATGTGGAAGCCTTGGTTCATATGGGTTTTACACCTGGAGAATGCAGGTAGCTGGAGGGGGACAATGTGACAGCTGAGTAGCAGATTACGACACAAACTAGTGTCCACGTAAGCAGTCTACCTTTGACATACATTTCCAGGCAGCTGCTAGGTCTTTTTTTTTTTTTTTTTTTTTTTTTTCTGTTTCTTTCCTCATCCTACAATTTCTTTAAACTTCTGATGATGAAATTTAATTTTAAAATTGGAAAATTCAGCAAGGAAATCCACTGCGGATTACTAAACGGGGCCCAAGGCATAATTAGCGTAGATGTTAAATCTGTGCTGTCTCTGACCTCTTAGAAACCCTGTGACTAGGCCTCAGTCTGTTGGTAGTATTGCTGATCCATCATGTGACTTTGACTACAGGAAGATTGGTCTGTTCCTACCTACTCTTTGATGTCCTTGGGTTAGAAGAACACTGCACACACTTAAGCATTTGAGACATTAAGTAAAAATATTTTTTTTTAGTGTAGCTAAAACTTGTTGCAAGTTTTACTTTTGTAATGAATCCCTTTTCTTTATTAAAAGATGAATAGCATTTGTGGAAGAGGTTCATGTGTTTTCAAATTCCTCCCTGGAAATCTTTGATGAAGATGTGGTCTTTACTCTTTTAATTTCAATTTTGGAAAATACAAAAAGTAATAAAATATTGTGGAATTAATTTTATTTGTTGATGGAGCTGGGAGACACAAAGACTTACTATCTTTTTGAGGTTTATCAAAGACCTTTACTGGGAGAGGGAGGCTGTCAATTTTTTTTTATCTTTCTTTTTTATTAATTTATTCATATTACATCTCAGTTGTTAGCCCATCCCTTGTATCCTCCCATTCCTCCCTCCCTCCCGCTTTCCCCCCTCCCCCCTTCCCCTATGTCTGTGACTGAGGGGGACCTCCTCCCCCTGTATATGCTCATAGGGTATCAAGTCTCTTCTTGGTGACCTATTATCCTTCCTCTGAGTGCCACCAGGCCTCCCCATCCAAGAGACATGGTCAAATATGGGGCACCAGAGTTTGTGTGAAAGTCAGATATTCTTCTCCACTTAACAGTGGAGAATGTCCTGTCCATTGGCTAGTCTGGGTAGGGGTTCGAAGTTTACTGCCTATATTTTCCTTGGCTGGTGCCATAGTTTGAGGAGGACCCCAGAGCCCAGACCCGCCTGTAGTTTTCAAGGACTCTCTGGGTCCTTCTATGTACTCATTCTCCCAGACTTCTCACACCTAAAGTCTCAATAGGATGTCCTCCCCTCTGACCCACTTTCCTGGTAGGTAAAGTTTTTCATGGGGACTAGTGTCTCGATATAAGTGAGTATATACCATTTAACTCTTTTTGCTTCTGGGTGAACTCACTCATTATGATAATTTCTAGTTCAATCCATCTGTCCACAAATTTTGGAAATTCCTTGTTTTTAATAGCTGAGTAGTATTCCATAGTGTATATGTACCACAGTTTCTTTATCCATTCTTCTACTGAGGGACATTTAGGCTGTTTCCATGTTCTGGCTATTATGAATAAGGCTGCTATGAACATGGTTGAGCATATGTCCCTGTTGTGTGGTAGTGCATCTTCTGGGTATATTCCAAGGAGTGGAATAGCTGGGTCTTGAGGAAGCCCTATTCCCCTTTTTCGGAGAAAGTGCCAGATAGATTTCCAAAGTGGTTGTACTAGTTTGCATTCCCACCAGCAATGAAGGAGTGTTCCTCTCTCTCCACATCCTCACCAGCATGTGGTGTCAGTTGAGTTATTGATTTTAGCCATTCTGATGGATGTAAGATAGAATCTCAGTGTTGTTTTGATTTGCATTTCTCTGATGACTAAGGAGGTTGAGCATTTCTTTAAGTGTTTCTCAGCCATTTGATATTCCTCTGTTGAGAATTCTCTGTTTAGTTCTGAGCCCCATTTCTTTATTGGGTTATTTGGTTTGGTGGTGTTTAATTTCTTGAGTTCTTTATATATTTTGGATATTAGACCTTTGTCAGATGAAGGGTTGGTGAAGATCTTTTCCCAGTCTGTAGGCTGTCACTTTGTTCTCTTGACAGTGTCTCCAGCCTTATAGAAGCTTCTCAGCCTCATGAGGTCCCATTTATTAATTGTTGACATTAAGGCCTGGGCTGTTGGTGTTCTGTTCAGGAAGTTGTCTCCTGTGCCTATGTGTTCCAGACTCTTCCCCACTTTTTCCTCTAACTGGATTAATGTCTCTGGTTTTATGTTGAGGCCTTTAATCCACTTGGACTTGAGTTTTGTGCATGGTGACAAATAGGGGTCTAATTTTCCTACATGTAGACATGCACCATTTGTTGAAGATGCTGTCATTTTTTCATTGAATGAATTTGGCTTTTTTTGTCAAAAATCAAGTGACCAAATGTGTATGGATTCATTTCTGGGTCTTCAGTTCGATTCCATTGATCCACTAGCCTATTGCTGTGCCAGTACCATGCTGTTTTAATTTCTTTTGCTCTATAGTACAGCTTGAGATCTTTTTTAAAGGAACTTACAGACAAGCGAGTAAACCTGTAATCACAGAGAGGTAACATCTCTTCTCTGAATGATGTACCAGACATCATCCTTGGAATAGGCATCAGATCAACTTTGGTCAGTTTGGCCTTGCCCTTCTTCCTTCCCTACTGTCTGCCTGATATGAAGGCATTTGCGATAGCCCAAGTTCAATCATCTATTACTGAAAGAGTTTAATGCAGAGAGCACTTTAGACAATGCAGGGAAAGACTACATTCATTTAATTTAATTCAGCAGTTTTAATCACTACAAACAAAAGACATTTAAGCATCTTAAGTTTCCATCAAAACCCAAGCCTTTGTGGGATAATATATAGAAGGGAAAGCCTTTTTTGAGGAGCTGAAGTCAGCCAATGGTGAGAAAGTGCTTTCTGTATGGGCAGTGGATGCTTTGGAGCTGCTAGATCTCTAAAGGAAGTGTCCCTAAATGTCCCAGGTCACAGTTTACCTGGGGCAGCACAGGTTTGGAAAACAGGAAAAAAATTGATGTGTTTGTAAGGTCCAAAATCTTAAGAAAAGCTCCCAATAGCTTGTAAGTTCTCTCTCTCTCTCTCTCTCTCTCTCTCTCTCTCTCTCTCTCTCTCTGTCTCTCTCTGTCTCTCTGTCTCTGTCTCTGTCTCTGTCTCTGTCTCTGTCTCTGTCTCTCTCTCTCTCTCTCTCTCTCTCTCTCGCTCGCTCTCTCTCTCTCTCTTTCTTTCTTCTGAGACAGACTTTCTCTATGTTATCTTGGCTGTCCTGGACTCACTTTGTAAACCAGGCTGGCCTCGAACTCACATTGATCCACCTGCCTCTGCCTCCTGAGTGCTGGAATTAAATGTCTGTGCCACCACGCCTGGCTTTTGCTTTCCTGTAGAAGAGTTCTTACTGACTCTAAGGAATGAATGGTATTTGTTCCTTGTTCTAGGCAAAGGTATTGTGGCCAGGGCAACTTGGACCTGTAGAAAGGACTCTGACCTACTAGAATGGAGAGCATCTATGCAGCAGAAGCACTTTACTTTGATAAAATAAGATCTGAACATGTCGGTGTAAGCTTTTTTTTTTAAACTAGCATTGACAACATATTATTTCCCCACAATTGTTTTCCATAAGAAATGAACTTCTGTGGCTACACAGGTGTGGGTTCTGCAACGTCTGCCCTTGGTGCTGCCTACATATGACTCCTGAATAGCTTCAGATTGGACTCTTGGCCACAGATTTGTTTTTTAAATTTATTTATTTATTTTTATTTTTTAATTTCTCATCAAACTTGGAATGGAGTTAGCAACCCAGGTCTTATTGTTATAGTCTAGCCTTCACCTTCTACTCTGCTTTTTCAACTTCCTGACATTTTGAGGGGATGATTGATTGGCTTTGTAGGGAAATTCCTGGATGTTTAACACTGCCTTTCTGACTTTTGCTTCCCTAGAACTTTACGTAGTACTTGGCCCAGTGTAGTTGTTTGATATGAACTGACACATTCATCTTGGAGACAGTTTCATTATCTTGCTAGAAGAAAAGCAAAACCAATTTATTATTACCCTTTTATTTACACTGGTGGGAATCATGGGCAGATCATCTGGTGTTTGTTTCCAGGCTGATAAGTGGAAACTAGTGCTAGATAGTTACATGGATACTATGTCCTGAAAGCATGTCCTAAAAGCTTAGTTTTCATGTCATTCATTATTGGTAAAGGACTCATAGCTGAGACTTTTTTTTTTAAAGAGTTTTGAGACAGTTTCTCTGTGTAACCTTGACTGTCTTGGACTCACTTTGTAGACCAGGCTGGCTTGGAATTCACAGAGGTCCTCCTGCCTCTGCCTCTCCGAGTGCTGGGATTCTAGGTATGTGCTGCCATGCCTGGCTTGGGACTCATGGTTGAGACTGTAATAGTTGAAATATAGTCAGTAGTGCAATCTTGTTAGATCCTCATCCCTTTTCTTACTAGGCTGCCTTGGTTTAAATAAACCGCAGCTCTCTGTCTCCAAGGGTCTGCTTATGTTGCAGTGCAATTCTTCTGGAATTTAGAGAAGCTGAGATGTTTCAGTATACCTTGCAAGCTCTCCAATGGAATCTTCCAGCCTGCACCACAGTAACCAACCAAGAATTCTTGGTGGAGATGGAATTAGGAAAACTGATGAACGTGTCTAGTTTGGGCCAAAAGAACTCCCTCTGAGTTCATCTGGGATGCTTTTCTGAGCTAATGCACAGACTGAGCATCTGTTCTTAACATGGATGATGTAGAGATTTCCACACTTAGAAGGGAAACTGCCCAAGGCTGCAGCTGGTGACTCCAGAAATGAGGGTCTGGGACCTGATTCTTATGTGGGACTCCTCACATGGACTGCTTATAGTCAGGTGTCACTAAGCCACACAGAGACAGAAACAACACAGTCATCCCTTAAGTACTTGCTTGGAAGTCTGATACTTGCCTCGTGGGGGGGGGATCTCTTCTCTGAGTGATGTAATCACTCAGAAGTTGGCACTTCCCAGTGACACTTCATGTGTGCTTTGACTCAGGATGTTTTTGTGAACAACACCTAGTCCATTGTCTGGGTGCTTTTCCATTTTTTCTTTTAGGGAGGGCCCTGTTTTAGCTGTTCTCCTTTTTCAGAGCAGCGCTGAACTTCCTTTCAGTCTCACAATTCCTGGTTGCTCTCACTGTCTCCGGGTTCTCCTACAGGCCAAGGTGGTCACTGCTTCCATCCAGCTCATCCTCATGGCTGGCTCTCCTGAGTTTTTATTTCGGTAAAATAAAACTTCAAAGAATTAGAAGAACCCTGGGCTCCCCTCCTCTCCCTTTCAACTAACACCTACTGGTGTTTATCTTGGCTATGATTTGATGCCTGTTTGATGAAACCTGTAGTTAAGTGTGTTAATAGAGACTCTTCTCAGCTTTAGGACAATGTGGACAGACTTTAATAGTCTGTGTTGAGACTGATACTCAGAAGCCCTGTGGAACCCATGAGAGCTGGGATTAAAAATGCTTGTCTGGTCCCCAGGTCACCTCAGTGCAATGGCAAAAGCTTTGCCATAGTTGGTTCCAATCTGAGATTAAGACTTTCTCTTTTCTGCCATCTTTCTCCATGTTTTTGTTCTCGTCCCCAGCACTGTGAAGTGGGACATAATTTCTGATAAATATGTAATGTGGGACCCAAGGTGTATAACTACTGCAGTATGACTCACCGTGAATTATATTTAATTACTGATAGGACTTTATGAGTTTTCAGAGACTGTGCAGAATTGTTTCCATGCCCATTTTCTGTTTAACCTTGTTTATCTCCAGCAAAGCTTCCTTGTCTTTCCAAATAGGGACTTCCCAGCTCAATAATAAATGGTTCAGAGAGAAGAAAATTGGTTACATCCTCACTCCCAGCCATGTAAGAAAGCCAGCAGCTTGGTTCACCTGGTGGGATACATAACTGAGGGATAAAGCCTGCTCTTCCTTATCTGAATAATCAATCAACACATGTCCAAGAATTACACTTGGCCTCCAGCACTTTCTGAATGAAGGTGTGGAATATGAAGAAAGGCCTCTCATTTACTGTAGGAAATAGTTTTAAGGTCCACAAATTGAGGGGGTGTTATTTATTTTTATTTTTTACTTTTTTATTGAAAAATAAAATAATTCATATTACATCTCATTTGCTATCCCATCCCATGCACCCTGTGTTTATTATGTTCCAAGTAGGTAGTCTTGCATGGTATATGAGAATACACAGCTGGAGAAGGCAGGTTCTGTGCTATCTCCCTTGTACAGAACGTATGGGTCATATCCGTGTGGCCAGGATAGCTTACTTTGTGTCCATGGTTTTCATTGATTGGCAATGGACCAGTCAAGTAAAAATAAAGAAAGTTTAATTTGTTGACCCCAGGCTTAAGTAAGTTATCTGTGATCTCTTTAAAGGTACTGGACATTGGCTGCATTGTTGGGGGTAGAGAGGAGACCCAGAAACATTGTAGGTCATGCCAGAACTGGAGTTATGTCCTCTTCCAAGTGAGGCCCTTTTCATCTGACCCCTGCACTATTCTGCGCGGGGATTTGGCTCATGGGCATGTCACAGAAACAGGTTGGAGGCTGAAAAATTCAAGAATAGGCATTCTGAGATCCAGGGTTTTTGTTCTTGTTCTTGTTTTTCACAATCAAATCGGGAGGCTTTCTGAACTGAGATGTTGAGCTACTGTGTCTCTGTTGAATGCAGTACTACATTTCAAGGGTAAGTGGGTATCTTAAAAAACAAAGACACCAACAACACCAGCAACCAAGCCCTCTCATTCACTCCCGTTCTGCATGCTCTCTTAATTGACAGGGCAAGGGACACTCCTTTATTATGCTGCTCTTTGGAATAGGTTGTCACTCTTGTCCTTACAGGAATAATTTTAGCAATTGTAGTGAGCTGCAGACAACCAACCCATAGTTTCTTGTTGCTTTTACATTTTGTCAGTGAGTCAGTTAACCATAAAGGCAAGGGAAAAGAGAGGCCGGAAATGGTAGAAGTTTTTGAGTGTATTTTCATCTGTCGTGAGCAGAGGTAAGAATGACCTGGTGGTTTTTTCTCTCTCTTCCTCTTTAATAGCGTATTTTCCTGAGCAGTTTCGTTTTCATAGCTAAAGTGAGCAGAAGGAGCAGAGACCATCATGTGCCCTCCCCTCCCACACACGCACAGCCTGCCTCTTTCTGCACAATTGCCCTCTGGGTACCACCTTTTCCAGTTGATGCACCTATATTGATGCATGCCTGTCACCCTAAGTCCATGCTTCACAGCATAGTTTATGCTTACTCTTGTGCACTGTGCTGACCCCTATAGCATGGCCATCTTTTTTTTCCTCTTCCTTTTTTTATGGTTCTGGAGATAGGGCAAGTGTACTGCTCAGCCACGTCCCCTGGCCATTTGTCTATTAATAAATGCTCAAGTTAGGACTGCTCATTTAATTTAAGAGGGATTATATGGTGGTAAGTGCATTTGTTAGGTCATTATGCCTGTTTAAAGAATGTGGCCTGTTTCTAATTACAACGCTAAATCACAAATGGTAACATTATTTGTAAATAGTGCAGACTAGCTCCACTTGATCGTGTCTTTCCAGAGTAGAGGTAAGTCAGAAACAAAAGTCAGCCTAGTTAACAAAAGGCACTCAGGGCTGGTAGCTGAGAGTGAGGCAGGAGGACAGTCTGTCCAATGCTGGCTTGTGCCACAGAGCAAGGTCAAGTCCAGCCTGGGAAACTTGGTCACTCCCAGACTAAATATTAGAAATTATAAAAGGACTAAGAATATAACTCAGCCATTGAGCACTGGGGTTCTAACTCCAATAGCACATATGTGCACAGGTGTGCGCGCGCGCGCACACACACACACACACACACACACACAATTTGCTTTGTAAAATTTTTTTATTTTGAGGGTGGATTTAAGTGGACATGTGTTTATGCTTTGTATAAGTGTTTTCCACCCTGTACATCTGTATTCCTCATAAAATCTAGGTTGTAAGAGTACCTCGTATGTCTAAGGTAAAATGGAATATTTATAGTATATTGTCTCCATCAGGCCCTTGGGTAAATGATGAAAGGACATCATGATAAACTCACCTGTCCCTAACCTGGATCTTCGTCCATTATTTGCTTGGGTATGAGCCCATCCACCTCCTTTGCTTGTGTTAGCAGCTTTAAGTTGACATTACGATGTCTGCTTCATGTTGCTGTACAGATAGGCCAGGTACACAGTCACCTGCCTGCAGTGTACTATTCCTGCCACCCCCTTCCTTGCTTTTTCCTACAACTTAGGTCTTTGTTTCCTTTAAGGCACTTCTTGCACACTCAGCATTCTGTTGGTAAGTTAGCTTTTCTTGCTGTGTAACTGGAGGATGCTGTGACTGGTGAGTGTGACCTACCTACCATCTCCCAGCCTGCTGTGTAAAGGCTGTGCTATCAGACCTTGTGTTTGTCTCCATGGCTGCGTCTTGGTTTTTAGTAGATATTTGCCAATGCAGAACACCATAGCTCTTGCCACAGTGTTCATCAGACACAGTGAGTTCTGAGCACTATGAGAAGCTGAGTGAGGTAAAGCCTTTGTGTGCATTTACAGTGTAAATTGTGATGCAGAGTTACAATTGGTAGCTGGTATCTTATCTTCTCAAATACTGGGAGATAGATTTCAGTTGGGAGACTCCGCAAGCAAAAACTCTTCTAATACCTGCTCATAGGAATATATACTCCATACATTTTCTAAGTCTGGAGACAGAAGGAGGAGGTAAGAGGTTGGTCAACATTCTTGTATGTGTCTGACTGTCTATCTGCCTTTCAATCAATTATTTTAGCTCATTCCAGTAAATTATATTTGTGTCTCTGCATGATCTACTTTACACACAAGATTTGGGATGGTGTCATTTTGTCTGGTTTGTTTTATACATATGATTAAAAGTTTTACTGAATTTTAAACATGAGTAAGACAGGAAAATACATTTTACATGCACACCCACACATGTGTGCACACACACTTTCATACACAGGCACAGTACATGTACATACACACATACATATGTATGTGTTTTGGTGAGCATCTAGGCTTCTGTGTTCCGGTTAGTTACTATAAGGCTTGGTTACTAACACTGGACATGCTCTGAGCACTTCTGGGAGTCACCTCTCCTATTTCTTATCCCAGGGTGAGAAAGCCTATAAGGGTTTATGAGTTACTCCAAAGCATGCTGCCATTATATATACTAACAGATTTAAAAGTTTATAATTTGATATAAATGGGACTTACTAGAAGCAGGCAACACACACACACACACACACACACACACACACACACACACACACACA
>OU015749.1:45133987-45145311 GCA_907169655.1 Acomys percivali
TCTCTCTCTCTCTCTCTCTCTCTCTCTCTCTCTCTCTCTCTCTCTCTTGTCCTGGAAGACTCAATCTCCAAGGTGACCTTGAACTCTCCGTGTTAAATTTGAACTCTTGATCTTTCCTGCTTCGACCTCCCTATTGCTGGGATGACAGACTTGTGCCAGGATACCCAGCTTGGTTTTTCTTTTTTTTTAAATCTTGTAATGGAATTGGACCAAGAGTCTAAGTGAAAGGTGAGCACAAGCAATTGCATGCAAGGGTAGTGGTGCAGATAGCCAGACCCCACATTTCTGCTTGATGGCCCTCATCTCTTACATTTGAATACAAGGGAAAGGACATGTTCAAATAGATGAGAAAGGTAGCCCTCAGCTGACTTGGGGAAACTCCGAGCTAGAGGGTTTTGAGAGTTGTCCATTTGGTGTACCATTTTGCCTGGATGTGAAGTCTGGCCATGACAGTCAGTGGTCTGGAAATCATAGCATCCCAGAGGCTCTGGGAACTCAGAGTCACTTGCTGTCTTAACACGATCAAGACAACAGATGAGTGGGGTTCAAGGTGATGCTTCCAGGGACATTTGGAAGAAGCCCTGGCCAGAGGGAAGAGCCCAGGGTAGGCTTAATGATGGAGAAGAGCAGTTTGGAGGAAGAGCTCATCGTATGAAGCAGGTGGCATTTCTTTTCTCTTACCGTTGGATGATTCTTTGCCATTATGGAACCATCATAGAGATGAACATTTTAACTTTGGAGAGGGACAGGCATGATATGACCATGAGGAACCCAAATGGCCATGTCCTGTGCTCAAGAGGAACATTTAAATTGGTCACTTCAATTTTTATAAATAACCTCTCATGTTACGGCATTACCATCACCTATGGCAAGCCGAGAGTGTTTGACCACCAAGAAATGTGTTTCTGTTACATCCTATGGCTTGTTGCTGTCAAGCAGTCTGAGTTATAAACAAAGAAACAAACAAACAAACAAACAAAGAAACAAACCCAGTACACCCCCCAACTCTCTTCTTTCCTGCTGTGTTACATTCCCACATGTCCTTTTTTCTCAGTGATAATCTTGTTGAAAGCTAACAAATGTCTGGTTCATCTTGGCAGACTGCATTAGACTTGAATCAAGGAATCCCATATGGTCACTGGGTACAGTACTTTCATCCAGCTGAGACACAGCTCAGCAAACCCGCCGTCCCCATTTCCTTTACCTTCCTGTCATCCTAGGTCTGCATATGTAGTCCAGGCTGGCCTCAAACTTGTGATCATCCTGTCTCAGCCTCCTGAGAACTGGGATGACAAATGTGTCACCACTCACCGCTCTGGGCTTAGCACACTTTAAAGAACAAGACAGGAGGTATTTTAGACTTCTGGCTACAGTGTCACAATTATTCAGCTTTGCTCTTAGGATACAAAGGAGCAACAGTGTGAGTTCATGCCTGAGTTTTAGTGGATCTTCAATTCTACAGAGTTTGCTGACTGCTGCTCTTGAAAAAGGGCTTAAGCTCTGGAATTTCCAGCTTTAATCCAACAAGTAAAATCACCTGATGAAACTGAAAATCAGCCATTGTTGTTTTTCATTTACAGGATTCAGAGGACTTAGCTACAGTTTTGGAAATTCCTTGTCTTTACAATGGCACTGTTCATAAGTGGACCATGCCTTTAGGAGAACAGTACAGCTTAAAGCTAGATGCTATGTTGGTTCTTCATTTTAATTTCTCCTGCTTGCTTTTGATAGAGTTGAGTAATGAAACTTCTCTCAATGTCTCAAAATAAACCATATCTTTCAAAATGTCCCTTCAAATTCAATGGATTACCAAACCAGGAAGCCAAATTCCTTTGATCACGTATGTGTGTCTGCCAATGCCTGTGTGCTTACATGGTCAAGGGACAGATTGACTTTTCACATTACTAGTCAAATTATGGGCATTTTTTTCTACCAGTAGCAAGAAGATGACTAAGCCACTCAGGATGCTTTATGGCACATAAGAATTCTTCAGTGTTAATCACAAATCACTTTGTGTTTGTACTGTGTAAAGATGTGTCTAGCTACCTGAGAAAAACATAAGTGGAATTTGCATTCAGGCACTTCAACAATGTATTCTAATTGGAAGTGTCTGTTTGCGCCATACTCAAGAGTATTTAGTACTTTGAACTAGACTAATCTTGAGGGGGAATTTTTTTTTTCTCAAAGAAAAGAGCAAGCTAGTAGTTTAATATCTTATATGCAAATGAGGTCTGATTGTGAAAAATGAGCACAATTCATTTTTTAAAGACTCATAAGCAATTTCTCTATTCCTTTTTAGCAGTTAGTTCACATTTATTTGTAATTGAAAAAAGCAAGCTTCTGTTAAAATAACTGTGGTTTATGTTCTTTTTGAAAAATTACCTTTCCCATTAAAGGCTGCATGTATTGCCGGGGTGTAACGGCACAGATGTAGCTAGTATGCTTGTGATAATTATCTGCCAGTGTTGTCCCTCCTGTCTACGAAGCATAGACTAGTTCTCCTGGCAATGGCTGTGACTGGTGGTGGGGGCAGGGTGGGAAGATCTGATGAGGTCAGGCTCCTTCTTGTGTTTTATCCATTAACTCTCAGGAAAGGGGTATGGTTATCTCAAAGACAGTCGCTCTGATTTTGTGGACTCCCCCCCAAAGAAATGGGGTTTCCAAGCCACAGTTAGATGCCATCAGTCTGGGTACAAAAGTCAAATGAAGTAGGTTGATGACTGGATTGTTTGTATGTAGTGAGTTCTTGGTGAAGGTTTCAAATAAACTGCCATTTTTTTTTTCAGACTTTAACTTCATGAAAAGAGCAAGCCCCAAGTGTGAACCATCATAAAGCATGAAGTCTGTGACCCAGACCACTGAAAGTTTAGAATGTCACACTTGGTTCCTATCTTAAGACACGTTAGGATTGTGTGAGAAAAGGGGGAACCAATGAAAGAATGGAGAAAAGAGCTATTTTCTCTTTTTATAAAGCTTTTAAAAATATATTAACCGAGAAAGTGAGAGTGTCACAATGTCATTGTTCAGATAGACCCCAAGTGCCTTCTCCTGATCTTGCGTGTCTGTTTCCTGTTCCCAAATTATCCTCTTTCTACTTTCATATCACAATATATATTGTTTCTGTTCCACATATGAGAGAAAGCATTGTACGTGCCTTCTGAGATGGCCTTGCTTAACTGCTCACTTTAACCAGGTGTGTGATTAGCTGAGCGTGGTGGCGCACGCCTATAATCCCAGCACTCGGGAGGCAGAAGCAGGTGGATCGCTGTGAGTTCGAGGCCAGCCTGGTCTACAAAGTGAGTCCAGGACAGCCAGGGCTACACAGAGAGACCCTGTCTCAGGAAAAAAAAAAGAAAAAAAGAAAAAAAGAAAACAAACCACAAAAGCTGCTCAGGATACAGGATCAAAGCACCGTTGTTCATTATGGTGGGGGGGGTGGAAAGGGGGGGTCTGGTAAAAATGTAAAGCAGCCCAGCCACTATGGAAGTCAACATGGAAGCTCCTGACAAACCCAAAAGTGGGGCTGAAGATATGGCCTAGCAGCTGAAAGTACTTGCCATGCATGCTTGTCAGCCCAAGTTCGACCTTAGTAAGCCAGAGTGGAAGGCGAGAACTGACTCCTGAACAGTGTTCTCTGCCCTCCACACATGCTGTGGCACACACATGACCTGCATTCATACACACACACACATACACATGCGCGCACGAAACAATCATAAACTACAACTCCAAGTATCATGTGATCCACCCATACTACATCTGGAAATATATTAAAAGGACTGGCTCTAAGACAACATGCCACAAAGATACTTGTACGTCCGTGTTTCTCACAGTACTTCTCACAGTAGCCAAGTTACTGGATGGACACACACACACACACACACACACACACACACACACCATGGAGTGTTATTCAGCCATAAACAAACAAATTATGTTATTGTGGGAAAATCGATGAAACTTGAGATTGCCAAGTGAAGAGAGCAGATCTTTAGTGCCATCACTCCTGGCTATCTTTATTTCGGTAGCTATCACATGGGACAGCCTGTTTCAGTTGGCGCCAAAGGAAGTAACATTCTGCATCTGATTGCTATCTCTGTAGATGTTCCCCGGCTCAAATGTGGTCGGAATGGCAGTCCACCTTCTGTTTTTCGGTTGTTCCAGCTGACTGAAGATGTAGCTTTGGTCGCCCCCCTCCCCGACTCTTGCTTTTGGTGGTAACATATTCTACGCAGCTATGCTTTGAAATCCATTTCCCAAACATGTAAATAGTTTGAACTTTCAAGTGGTTTGTCTGTAGGGAAGGAGATCAGATCATCACACACACACACACACACACACACACACACACACACACACACACACACGTCTTCAGTCACTTTTTGTTTATATCTTTTTACCTGAAACAGTCTCTGTTGTACTCCCATGTGAGAAAGCCAAATGTAAATTCTACAGTTATAACATTTGTGCCTTTGATCCATGGGGTTTTTGAGGTGAAGTAGCTCGATTGTTTTGCAAAAGAGAGTTTATGTGTTCAGGGATGTGAGGGGTAAGGGCTGGGGGTGCTGTTCTAAGAGATTTGGTTCAATCAAATCTATTTTAGGTCCTCTTGTCTCACGTTAATGACACAGTAAGACAATCTACCCACTTAATACTATAAGAGGTTCACTAGGGTTTTCCCCTTAAAACAGGCTCGTGAATCACTCGTGAGCACTCACTCTCAAGCTGGTATCTACACTTTCCTTAACATCTGAGAGGTATAGAACACCTAGGGTAGGGACCTGGTTTATTTACCTATTAGGAAAAAAAAATGCCTGACTGAATCTGGACATGCTCTGTTCTTGGCATCTGAGGTTTAATGATTACTCTGTTGTCTGGTGTTGGCACACTTTCCACATTGCCCTATCGCCCATTTCTTTGCCTTGATCCATGTCTCAGTGAGTGAACCACAAGTCTAAAGAGAGGATGAAGAATCCTTTACTAGGTATTTTTTTAACTCTAGTTCTTGCAAAATAAAGTGAAGTTTTACAGTAGTTACTTTATTAAGATTGTTTAAGCTGCTTTATCTGACTTTTACCACTTAGGCTGACCTTTGCTTCATCACCTTTGACCTTTTTAGGATGCTGAGATCTCCTGTGACATAGGCAGTAAATGTCTAGGAGAGGTTGGGGTTGATTTTGTTTTCCAGTGGGTAACAGATGTGCAGCACAGAGTCATGATGTTTGTATTATGTCTGAAAGAAATCAGTAGGTGGGTTTGGGTCTGTGAGACTTTCTCATTAGACACACTTATTATTATTACACATTTTTATGAAGACCAATGTATGGAGCTAAGAGGTGCAGTTCTTGACATTTATATTGCAATTGTAGTAACCAACACTGGGAAGAGGAAGTGGCTAATTCAACTTGAACTGTATCATGGCTAAGGTAAGGCCCAGTCCTTAGTTAAATAGATCTTTACAAATTTAAAAATCCTGCATGATGCATGACATTAGGTGGTTTTCTGTGGAGAGTAACTGTTGACTTGGCTCTATTGAATGTCTTGAACAACCAGGGAGTCCATGTGAAGGTGGTATTTAGGATCCAGGATGCTGACCACCATCATGGCAAATGTGGCATCCAAACCCAGTTTCTTGCTTGCTTTCTTTACACCTATAAGAAAAAAGTGGTGATGCCTGAGTTTTGCCCTGGATTCTGTGCTAAGGTTGATGAACAGGTTTCTGTTAGTTCTCCTTAAACTTTGTGTGTGAATATTTGGTTTTATGGCCTTGGGTGGAAAACAAAACATTTTTGTGGGAAAATAATTCAATTTAAAAACTATTACTAAACCTCAAACAGGTGTATTGAACAACAGGGAATATGGTGTTTAGTTGCCTGCTCTTTGCCACTGCCTCCTAATCTAACCCGAAGTAAGAAAAAGTTTGGAAAACACTGTCTTCTGAGGGTATGTTGAAGAAATCCCTCCTCTTGCTTGTTCCCTGGGGTCATTTTCCTAAATCTTTTGGACCCAGCCATTTGGTGTTGGGGTTCTTATTCATCCTTTACTGGTGTGGGCTGTCTGTTTCCATCATTGTAAGATTTTTTTTTTTTTTTTTTTACATTACCTGTTCTTAGAATCCTAGCGTACACAGTAGAATGTGCGTTTTTGCAGAGCGTGACTTAGGATTATAACAGTAAGGAAGGTGATTATTTTAAATCAATGCTCTCTTGTTTCTCAGTTGTGAATGCAGTGATTGTCTGGCTGCTATTTCCTTCTGGGTTTTCAGGGTAACGAATTTCAGTTTGATCTGTTACATGGAAATAGAGCAGATGCTTTGTTTCAGGCAGAAGAATGTAAGCAGAAGTGGAGTGCAGACCTACTGTGTGTGACTTCATTCCCTTTACTGCAGACAATGCATTTATTGCTACAGTGACCTGTTGACCCTTTTCTTCACTCAGGCAAGCTTGGCTTTGTGGAGACTGACTTCCCTGCCCCGGGTCACATAGCTCAGTGAGGTCTACTGACCTGAAACCCCACTTTTTTTTTTTTTTTTTTTTTTTTACAGAGTATACTGGATCAGAGCTCAAGCCATTAAGGTTTTCTATTTGAGCTCAAAGAGCAACACCTGTTTTCTGAAACATGAACTCTAATTACATAAAGTGGAAGCTTCTGAGAAGAGAATTGTCTCAAGCATAGCTAGGCCGCAAATCCTGAACAAGAATCAAAGCCTTCCCTTATGTAAGAGGAGAGCTTTCAAAACCAAACAGCACCTGTCCTATGTTCTCCATGATTAAGGAGTAAGTTGTTGGCGTTAACAAGAGCCTTTCTAAGTCCTGAAGATGCAGGCAGGGGTTTCTCTGCATTGTGGTCAGGGGCATTGCTCAACAAAGGCTGTTGTGTCTTGTTCTCTCTATGGCACTAAGTGAAGGGTTTGGAAAGAGAGCAGCAGAGATGAGCAGGGTTTGGGGGGCGGCTGCTGGAGAATTGTTGGGCTGTGGAATGCGTTCTAGTGACTGTAACGTGTTTGTAGCTCTGCCTACAGGAAGAACTCAAAGGCAGTAAGTATGTCCTGAGACTTGATGTCTCACTGGGACCAAGACCACGACATTCTGTGTACCCTCATTATTTCCAGGTGAGACAAGGCTAGGTCTCTCCTGAGTTTCTTTCTTTCTTTCTTTCTTTCTTTCTTTCTTTCTTTCTTTCTTTCTTTCTTTCTTTTTCATACTTACTTTTAGTTTGTTTTATAGTCACCAGCATCCTTATTAGCTCTCTTCTCATGCTTTAGGAAGTGTAGCTGACACAAAAGCCATATGCCTCTTGTCTGAACTGCTCAGTGTGTTACCCTTGCTCACAAGCTGGGAAACTTTATGTGGTACACTAATGAATAAACAGGTTCTTACAGTCTAGGCTAGGCCATCAGTTAATTTCCTGAGAAGTCCCTGTGACCCAACCACTTGCCTGCCTTCATTTTTTTTTTTAATTTTTTTTATTTTTTATTTTATTTGCTTTTACTACTTTATTCTTGTTACATCTCGATGGTTATCCCATCCCTTGTATCCTCCCATTCTTCCCTCCCTCCCATTTTCCCCTTATTCCCCTCCCCTATGACTGTCCCTGAGGGGGATTTCCTCCCCCTGTATACGCTCATAGGGTATCAAGTCTCTTCTCGGTAACCTGCTGTCCTTCCTCTGAGTGCCACCAGGTCTCCCCCTCCAGAGGACATGGTCAAATGTGATTGCCTTCGTTTTTACAAGCTCTTCGATGATTGTGGTGTATGCCAGTCTGACTATTGTTGAACATTTTGTGTTGAAGTGGTGGCAAAGTGAGAGACTTTGAAAGAGATGCTCTAAGTCATATTGAATCACTCCCATCCGTTCACGCAGAAAGTGGTACTAAGTTTCAACTTAGCACTGTACTGTAGTCAGGACGAAAGGGTCTTCTTTTGGGTTCCCTGGGTGGGCTGCAATACCCTCCTTTCTGTTGAATCTCACAGCATGCTAGAACATTCCTTCCTTGAGTGGTGTCTCATTAGGTAGCTTAGAGGCTCAGATCTGAGGAATGTGAAAGTCTGGAGGAGAATGTGAGCACTAAAGAAGAAGTTCAAGAGAGGCATATCAACTGTAAGGAAGAACCAGACGACTGTGTTGTCTGAACTCAGCTTTCCCAGACGGGACCTAACTAATACTATATACTTGATGGCTTCTCATTCCTTTGTTAACTTAGGAAACATTCATTGAACCCTTCTTTGTGTTAAGCAAGACACTAAAGAAAAGCATATTCTTTGTTTAGTTAATTAAGGATAGGTATAAAGAATTCTAGAATGTTTTTCTGTGGTAGTGATTAAAACTAAAAAAGTGGCTTTAAAGCTGGACATACTACACTTGTTGATTGGTGAAAAAAAGGATACATTAAAATAAAAATATTTGACAAGTTTAAGCAGTCATAAAATGTGTGACTCATCTGTTTATATTTGGGGGTAGGAATGACTGTAGCTATTCCTGGTGTTGGTGGGCCGCCGTTCTTTGTCAGGCAGCTACAAGTAAGAGTAACTGTCATGGCTCCAAGTCCATCATGTCCTGTCTGGTCCACTAATAAGCAACAAAAATATCTCTACAGCTATTACTTATTCTTCCCTGTACTTTATTTTGGATCCCGTTTGAGAGTTCTAATTTAGTTGTGGTGATCAGACATACTGCTTTCCTGGTCTTTGGAAGGGAAATGTGGCTTAGAAATGATCTCAGCAGCTTGCATTTCCTGAGGTAGTTGGTTGTGGTTCACTTACCGTATTGACTGAGAGCGCAGGTGATTCATAAAGAATCCTGAGTGAGGATGCTACAGCCAGTGCTTTTGAAAGAACCCACCATTAAGTGCAAATAAATAACAACGAGAAGCCATGGTGGACTCTAAAAGCATATTCCACGATTGATGAAAATGCATAATACATGAGCCCTGAGTGTACTTGCCATGAGTGGCAGGATATATTAAGGGGCTCTGCATAATGTCTGCAGTCAACCTTTGCACGCAAAGAGAGGCCTCGCTTGCCAGCTTCATACTGTACAATAATCAGCTCAGGCTTTTATGGTTAGAAACCTGTAGGATCAATTAGAGGAAGTACAGCTTTAAAATTGACCTGTCTAATGTGCACATAGTTACTTAAAGTGAGAAAATCATGACACTATTGTTTGTAGGATGTCTGTATTCTTATTGGTAACCGTACCATGGGTTACAGTGACAGAGTTTGCTGCCATGGACGTTGCCTGGGACTTAGTCATGTTTCATTTAATGGAATAGAAATTGTAAGTGTAGCTTAGCATACTTATTTTTCTACTGTTATGTGAAAGAAGGATTTACATAATTCAGTTTGTAAACATCGTCATATTGATTCTTTTCATCTTACAATTTTATAGCCAGAGTTTCACGTTCCTATGTACAGTGAGTTTATAGTATTTATCAAGCTCTCATTGAACTGTAACTTCCGTAGAACAAACACAAAACAAAACCTTTGTTCTATAGACATCAGATATATTTGAACAAATATTGAAGAAAAGCTTTAGGTCATTGCTCAGGTCTACTTGACTGCTGAAACGTTTCAATACAAAATCACAGAATATAAAAGGATTAAGCAATCAAATGACAAATGACTAAAGACGAATAGTTTATCTAGACCAAAACCAGGCTTTGTTATTGAGGAGAATAAGGGTTTTGCATGGATCAAGGCCCTTTCAGTACTGGTTGAGAATATACACGTGAAATTGTGCTTGGTGTCTCAGTGTCTCAGAGCCCATGAAAGTAGGGGGAATGCCAGAGTCCATTTACTGCTACACTGGATTACAGCAAGACCTCCCTAAGTCTAATGGTCACAAGGTTAGTCATACAGTCATTCAGCTGGTGAAATGCCTGCCCCTTTGCTCTCAGTGCATAACATATTTTCTGTTGACCAGGAAAGAGCCAAGAGGATTAATGACTGGCCAAATGAAAACCTAAAGCTCTGAACACTGAAGGAGAATTATGATCCAACATTACTATTCAGAGATCTTATGAGGTGCTTTGCTTGGAATTGTTCATATTTCACCATATTCATCTAGAAAAGAGCAGTGTTGAGTGAGGGAACAGCCCTTAGAGTTGAATAGTCTTCTCTTCCAAATAGCAACAGTCTGTCTTTAACAAGCTTAGTTCAGGTATACGTCTTTGAATCTTCTAGCACCTTCCTCCATTAATACTTTCCATTTTTCCATTTTAGTTTCTTTGTACCATCCCACATTCTCATATATTCATATATATATATATATATATATTTTTTTTTTTTTCATTCCTTCCAAGTCCCTGTTGCAAAAGAGAAGTCAGCCTTGCCAATCCTCTGGAACCCTGAAATCATATACTCTTGGTGTTGACTCAAGTGAGATCCATTCATGCCTCTCAGATACGATTCAGGCCTTCCCTGAGAGACAAGCATCTCCTTCCACTGGCAAGGTCAGGGATAGGGCAGTAGTCCACAGCTTCCTGACCTGGCCAATTGTATCATCTGTTCTTGTCTTTCCTAAGTAGCAATATGACTTCACAGAGATACTTCCTAAAACTATTCTTGATATTTGAGACATACTTCTTTATTTTCTAACTGTTCCCACAGTTAACTCTTCTGTGTTGTGCCATCTAAATCTAGGCATTTCCCCATTAGGCAACATGTATCTTTCTAATGTACAGTTTCCTACTCTTGGGAGAAGAGTGCCCTTGCTAACTTCATGAACATCAAAAGGTTTTCTGGTAATTTTCAAGGCACCCCTCCTGTTGGTTCCCAGAGACACTGATGCTTTGCATTCTCTCAGGGTTTTCCAGCTAAAAGCTTATTTATCCTTCAAGGCTGCTTGCCCCTTGGTTAAGGAGCTGAATGGGAGAGCCAAGTAGAGGATGAGTTATTTACCTCCTATAATCCTCAATTTCTTCATGGTAATGTGGGACTAGTAATAATTTCTTCCTCATAGGACGTTAATATATTGATAAAGATCAGCCATTAAAATCATCTTAGGGAGAATAAGTCATGTATATAAGTACTTTTGATGTTTCACTTAATCAATGAACTTCCTCTGCTCCCATGTCTTTGACTGTCATCTGCTTTTCACTGTTATAATATTTATATACTTTGTCTCCCTAAATATTGTGTTAATTCCTTTCTGCTTACTTTCTATCAAGTTTTAGACTCATGTGCTTCAAATAAAGGTCCTTTCCCACACTAATTAATGAAGCTTTCTAGAATGAAATTTGATCTCTCCAGGTTCTTCTGCATGCTGGACTTTTCTTTCTTTCTTTCTTTCTTTCTTTCTTTCTTTCTTTCTTTCTTTCTTTCTTTC
>OU015749.1:45145742-45159303 GCA_907169655.1 Acomys percivali
CTCTCTCTCTCTCTCTCTCTCTCTCTCTCTCTCTCTCTCTCTCTCTCGCCCTCTCTCCCTCCTTCCCTCTCTCCCTCCTTCCCTCCCTCCCTTCCTTCCCAAAATGCCTTTGAATATATTTTCATAATACTGATCACATTTTAATCTGACAAGGGAATAAATTGTCTTAAAAATGCTTTCTTTCAACTTCTACTCATGATATTTTAAAGGTTTGCCTTGGTTAACTTAGGCTGGGTTGACAATTCTTAATACAGTTCTCTCTCCCTGGAGAACATTGCCAGCCCTGAGTGTACTGATGTTAGAATTGCTGAATAGAAGCTTTGAGGGAACCAGGCAATGAGAAACAGTAAGTCTTATAATGGAGATTATCACCAGGCACTGGAGAAACTTGACAGCAAATCTTTGTGATGGAACACATACTGGTAAGAATACCCCAAACACAAAAGCTACATTGTCTTTACCTCATGTCCCCCTTTTAGAATAAAAGCTTGACAATTTAAAATAAAGGAACCAATCATTTGCTCAAAATAGCAAGTGCTGGGCCTGACAAACTATTTTAGACAGGTTCTTCTATTTATACTTACTAAAACCACCCTTTGCTTCTTTATTTAATTCTTTCTTTAAGGTACGGGGAGACTCACTCCCAACATGTTTCAGCTAGTGTGTGTGTGTGTGTGTGTTGGTTTGTGGTATTTGTAAGAGAGAAATCTTCCTTGTGTAGCCTAGATTGTCCTTGAACTTTTAAGCCTCCTGCCTCAGCTGCTCAAGTGTTGGAATTAGAGGTATGCATACACCACCACACCCAGTCCCAGCTAGATTTGACAAATAGCTTAGATTCCTTCATCTTGAGTTGTAAATCCAACTTGTCTAGTGATAAATGTGTCAGCAGATGTAATACGTGAGCCGACTGTAACAGTGTATTGCTTTCAAAGAAGTCAATAGTTGGTTTTCTGGGATCTAGGACTGCCGAGCTTTGCAGCCCTGAGTTAAGGAAGTGACAATTTCTTGTTCAAGGAAGTAGTTAACATACTGTATCCCTGTACCAAAGAACTTGGTTGAGAAAGGAGGACTGGTCCCTAGCATCCTTCTACGGCAGGCAGACATACTTTCTTCTGACTATAAGACAGAAGCATGATCAGAGGATTACTTCTGTGTGTATCACATGATGAGCTCTGCTCTCTGAAGAGGCTGTTGTATATCCATGTTGGTCTTTACTGCAATATGGAATCTACACAATAACATGTGCTATCATACTTAAGAACTCGAGCTTGTTGACTCCAGGTGAACTGGCTAACTAATCCAGACTTGAATTTTCACAATAGGAATTTTGCAGTGTTTGGCAGCTCTCTATGTGAGAAGTGCTTGGATGTCATTAGTGCAGAGAAGGAAGACACAGACAGAGGTAGCCTGTGAAGTAACAGACGAACCAGCTTTGGATCACATGGAGGCATTTAATGACATTTTCTTGTCTTCATGCTGTTAGTGTGTGCAGGCTAATATGCCAAGGAGTTGTATGAAGTCACAAAGTTGTAGTTGTTGATGGAGTAGCATTACTGTGCATCATGCTGATGAGACATGGAATTAGGTATATTATAGAGAATACTAGTTAGTGCCTTGGATTTGCATCCTTATGCAATTATGCATTTTCTGAAGAAGGGCAGTGCTCTGATTGGAGTTCTGTTCTTCAGTCACTCAAAAAACTGGGTAGCCTACATCATGGTAATAGGACCAATGAAACTCAACTAAAGTGAAAAGCAAGTGATGGCAAATCATGCGTATCTGCAGGTCAGGCACCCAACTTCAGAACACAGACCAGGGAAAGCACCAGTAAGTGAGCACCTTAGTTTTGCATGCTGCCAAACTTAGGGCCATTGGGACCACCCCAGTCAGTACGAGGGCCTTTGAGGGAGCTTCATCAAATATTATTTAGACCTTCCTTAAAGGGCTGAAGGTGTCTTGAAATTAATAAAACCCTCATTTTTCCTACTCAGTGCCTGATTTAATCCAGAGTTCTTTTATTCTTCCTCATCTACACCCAAGCACACTATTGAATGTGTTTTACTTCAAAGAACAGAGAAACAACACAAAATGTTTATTTTTAATCAGGAAACCACATGAACAAGTTCCATGGTGGCTACACGTGGATCAGATACTATCTTAGCACACGACGCTATGACTTCTAACGTTTCATAGGACTGCAGTTCTTTTGTTCTAAAAGCCACTGCACTGTGATATTTTAGTGCTGTGTGTGCGTGCTTGCATGCACCTGGTGTATGCGCACATTTCTGTGCAGGTATACATGGCCCTGTGCATGCAAAGAGGACAGTGGAAGATGTCACAACTCTATCAATCTTCATCTTATTCTCTTGACACATGCTCTACCATTGGAATTTGGCTGGAACCCAGCATTCTCCAGAAATTCTCCTGATTTTTTACCATGCCCCATGGGTTAGGGCTAGGGTTAAGGTTAGGATTAGGGTTAAGGTTAGAGTTAGGGTTAGGGTTAGGATATAACCTTACCTGCTGAGCTATGCATCCAGACCTACTGCTGTTCTTTTAAATAAAACCAAAAGAATGTCTAAGTGATAGCTTGCCATGCATTTTAGCTGGTCATTACTGCTGGAGGTTGAGGAACCTCAGAACTACCAGGTGTAGTCTTCTGGAAAGGATCCAATCAGTGTTTTCTACTCATTCTTTACTGAGTCAGAGAGTTTCCATTTACCAAAGCAATTTTTCAATGGCCAGGGGCACTTTTCTCCTTTAGCAAATATAGAAAGAATATCTTTCTATTTGGAGAAAAAAAAATCGATTGGTAAGAATTTCTTAGATAATTTCATCATTCCTGAGTCTATTCGAAAGGCCATAGGTATTTAGAAATGAACTAAATAATGTTTTCCCCTTAGACAATAATTCCTCAGGCTTCTGGGCTCAGTTAAAATCAAAACAGAAAATGGTTTCTTCCAAGGCAAGAGGTATTAACTAGAGAGAACAATATTTGTGAGTTATGCCTTAGGCCTGTGGAAGGAAGGAAAAAGAATAGTCTTAGCAACATTTTGGCCTTTATTTGTCTTGTAATATCTTAGCATTTATTTCTTTGGAGGGTTTTTCCCCGTATTCTCTTTGTTGAATTCAGGATGCTATTATTTTCTCCCCTGGAAAGAACAACCTGGTTATATAAGAGAAGGTCCTCCAGGTTTCTACGTTGCTTTCCTTTGCCTGGAACAAAAGTCTGTGGTTAGGACCGGAAAAGCCATGGGATGCACCAAGGAAGATGGGTGTCTGCTCTATCGCGGAGGAGATGATTCTACCCACCACTGGCAAGTTTGTGGGAGGAAGTTTCTTGGAGATGGCTGCAGGATGATCGTTCCTACATCACAAGAGCTGTGTCGATATGTGGCTAAGCTTCGAGACTTAGTGTCCTGTGAGGCAGCTTCAGAGAACAGAAGGGCTCTGTTTGCATGGGTTGTGTGGTCCTGAGGCTCTGCAGACAATGTCTGCTCTATGGAGAGTTTGAGGAATGGCTGCAGGATGATCGTTCCTACATCACAAGAGCTGACTTATTTCTCACAAGTGTATTTTATATTCCGGAAACAGATTTCTTCCTTCCTCTTAGGTCAATGAAGACTGACCTTATATACTTAAACGGTTTTCCTAGGATGCAGAGTGGGTAAAAGAAATTGTTTTAATTTAGCTCCCTAGATTCTGTATTTGTTTTAAATTTCTTTGTTTCTATTAGATTAGCAGTCACTGCTTTTTTTTTTTTTTGAGAGAGAGAGAGAGAGAGAGAGAGAGAAGAGAGAGAGAGAGAGAGAGAGAGAGAGAGAGAGAGAGAGAGAGAGTTAGGTAGATATATTCTAGAAATTAGGGTCCCAAACCTCTTCCTTCTTACCTTTTCTTAATATTTCAACACAACATTAAGTTGCATGGAATGTTAATTTGTAGAACTGTGTTAACCATCCTTCTACTTAAGCTGGTTTTGAAAAGATATGACCGGCATGACACAGAAAGGACACATGCTCTGGTAAGTCCCTTCCCTTGGCAGAGGGTGAATCCTGCTGGGCAGGACCATGGATGGTAGTAGATGACACACCAAAAGGAGTGAAAAACGGAAACAACTGTCTTTTATAAATAGCCATAGCACTGTCGATCGCTTTGTGCCAACCAAACCTGACTTTTCTGACAGTTATGACTTCATCTGAGATGTAATCAGTGAGGTCTCTTTCTGACTCACAAGCTACCACACCGTGCTAAAATATCTACTGAATGTAATTGAGACCCCCCCCAAGTTCTATTCTTTGGTAAATATTAAGATTGTGTTTCATAAAGTTTGTTTTCATAGTCAAAAATTACTATTTTCTTATCTCTAGTTTTTAACAAGTGTCACAAAAGTTGACGTCACGTCAGATATTTCATCACAATTACAACCCAAGTTCGATTTTTAAGGGACAAAATGGTCTTAGTTTTATGATCATAGGCACATAGAACCTTATAATGTCACACTTTTATCCTAAATAGCATTTCATATAGTGCTATAAATATTCATAATGCCTCCCGCCCCATGTCAAAATTGATTAAACTTTCAATACTTTATTGGTCAGGGACTTTGAGTCACAGATGGAAGGGGCCTAGCTGAGATTCATAGCCAGTTTTTAACAATCAAGTCTTGCCACTTTTAGCAAGCTTTGTACTGAATGTCACAAGTCAAAGGAAAAATGTTATTAATTTTTTCTCCCTAACTGTTGTTTGTGACTGACTTTTCCACCTTTATTTTCTGAGATGGGAAAAGTAACTTTTAATTTAACTGGCTGTACTGATAGACTGACTTACTTTAAGATTAAACAATGTAAGATCAGGACTATTCCAGAGGAGCTGGGTTTTTTTTGTCAGCATCCAAATCATACTGTAGTTTGCGAGAGCTGGGTGGTTTTATGGACTTCTGTGATAATTGCTGACTGGGGCCTGCTGTGTCCTGGGGACTGTATACAAAATAAGCACAGCTTATGTAATGTGACTAACTAAGGAACATATATTCCTACTCCCCAGGCTTCCTGGAGAGAAAGCAATGCACAGTTACAAGAAAATTTCAGACCATCTCTGTTAAAGAGCACCTTTATTATAAGTTCTGAATTATTTGTCATCTTTACTCTCCCACCCTTTCAAATAAACATAAAAGACAAATATTTATTCAAGTATTCAAATTTTCTGTAGTTATAAAATTTCCATATTTAAAACCCTCAGCATCAAGAAGCAATCATCATTAGGGTTTACTGTAGTATCATGATGAAAGGTCACATTTCTCCTCCCTGTGAAATCAAAACTAGTTGTAAATAACTTTTTTTTTTCCTATAAAAAATACCTGTCAGATCCAAGAGTTCTAGTACTTGATTTAGAGGAAGAACTGAAGCATAGTTTTTAGGATATTTATTACTTTTTCCAGTTGTTTTTTTTTTTTTTTTTTTTTTTTTTTTGGGAAAAAGAAATCACTGTACCTGATCTACCTGGCTAGAAAGGCATTTCCTTATGAGCCCCTTTGGGTGTAATGAAGTTAAAGGAACATAACTTTAGATGTGGGAGGGATGTAGGGCCTGGGGAGATGACAGAGTCAGCTACTAGAACCTGGCATCCCTCTCAGAAGCCAGGTTTAAAAAGCCAGGTGTAATGGCATAGGCTTGAGAGAGGAGGCTCCTGGGCCTCAGTTTACCAGTCTAAGCAAATTGGCAAGTTCCAGGCCCATGGGGGAACTCTTTCAAGAGAACCCAGGTGGCAGTGCTTGAGGAACAACTGCCAAGGTTGTTGTCTTAGTTACTTTGCTATGGTTGTGATAATACACGATGACCAAGACAGCTTATAAAAGAAAGGATTTAATTTGTGGGTCGCAGTTCCAGAGGGTCTGGAGTTCATGACCACCATGCCAAGGAGCATGGCTGCAGGCAGGCAGTAAGGCAGGACACTGTAACAGTGTCTGGGAGTTGACATCTTCATCCCCAAGCAGGAAGCAGAGAAAGAACTAGCTGGGAATGACTGGGCTTTGGAAACCTTGAAGTTGGCCTCCAGTGGAATCCCTCCTCCAACAAGGCTGTGCCTCATAATCCTTCAGAAACAGTTCTAACACCAGTGTAACAAGCATTAAAATGTATGAGCCTATGGGAGCTGTTCTCATTCAAACCACAATTGTTCTGTGATCCTTACATGTCTCTATATGTACACACACACACACACACACACACACACACACACACACACACACACACGTAGTTTGCATCATCAATAAGTATGGCATCTATGAAGATGGTCTCAGGAGAGGCCTGCTCATGAGTCGTGCTACATGGAAGCAAATCCCGAGCTCCCTGACAGGTGGATGCAAGGGGCCTGTTGTGACCAGCAGCTGCCACTGACTCCTGTATCTCTCACATCTTTTTTCTTGCTCTTCACCCCAGGTTGCTTGCACCTGCTAATGGAATGACACTTTCTCTTTTTGTGACAGAAAACATATCTTTCAAACATGTCTTCTGGAATACTGGTTTTTATCCAACGAATTAAATAGAGGCCAAGTTTCTAGGGAAGAAAAATAGAATGCGATGATAGTTTTGCGAGATTTAAAATATGTTATATATTAGTGTTTTTAAAAGTACTAAAGTACTACTTCATTTTTTGATACTTATTCAAGAAAAAATTCATATGTAGAAAATCACCAAAAAGAGAGACATTTGTCATGTTGCAGCCTCTCATGAGCATGCTAACTTTGACTTGTTAGACAAAATAATATAGAGATTTTTTTTCTTTACCTTATATATATAAATTTGAAGCAATTGACCTTTAAGTAAAGAATGTAGATTCTTTTCCTTCCAAATGTAAAAAATGGAGTTTCTTGTTTCCTTGGAATAACTGATGGAAAGGTGTTGAGAACACAGTGGAAGGTCAAATGAGGCTTTCTTTGTGACCACTCAGGGCTAGTTCAAATTTGGAGGAATGGGTTTATAATGCATGCATAATTGTTTTGTTTTGTTTTTGATACAAGATCTTGCTTGCTATGTAACGCAGGCTGGCTTGGAGCACAACACCCTACTGCCTCAGCCTTGTAGGTGCTAGGATTACAGAGCTACTATGCTCCACTTCTAACCTGTGCTTTATACATCTTTGTCTAGAAACAGAGTTCCTGCAAACGTGGCTTATCGGTGCATTTAGAAAGACTCGTAACATTATGAGACTTACATATGTCTAAACCATTCTCACCAGAGAGGCAGACTGATTTGGTATCAGCCGTGTAAATTCTCAAGCACATCTGCAAAGACAAGAGGAGCTTGTTTGGAGCATACACATCAAATATCTCCTGAGGACATTTTTAAAAGTGTCTGATTTTTCGACAGCATTTTAATTACAGTGTATCTAATGGCTGCTTCTAAAACTTATCCATGTGCAACTTAAGTTCTGCTATTCTGATGGTGTTTCTAAGTGCAGAACTCTCTGGGTATTACAGAGGAAGTGTTGGGGAGAGGAACCACCATGTCAACAGTGAGATGTCAAACACTGGACTGATGTCTCACTTTAAATTCTCATGAAATCGACACTTATTATTTTATAGGAAATAGAGAGAGAACAAGGTTTATTAACTTGCTCAAGGATTCAAGGCTGATGTGCTTTGGAGGTGGAATTTATGGGTCAACCATGGTCTTCTGTCTAAAGTCTCCATGAAATAATTCTTGTCCCTTGTTAACCAGACTCAACCCAGCACTATTTTTCCCTCTGCCATTTGTGGCTAGTTTTATTTTTATGTGTATTTGAAACTGTGATTCTGTAGTTTTAGCTCTTGTGGCAGAATTTATTCTTGCACCTTTACAGGAAAATGTAGAAGGCACTTTCTGTTGGGATTTCATCACTGAGAGAGACCCTAGTGTCTGCTCTCACATGAACACACAGAACTCTAGCCTGTGCATTTAGCACATGCACAGGCTTTTTCTGTGATGCCACTCATTGCTAGGTGACATCCTGTGAGGAAATGCAAAGACAAGCTTAACTCTTTCAATACCACTTTGGATTAGGCTTAAGTAACTTCCAAGATAGATTACATCTTGACTCAAGATATTTGTTTCTTCTCCAACCCCACATTTCTCATCTGTATATATCTATAGTGTGTTTGCAAATGTGTTTGTTCAAATGCTTGCTTGTTTGCATGAAGGCCCAAGGTTGATTTCCAGAATGTTCCTAGACTACTCTCCACTTTATTTGTCAAGGCTGGTTCTCTCAATGGCAGGTTCTTTCAGAGTTGTTTGAGAAGGCTAGTTTAGTTATCTTGCTCAAGGCATCCCAGTCTCTACCTCCCAGTGCTAGAATTGCAGACTCTGGACCATAGGCCCAAATTCCAGTCCCTACAAGCACGTTTAAGCTGTCAAGCTATCTCTCCAGCCAGGTGTCTGTCTTTTTCTAAAACTCACGTTGCAACTTTGTATATTCAGTAATTTCTTTCAAAACTAGAAGGTATAGAAAGGAGAGGATCCATCCAACTCCATGGCCACGCGCCTTGCTTGCTCTCATTTCTTAAAGAACTGAGAAAAGAACGTCACTAGAGAATAGAAAGAAGAGAGTGCCCGTGAAGTATCTTTTGTAGCCTGTATCATTTTATTTTATTTTATTTTATTTTATTATGTTTTTTTCTTATTAATTTATTCTTGTTACATCTCAATGGTTATCCCATCCCTTGTATCCTCCCATTCTTCCCTCCCTCCCATTTTCCCCTTATTCCCCTCCCCTATGACTGTGACTGAGGGGGACTTCCTCCCCCTGTATATGCTCATAGGGTATCAAGTCTCTTCTCAGTAACCTGCTGTCCTTCCTCTGAGTGCCACCAGGTCTCCCCCTCCAGGGGACAATGTGCCGTGCCCCAGGCCATTCTGGGAGGTCCTGCTGCAGAGTTTCTGCGTGTAGAGCTCCTTCACCAGATGAGCTTCCTAGTGGGTAGAGTTCGCTTCACCTGCTAGGTGGTGCCTCTTGCACTGCCACATTCTTTCGGTCACTGGCATTTGTTTTATGGTAGAGCTTCAGAGCTCAGCTAGTTAGAGTTTCCTTCTGAGTAATAGGAGGATGCTAACGGCACACCGTTGTATCATGATCTTAGGAAGGGTAAATAATTTAGACACATCATTTTGGATTAGGAGTGTTCCCGACATCTTAGATTTTAATTTGTAACTTTAATTTATTTACCCCTCTGGGTGCTGGGTAGCTGTTCACTCTTATTCTTGTGGGAAATAACCAGAGGACTGCTGTCCTGGGGGCTCTAGGGCATTCTATAAACACTCGGCCGTATTCCACACAGGTAAGAAGCTGAAAGCATGGGGTATTTGTGCTTAAAAAAAAAAAAATCGACGTTATTGAGACACGTTCTCTTACCTACAACTTGATTGCGTCTGTTCGATTTCCACCAGGGAAAGAATCACGGCTGGGCTTAAAACAAAGAATAGAATGTGGCTTTCATTGTGATTCAGGAAACCAATTTTAGCAACGTAGATTTTAGGTTTGTAAACCACCAGGACTTTAAACCTCTGGGGATTGCTGTATAGAATTTCACACCGTGGGTGTCAGAACCCAGTGCTCCATTCTTGGTTCACAATGAGACTACATTTACTCTTGGCTTCATAGGCTGTAATTTCCAGGTTAGTGTATGGGTTTCTGTGATACCGGTAGGAGAAGAGCCTGAAGGTAGATTTGTCAGGTTTTCTGTTTCCCAATTCAACCTAACGCATCCAAATGTGACATGGAGCCATGTGTGTCTAAGAATGTGGTGGCGTTAGAAGTTGAAATTTAACTTATTAGTCAAGTTTGTATTTTCATTTACTGCTTTGAGGTAAAAATATTTTTAATTGTGGTTTTACCACATGGACTTGTGCCTACCAAAAATTAAGCAAAACAGGACCAATTGTTTGAGGTGGGTTAGGCCTCTAAGCCACTACCCCCTCCCCCATTTTAAGAAACGTAACAGCAATTCTTGTATGACATAATGAAGACCTTTTTTGAAAATAGGAAGAGTACTTTAGGCATCTTTGTGTTTATTCCTTTTTTTTCTGTCTTCTCCAACTCTTAAAGTCAACCCAGACAGGAAATTAGCATAGCATGGTGAGACAGATTTTTGACTGAAGAATAGTACTCTATCCAACACCTGACTTTCAAACCGTGTGGGTTATTTCACTTTCATGAATCATGATTTCAAGAAGTGTAGTGAAGAAAAAAAAAACACCTTTTCTGATCTGAATGGATGATAGGAAGGGGTGGGGGATAGCTGGGTGAAGACAGCAAAGGGTCCTGGTAAGGGCAAGCAGAGCTAGGAGAGTGTCTACTCCGTCCTGTGGCCCTGCAGTGGGCTCTGCCTCATCTTGTAGGGACCACCAGGGGCAGTGGAATGTTAGCTTTTCAAAGTTTTGCCATCTTGCATTAATAATTAAAAACAAGTAAATTTTCTCAAGAAAGCAACGTGTGAGTGACTTCTTACAGGCATACACTGCTATAAAAGTGTGAAAAAGAACAGATAAGAGATTTCTGATTTATGCTGTGCAGTTTTTCCAGAAAGTTATTTGTAATTTGTAAATTAGCAGGTTTTGTTGTTGTTGGTGGTGGCGGCGGTAGTTTTTAAAACAGCTATATTGTAGTTCTAAAATGGCTGTCCCTGCCATTTTGTGCTGCAGTGTTCAATCCTGGACGTTTGAGACAGGTAAAAGGAGACAGATAAGAAACCAATACAGAGCCACCTGTCCTCCCTATTGGCATCCGCGGCTCAGGCATTGATCGCCTTTACTTGACCCCCCCCCCCCCCACTTGCTGCCCTGCAGCTGAAGCTTTCCTTTTTTGCTCCGACGTGTGGTGTTACTTCTAATTGTGACAGAATGCATGTGCCATCCAGGCTGCTCCGTGGCCCCAGTGCAGTGGCCTGAGGTCCTTGACCCCTCGCTCTACAGGAGGCTTCCTGCAAGTTTGCCTACTTGACCCTAATTCCCTCCTGTCTTCCCGTGTGCTTCCTTGCAGAACTCCAAGATGGGAGGCAAGCTGAGCAAGAAGAAGAAGGGCTACAATGTGAACGACGAGAAAGCCAAGGACAAAGACAAGAAGGCTGAAGGCGCGGGCACCGAGGAGGAGGGGACCCAGAAGGAGAGCGAGCCCCAGGCGGCCGCCGACGGCGCCACCGAGATCAAGGAGAGCGCGGAGGAGAAGCCCAAGGACGCGGCGGACGGCGAGGCCAAGGCGGAGGAGAAGGAGGGCGACAAGGCTGCAGCCAAGGAGGAGGCGCCCAAGGCCGAGCCCGAGAAGAGCGAGGGCGCCGCGGAGGAGCAGCCCGAGCCCGCGCCGGCGCCCGAGCAGGAGGCGGCCGCGCCCGGGCCCGCTGCGGGCGGCGAGGCCCCCAAGGCCGGCGACGCGGGCGCAGAGAGCACGGGCGAGGGCGCGGCCAAGGAGGAGGGCGAGGCCAAAAAGACTGAGGCTCCCGCCGCCGCCGCCGCCGCCGCTGCTCCCGCTGCCGCCGCCGCCGGCCCGGAGACGAAAAGCGACGCGGCCCCGGCGGCTTCAGACTCTAAACCTAGCAGCAGCGCGGAGCCCGCGCCCTCGTCCAAGGAGACGCCCGCGGCCTCGGAGGCGCCCAGTTCCACAGCCAAGGCCCCCGCGCCCGCCGCGCCGGCCGCCGAGCCCCAAGCCGAGGCGCCCGGCGGAGCCAGCTCCGAGCAAAGCGTGGCCGTCAAAGAGTAACCGGGACAGCCTAGCCAGAACCGACGCCACTTGCAAACGACCTGTCTCACGCTCTCTCTGTCTCTCACTCTCTGTCCTCTCTCTGTCTCTCTATCCTATACTAACTTGTTTCAAATTGGAAGTAAGGATATGTATTGCCCAAGGGATTTAAAAAAAAAATGAATGAAAGAAAGAAAGAAAGAAAGAAAAGAAAAGAGGATGTGTCCCATCAGGGGAGGGAGGGGGCGGGGAGAATCCAAATAGTATTTTTGTGGGGAAATATCTAATATACCTTCAGTCAACTTGACCAGTCAGTCCTGGATTTTAGAGATCATTGTCTGGAAGTACATCATCTGTACCTGAACCGCTGTCCCGTATACTCCATCCTTAAAACCCCAGCATCTCTCCCGTGATGCAGCTGGGGAGGGAAGCGTTTGAGTCTGCCCACAGGGCCAGTGCCAAGGCAATCAGATCTTTATGAAAGCAGTATTTTCTGTGTTTCCTTTTTAATTTACAGCCTTTTCTTATTTTGATATTTTTTTTTTTTTAACGTTGTGGATGAATGCCAACTTTCAGACGGAGCCCACTTAGCTTGTCCACATGTAAATCGATGCCAACCCTCCATTCTTCCTCTCCACATATTTTTGGGAGTAACAAACATTCTCTCATCATACTTAGCCTACCTAGATTTCTCATGACGAGTTAATGCATGTCCGTGGTTGGGTGCACCTGTAGTTCTGTTTATTGGTCAGTGGAAATGAAAAAAAAAAAAAAAAAAAAAAGTCTGCCTTCGTTGCAGTTCCAGTTTTCTTCCATCTGTGTCACAGACACCAACACACCACCCATTGGAAAAATGGAAAAAATAAAAAAAATAAAAATAAAAATAAAAAAATGTACAATGGATGCATTGAAATTATATGTAATTGTATAAATGGTGCAACAGTAATAAAGTTAAACAATTAAAAAGTAGTAAAGACTCTTGGCTTTCTTTTCCCCTCCCTTCCTAGAGTGGTTGTTTTTTCTTTCCTGAGTGTAACTGAATGAAGATGTAAAGCAGGGTCCTCAAGTGGTCTTGACTATTATCTTTAAAAACAAAACACAGCAAACAGTGCCATCCCTGTCACGTCCCATATGGTGAGCGGGGGTGTGGGGGGGGGGGGGGGGGGGGGGGGAGTTATGGATTTACATCCAACAATTGTGTACATGTAATCACCAATACTTTAAAAGAGCGGATATTTTGAATGAAACGTAAGGACAATCAAAGGCTGTATCTTGAAGGCTGGATCTTACAGAAACATTCTGTGTGTGTAAGTTGTGGATCTGTTGGCCAGCATCTGCGCCTGCCCCTCCTTTAGGTAAACTGATAACAGAGCCAGGCAGGAGTCCAAAATGCCATGATTAGGTAGTGGGATGGCAGCCAAGAGAAAGCTGCACTCTCTTCTGCTGCTTGTGGCTTCCACCTTCTCCAGACCTCCTTTGCTCTCCCTTTGAGGGAACATAAACCTTGTGATCTCACAGACAAGAACTCTCTGATAGCTGAAATGCATAGACGTTTGTGCACATGCCCAGGTAGGAATGTCTACCACAGGCAGATGTGCTAACACGACACCCCTTGATGACTCCTTTACTGGATTAGTGACCATCTGTGTGTTCGTGGTCCCCTTAGGCCACACAGGGAGCAGGGGCTGGGGAAAGGCAGCTTTAACTGCAGAGTGTAAGAAAAGCAGTGACTGTCTCTTGAATTTCTGAGAGTAACTTGGGAATGGTCCAGTCCTATATTGGAAACCATAGAAGAAGAAGAAGAAGAAGAAGAAGAAGAAGAAGAAGAAGAAGAAGAAGAAGAAGAAGAAGAAGAAGA
>OU015749.1:45159313-45171488 GCA_907169655.1 Acomys percivali
GAAGAAGAAGAAGAAGAAGAAGAAGAAGAAGAAGAAGAAGAAGAAGAGAAAAGAAAAGAAAAGAAAACCTAGCCACTGCAAAGGTTCCTCAGACCCAGATCAGAGAAATGCCCAGAAAAATAGTTACCAGGTTTGTCTTTGAGAATGTCCCTTAGATTTTCCTGTAGAATTTGGGAAGCATGGCCCTGTGGGTCTGAGTCAGCCTGGTTCTATTCCAGTGCGCCACACAGAGAGGATAGAGATGCTCTCTAGACAGTTTCCGAGTATGAGGACTCAGTCCCATGCCTGGAGAATCAGAAATGGCGGAGTTGGACCAGTTTGTGTACTTTTCAAGTCCAGGCCAAGCTCATGATCATGTCTAGCTCTTGGGGTTCTTGCTCTTACAGGAAATGACTTTGAACTCTAAATGCATGATCGCAGAGCACACATGAACTATGTAAAAACATTAACCACCAGACAACTGTTTTAGTTAAGAGAATCAATAGGGAGTGTGCAGAGCATTAACCAGTTGTCCTAAAATATGAAACAAATCATGTGGGCATGGGGTTCATGTGTTAGGGGGGTGACAGATTTAACAAACCAGGAGACATTTATAGAATTACAGATTATCTTTAAAATTAAAAAGACGCTTTGAAAAAGAAGTTTATTGTGGACAGCAAAGTACCTATGAAATGACATTTATGTATTTCAATGAAACATGTCTGGTGGAATAGGTTATAGATTTCCTTTCTCCTTTTGCCATTTTAATTAAAATGTTCACAGGCTTTTGGGTGAGAACAACCAACGTGGTTTCTGTGGGTAACATTTACCAGTCAAAGTTGTTGAGTGAGATGAGTGAAATAAGGAGACACACTCCAAGTTACGTGTTGAAAGCTGTGGTGCAAGAAAATTAAAATCTGAGCTACATCTAGTCACTTATTTCCTAACTGTTTTGTGTTTTAACAAATAAGGAAATGTGGTCACCACAGCACAAAGGATATAATTTTAACGTGAATAAAGTATATGACTTTTAACTTTATTATCCTTTAAAGACCTCTTACAACGTAGTTTAAAACTGTTATATTCAGCAGAGAAGAAAAAAAAAAACAAAAACAAAAACAAAAAAAAACCCAGAACGTGGGAATGGCTGGCTCAACCAGATAGGGAAAAGTGTTGGGTACTCACATTAATTTGTTGGGTGCTGGTGTATATCTTACGGAGGTGGGGGGGGGGGGGAAGCAGGGAGGGAGGGGGAGGAGAGAGTGAATAGGAACCAAAATGCAAGTTTCCAAGGTTGCTGGTTTGTCCTGTCTCTGGAGGTCCTACTCTGTGTAGCTGATGCTACCTCTGAATGTTGGCTATAGATGCAAGTCGACAAGAGCTGGGCTGTGCCATGCAACCTGGGATGGTCCAATGTGACCTCCAGACTAGCGAAGGTCACCCATAGGCAACTTCCAGCCATCGAAGAATAAGAAAAAGAGGCAAGAGCACCCTCCATTCTTATTGGGGCCCTCTTCTGCTTACTGGAGTCAAGACTCAGGCTGGGTGGACTGTAAGGATGTGGCTAGCAAATACTATCTGCCACGACCTAGACATTCTTTGGCTGCCCATGCCCAAGTTCTTCATTAGTAGCCAGAGTCTGCTTTCATTGAGCACCCTGGAAATTTAATCTTCATTGAAAGAAACACCAAAGGGTACTGGAACACAGGTTCCTTATCCAGACAGACAACATAGTGACTAAAGTCCACCACCAAAATTGGCCTTGAACAGAATATCAGTTTTATATTATTCCTTTCTAGATGTCAGAGTTTGAGATACAGGAAATTCCAATGATTTCATTTACTGGGGAAAAGACCTACGTAGAAAGCATGCCAAACTTTAAATTTTAGGATTACCCAGTCTTCTGTTTTAGGATTGGTAAGATCCATCATCACGATTTTGATTCAGACCAGCCTTTCACTTTCAACAATAATATTGCAGTTGTATTTTATTTGAGACTTATTTTAACTAATTTGCACAATATTGAAAACTGGATCCTCGGGGACAATCTTAAAGATGTACCATGGTGGCATCATTGCTGCTTTTGGGATTCATCCGAGGAGGATTTTTTTGTTTGTTTTGTTGTTTTTGACACAGTCTTAGTATATAGACCCGGCTAGCCTGGAAGTCATCATGTAGACCAGGCTGACTTCAAATGCCGGAAGCCAGAGATCTGCCTGCCTCTTTCTCCCAAGTGCCACCACTAAAGGCATATACCACCATTCTCGACTAGCAGGAGCTTTGCAAAAAGAGCTGTGGTTAGTTTCATTTGAAACCGGCAGTATTTTTTTACCCCTCTTTTTCTGCCAAGCAGTTGATATTTAAAGTATTTAGCTTGGGGATGGCTCTTTAACAAGGATGTCATTCTTTCAAAGCCCTGTGTGCTAATGGAGAAGTAAAAAGGGTAATATAGAAGGTTTTTGTGACAATCTGGTATGCCATTAATTTTGAAATAAGACATTCTTCATCATGAGATTATATGCTTTCTGACTTTTTAATGACACAATTTTCAGTGGTATGTGAAACGTCAGGTCCTAGGGTCTGGCTGCGTTAGTTCATTCTTCCCTACGTGCAGTCATTAGACTTCATGTTATTAAGAGCAATTCCCACTGAGCAGTCTTATGTTTCCACTCACATCTGCACTCAAGGAGACTCCTAGAGGGAATATCATTGGAAAAGAGGAAGATATTGGAAAAAAAAAAAACTCCCAGTGCAACTGTATTCATGAAAACACAACAGAGCCGAATGCATCTTTGTATCTCACCTACCCCCACTTTCATATTTTTCTGATGCGCAAACATCACATTTGTTTCTTATTTTGTTTTGTTCAAAAGTAATTTTATATTTCCCTCCAGTTCTCCTCTGGACTCAGGAAATTCACTTTTAATGTTACATATAAATCAACTGACATTATCTAACATATCTTTTTCTTTTACCTTGCTCAGGTCAGTGTATTAAAATTCCAATGGATGAAGGACAGGTTAATTTGCCCAGATTTGAAGTAATTTAAGAGAACAGTCACACTTGCTTTCTTTCATTCAGTTTTGCCTTTCCATCTTCCAAGAATTAAGAGATGAAAACTTTCCCAAGAAAATGGGGCCTTTTCATTCAAAACAAAACAAAACAACCAAATACCTACTAATTGTTAACCAGAATTTCAGAAAATAATTAAAATGATAAACTTTTAGTTTACAAGCTTCCCTGTACATTAAAATCTATCCAATTTCTAAAATGATGTAGATATTTTGATAAGCAAAACAAAACAAAAACAAAACCTAAAATTCTGAATTCCAAACACTAGAAGGAAAAGCTCTGCATTGACAGCCTCACTGCCTTTTTGCCTTTAAGCTGCGAGTTTATTAAAACAGAAAATGTTTGAATAGGCACCAAAGACTGCTGCCTGGTAATGGAACGATAAAGCCTTGACAATGCAGTAAAGAGTCACAAAACCTGAAATCCAGTTACATAGTAACACTGTTACTCAAAGAAGGATTAAAAAAAAAAAAAGGCACCTGTTTTGCCTTGAGGAAAATATGTTGACTTGTGATACACTTTTGTTAACAAAACTAGTGAGGGTGAGGGTGGGGATGCAGAGAGAAAAGAGAAATTCCGGAGCCTTTGCCCTGAAGAAAAGCAATCCTATTAATGGAAGACAAAGACTATGTTTCAGTCTTTCATTGACAGAAACAGCCCATTTTGAGTTTTGCCAAGAAAAGGGGATTGTATAGCTCATTACAAGAGCTTTTTGCACAGGTCGGGGAAATTTGATGTGACAGGTGAACCCCACGAAGAGAAATGACTCTGAGGTTCTGTAGCAGCACTGAGCAATCTGCCTCACTCAGCCTCAGAGCAGACATCCAAGAATAGAGCTCGCTCTCAGCCGGAACCACCCACGGCAGCACTGAAGTCTGACTAGTATGCAAATTCCCCAGAGGGTATTTAAAAAAATTTTTTTTTAAAGCTAAGAATAATAATGACTGTATTTTGCTTGCTATCTATTCAGCTGCCTTCTCTTCCAGGAGCTGAAATTGCTTTGGCAATTCAGAGCAAATTCTAGCTTTTCAAAACTCTCTCTCTCTCTCTCTCTCTCTCTCTCTCTCTCTCTCTCTCTCTCTCTCTCTCTCTTCCCTCCTCTCTCTGGCACCCGCCTCCTAAGATAACTAACAATATCCCAGTAAGAAGATGAACTACTAGAATACATATAAAGAGGGTTGCTTACATTTCTGAGGCTAGTCAGAACTTCATTACGTCAATTTGTCTTTTATTTGTTGCTTATTGTTTTCTCTACATTTTGTTAAAGGCCCTACTTCTTGCTTAATTCTTTTCCATTCACTCCCTGCTTGTCTGCCACAGGGCTACATGCTTACATTGGATTAGAACTACAAAAAAAAAAAAAAAAAAAAAAAAAAAAAAAAAAAAAAAAAAAAAAAATTGTAAGCTCCTCAAATGTATCTTGTAAAAAGTTGATTCATTCTTACTTTATGTGCATGGCTGTTTGGCCTGCATTTATGTTTGCAGCCAATTGGAGGCCACAAGAGGTGTTGACTAACTTGGAACTGGAGATGTGAGTTGCCTGCCATGTAGGTGCTAGTAACTGAACTTAAGTTATCTGCAAAAGTAGCAAGTATGTTTAGTTTAGCCACACAGCCGTTTCTCCAGGCCCAGATGTTCCGTTCCTCTAGCTTTGCAGACCCTCACGCTTCATTTGCTGCGGAAGTTCCTTGGGACTCACCTGTGTTTTGTCTATCTTCCTTCTCCTAGCTGAATTCATCTGTAAGAGTAATAGGGAGATTAATAGAGGATGTACTCAGAATGTAAGGTAATTCAAAATGGTCTCCACACAGAATGCTTTTCAAAAAGAAGCTAGAGAGTTCTACCACCAACTGTTTCCTGAAGGAAGAGAAGTGATTCTGAAATGCCATTCCATTTGTTATAAAAGGAATCTTTGTCTGGCTGAGCTTAGAGGCTTACACTTCTAATACCAGATGGGAGGCAGGATCTTTAGGTGCCAGGCCAGCCAGGTCTACAGAATGAATTCCAGGACAGGGCTACAATAAGAGACCCTGAAAAAAAATCCTTGACATATTAAAACAAAACAAAACAAAACAAAACAAAATCTTCCAGCCAGTGCCTGAACTGTGGCCCTGATTCTGCAGTTCTTATGGAAGGTAAGGAATGAGGTTAAAGATTGATAGAAAAAATCCTTCTTTGGGGTTCATTGCATGATTTGACCACTTCCCCTTGGTAGGGAGACCTAGTGACCCTCAGAGGAAGAGTAAGTAGGCTACCAGGAAGAGACCTGATAGGCTGTGATCTTATAGTGGGCGACAAGGTCTCCTTCTGTCACAGACCTAGGGGAGGGGAATAGGATGAAAAAGGGAGGGAGGGGGAATGAGGAAGATACAAGTGAGGAGATAACAACTGAGATGTAGTCTGAATAAATTACTTAAATAAGAATTAAAAAGAAGAATTGGAATCAATCTGGAATGGTTGTATTGGTCTACCATTGAGGTTTACATCATCAGAAAAAAAAAAGTAGAAAAATATTAACATAGTTGCCAAGGGTATTTTTAGTAAGGCCTGGTTCATGGTGTACAGTCAGCCCTCCATATTTATGAGTTCCATGTCTACACATTCAACAATCCAGGGACTGAAAATAGTTTTAAAAAATTCTATCAGTGTTGAATATGTACAGATTTTTTTTTGTCTCTAGTACCTAAATCATTCAGTGTGATAACTATGTATAGGCATTAGATTTGACAAGTAGTCTATTAAAGATGGGATGTATACAGGAAGATGCATGCTAGTTGTATGCAAATATTATGCCGTGTTGTACAAGGGACTTGAATATCCATGCATTTTGACATCTGTGGTGATCCAGGAACAAATCTAAGATCCTGGTGGCTGTCCTACAGGAAGCTTTGGTTCCTTTAAAGAGTTGAGATCAAGGCTGTCCAGATGGCTCAGTGAGCAAAGGCACTTGCTGCCAAGCCTGATGACCTTGGTTTGAATCCTAGAACTCACACAGTGAGAGCATCGCAGCAACTCCTGTAAGCTGTCCTCTGACCTCACTACATGAGCCCCGGCATGTGCTCTCACATACAAGCACAATAATAAGTGAATACATAAATAAATGTAATAAAAAAATTTCAAAGTGCCCAGGAAGATTCATCCTGTCCATTTACTTTATAAAGGAATATTTAATGGAAAGACATTACTTAATACTTTTTTGAAAATATAGTGGAAAAGACCATGAAATTGAGCCCTATGTTATCTAACAGGACAAACAACTTCATGGGAAAATGTAAAATAAGCACAATATAGAGAAAGAATTGTTTTAGAGGACATGAAAACCCAAAATGGTTTTCTCAAGAGTCTCCTAATCATATTACTGAGATATTTGAGATATAACTCAGGGAATGACAAGTTGCCTTTTCATGGGGTCGGGGTGGGAGCTGTCCTTGGAATTCTGTGCTTACTTCTTAGCTTTGTGGCCAGGAAATAGGCTTAACTTCTCTGGGCTTCATGCTTACCTGAGAACTGGAGGATGAACTTGCCTGGGGGCCTTGTGGCTAGGACCAAAGACTGTGTTTCTTACTGTAGTCTCAAGCATCCTTCAAGGCGTGTGTTAGCATCACCTGCACTTGCTTCTGGAATTTGTGAATGATGGACGCCAGGCTAACTCTCTTTATTTCCCTTAACCCAAGTTTAAGAAACAGATTCTCCTAAAAGGGAAAAATCTCATTGGTTAGGCGAACTGTGGCTTGTTCCTTATTCACTCTCTATGTGTAATATTTTGATATGCCAGCTCTCCTCCTATGGTTTTTACTGTTTCACTCATTCACTACTGTCCCTGCTCCAAAAATGTTGCTGTCAGCAGCCAGCAATCATATCACTTCAACTGCAAAGGCCTAATGAGCGTGGAAATTGAGTGCAGAACCCTCTCTTATGGAGTTCAAGAAGTAACTCACCTCAAATCTCCCACATGGGTGACTTAGAAGTATCTTAAAGCTAAGATGTCCAAAGGTGAACCACTAATTGCTTGAAATATTCCCTTTCAATCCCCTGAAGCTTAACCCTGATGACTTTTCCCTTCTGATAAAGAAGTGAAATCATTCACTCTGCCCTTGATTTGCCTTTTCTTAGGCTTTCTAGCCCACTTGTCGGGACTGTCATCTAGGTAACCAATAGAACAGAAATGCAGGCTCTTCTTGCACTGTCCCTTGTTCGAATTACAGTAAGTGGTTCCTTGTGACTTCTCAGCTTCCACACTCACCGCTGCCTAGCACTTCTCAACGGAACAGCCGCTATCACCTTGCTAAAATAGTGTGATGTTCAACATGCCACACATACACACTCATGCATATACCCCCTCCCCCAACACAGACAGATAGACAGACAAACAGACAGAAACACACACCCAACTTCAACTAATTTTGCATCACAGAGAGGAAGTGCTAAGATCTTCAGGAAACTAGGCCTGGAAGAGAGACCAATGGCTCCCAGGTGCTCACGAGTTTATTGGGACTTGTTTTTAAAACTTCGAGATGATAAGGGGAAAAAAAAACCACTAACTAGACCCGGAACTCTCTTGGGTGTGGCACCTTGTGTAACTGTCCAGATCTCCTAGCCAGAAGGCTGGTCCTGCCCTCGGGCTCTCTATGGGGCCTCCCTCTTACCTCTTCCTCCACTGTCTAACGTCATCTCTGACGCTGTCTTTGTCCCTTTGCTTTGCCTACCAGTGCTGTGGCTGCTAGCTGTGCTCTGACGTGCACGCTGCAGGCACTGGGCGACCTTTGGGCCTTTACTCTTGCTGGTCATCTGTCTGGAGTTTTTCCACAACCCTTACTTCCTCCATGAACTGACTCCCTTTCCAAAGACACCATTACTCCTGCCCATCTTTTTTTTTTTAGACTGCTACCCACCATCCAAGCTCTTTGTGCATGCATACCTTGACCTCCTCCACATTCCCTTGTATTTTCTCTAATCACCAAGCTATGATGGTACCTTTCTCTTAAATAGTGTACTTACTTGGTGTTTCCTTCCACTGGACTGTAAGTTCTATAGAGCAGAAACTTTTGCTTTTTTTGTTTAATGTTATACCTTGGCATACACCACCACCACCAACAACAACAAAGCATAGAAAACATCTCATTGTGAAAACTATTGTATGTCACCATGTGTCCCACGGTATAACCCAATGTCCACACATCTTCACTTGTAAGTGAAGTCATTGGTCTGGTTCGAGATTTCTGGCTTCTGTGATAGCATCAATATTGGATTCTTATCGAGGCTCCTCCTGGTTTGATGAAGGACATGGAGATGAGATTCCAGCAGCGTCATAGAAGACTGTGAGCCCTGGACCTAATGACCAAATATTTGGTTTACAAGACACTAGGTAGAGGGTGTTTAAATGACTAGTTGAATGGTCTTTTCTGTGCTTCTGAATAGGGTGGTGAATTTGTCTTCTGCAGAGACTGACTTAACAGGAAGAAAGGGGGCAGTTTCTACTTTTCTCAAATATAGCCTCTGTTCTGTCTTGGTAGACACAGAAGCTGGCCTTCAAACCGAGCACCTAAAGATGAGCTGATTTTATTCCTCCCAGGTCTTTTTGCTCCCTAATCTTTACTGCACCATTGCCTACACTTAGAGGATGCTAGCAAGGTTCTGCTTTGAGGCTTGGCTCTAGGGCTTTCAGCTCAATGACCTTGAGAAAGCCACAGAACCTCTTTAGAATTTCTCTTCCTGATCTGTAAAATGAGAGTAATAATGACTTAATTAATAAGGTTGTCATCAAAACTAAAAGACATAATTGATCTAAAGCACAGTATGTGGGACTGTAAACAGAGATGAAAGAGAATGTGAAGCACTGGTTCCCCCCACCTTTCGCTGTACTTGACTGTGCTAACCTTACCCCACTTTCATCACTCTGCCCCAGACATGCCCCATGTTACTCACCCCTGAGTGTGTGGAGCTGCCTACTCATTCTCTTTCCATCCTGGGTCTCTGCTTGTCATGGTCTGTGCCAGAACTAAGGTGCAACCACTCCAGTGTCCCTCTTTGCCCACATAAAACTCCCTTACATCAGGCCATGTTTCTTCATGATGTACCCTCTGCCAAAGAGCTGTGAGTGCTCCAGGCCTGAAAGCACAATCTCTCTTCTTACCATCAATACCTCGAACATTACTGTACACTAAATACTTTAAAGTATTTGCCAAGACAGGAGTGACTTATGTAGTTTGACTTATCTCTTTTCTCTCTATAACACATTTGCCCTTAAAAAGGATACAAAACTTTTAAGTGAAAATAACTCTCAGTTTTCAAAATTCAGGTAATAGAGAAAGTTTGGGAGGAAAAATGAGGTTACCGTGAGTGTCCAGGTCATAGTACTGTTCGTGGGAAACAACCCAGGACCTTGAAGTTGGATTATCACTTATAGTCATTTCTGACTTTGTTAATGAGTCAATCCTGTATCTTATTAGCAATACACTGTTTACCTTATTAATTAATTTAGTATTTTATGTAATTGCTTAATCTCAACATTATAAATGAAAAAAATGCAAGGACTTTCAGATTGGCGATGAGAGCTGGTGTTTTGAGAGGTTGAGTGGACTGCACCATTGGGCTTTGTGAACCTGGGTTGACTCCAATGGATTGTCAATGGTCTTCCCAAAGGACTGGACAAAACTTGAATATGCCCTTACATGATCTTACTGGAATTACAGTGTTATTTAATTTAAACATGGATAAAATAAAAAAACTAAAACCTTTTTATCTACTATAGCACCCTAGTGAGCCTATCTCTGTTATTTTCATTGTAATTTAGTAACATACACAAAACACAAAAATTGTTACAATTATTTGGTAGTTTAAGAAAACTTTATTATTACTATTATGCATGTGTATGTGTGTAATGGGTGAAGGTGTGGGCCTGTGAGTGTCATGGAACATCTGTGGAGATCAGGGGACAACTCTGTGGAGCCAGTTATCCCCTTCTACTGGTGCACTGGTTCCAGGGATGGAATTTAGGTCCACAGGCTTACATGGCAAGCAATTTCCTCATTGAGCCATGTCTCTAGTCTCTATGTTGTATTTTAAAAGACAAAAAAATGTTATTATTATACTCAAGCATGCTTAAATGTGATATTTATAGCATGAAGAAAAGACTCTGTGCAAGACCATAAGTTATATAAGATGATTTTACTTTAAAAATATTTACATGTATTTCCTCCATCTGTATTGAAAGTTCAATTTGTGGGGAAGTTTGAACTAGTTTTGCTATATATCTAGCATGGTTGATACTTCCTTATAGCTTATAATTTCTGTCTCTAAGGAAACATCTGGGACTTAGCTCTGCCTCAACTCAGGGTTAAATATATTCAATCTTGATTTTTTTTTTTAAAGCTACCACTCCATCCCATCTCATCCTTGATGACAATATTTATGCCCGTTCAACCTCTGCAGCCCAGATTACTCACACAGCCTTTCTGTTACAAATAGCAATTCCTTCCATGCATTTTTCTGTCTCCCAGTTCCCATAGAGTGGCCCAAACTCATATGCAGGAAGGTTTCATACCAGCTAGAAGCTATCATTCAAATGCAAGAAGAGCAAGGCAAAGTATTGTTGTTGGTTTTTTTTTTCCAAATAATTTTGTTGTGTTTTACCTAAAGATACCTTGGCTTTTTAATATCTTAGATTATAGTTCTATATTTTTGCCTGAGTCTGTTTCATGATTATAGAAAAGCCAGAAGACAAATTTGTTTGAGCTTTAAGGATGTAAGAAAATCAAGATACTGGAGTAATGATAGCACACAGGTAAACAGCAGGCTCAGAAAGAACAAGCCTTTTTATTTATTTATTTATTTATTTATTTATTTATTTATTTATTTATTTTTTATTTTTTTCCTTTTTTTAAATTAATTTATTCTTGTTACATCTCTATGATTATCCCATCCCTTGTATCCTCCCATTCTCCCCTCCCTCCCATTTTCCCCTTATTCGCCTCCCCTATGACTGTTCCTCAGAGGGATTACCTCCCTCTGTATATGCTCATAGGGTATCAAGTCTCTTCTCAGTGACCTGCTGTCCTTCCTCTGAGTGCCACTAGGTCTCCCCCCGCCAGGGGACATAGTCAAATGTGAGGCACCAGAGTACATGAGAAAGTCAAATCCCTCTCTCCACTCAAGTGTGGAGACTGTCCTGTCCATGGGCTAGATCAGGGTAGGGGTTTAAAGTTTACCGCCTGTATTGTCCTTGGCTAGTGCCTTAGTTTGAGTGGGATCCCTTGACCCAAATCTGCCTATATAATGTTCTACTTGTAGGTTTCTAGGACCCACTGGATCCTTCTACATTGCTATTCTCACATGGTTCTCTTATCTAGAGTCCCAATAGGATGTCCTCCCTTCTGTCCCAGTTTCCTGGTAAGGGAAGGCTTTCGTGGGACATACCCATTGGGCTAGTATGCAGATATAAGTGAGTATATACCATTTGAGTCTTTCTGCTTCTGGGTTAACTCACTCATCATAATCATCTCTAGCTCAATCCATTTGTCCACAAATTTCGGGAATTCCTTGTTTTTTTTTTTAAATTTTTTTAAATTTTTTTATTTTTTTATTTTTTTTATTTTTAATTAATTTATTCTTGTTACATCTCTATGGTTATCCCATCCCTTGTATCCTCCCATTCTCCCCTCCCTCCCATTTTCCCCTTATTCCCCTCCCCTATGACTGTTCCTCAGAGGGATTACCTCCCTCTGTATATGCTCATAGGGTATCAAGTCTCTTCTCAGTGACCTGCTGTCCTTCCTCTGAGTGCCACTAGGTCTCCCCCGCCAGGGGACATAGTCAGATGTGAGGCACCAGAGTACTTGAGAAAGTCAAATCCCTCTCTCCACTCAAGTGTGGAGACTGTCTTGTCCATGGGCTAGATTAGGGTAGGGGTTTAAATTTTTCCGCCTGTATTGTCCTTGGCTAGGGCCTTAGTTTGAGCGGGACCCCATGACCCAAATCTGCCTATCATAATGTTCTACTTGTAGGTTTCTAGAACCCACTGGATCCTTCTACATTGCTATTCACCCATTGTTCTCTCATCTAGAGTCCCAATAGGATGTCCTCCCCTCGGTCCCAGTTTCCTGGTAAGGGAAGGCTTTCATGGGAC
>OU015749.1:45176748-45246359 GCA_907169655.1 Acomys percivali
AGAGAGAGAGAGAGAGAGAGAGAGAGAGAGAGAGAGAGAGAGAGAGATGAGAAGGACAGGCATTTCACTGAGAGACCATAGCAGGAATTAAAACTAGAAATGATCATAATGAGTGAGTTAAACCAGAAGCAGAAAGATTCAAATGGTGTATACTCACTTATAACTGGACACTAGTCCAAGGGGCATGTCCCATGAAAGTCTTCACTTACCAGGAAACTGGGACAGAGGAGAAGACATCCTATTGGGACTCTAGGTGAGAGAAGCATGGGAGAATGGGAAATAGAAGGATCCAGAGAATCCTAGAAACCTACAAGAAGAACACTATGATGGGCAGATCTGGGCCCAGGGGTTCTGCTCAAACTATGGTGCCAGCCAAGGACAATACATGCAGTAAACTTCGAACCCCCAACCAGATCTAGCTAATGGACAGGACATTCTTCACAGTTGAGTGGAGAGTGGGGTTTGACTTTTAGAAGAACTCTGGTGCCTCATATTTCACCACATCCCCTGGATGGGGAGGCCTGGTGGCACTCAGAGGAAGGATAGACCACCAAGAAGAGACTTGATACCCTATGAGCATATACAGGGGGAGGAGGTCCCCCTTAGTCACAGCCATAGGGAAGGGGAATAAGGTGAAAGCGGGGGGGGGGGGGGGGGGAATGGGAGGATACATGGGATGGGATAACAATTGAGATGTAATATAAATGAATTAATAAAAAATTGTAATGCAAAAAAAAAACCCTCTAAACTTGCAAATTATGTAGACTGGCCTTGGGAAAGCCTTTTTTAACAATCAAACTGGCCGGAATCTTCCAGTCTATCCCCACTCCATTTACACCTTCAGCCAAGGATGTAAAGGTGCCGTCCATGCAGAAAAGCCTGTAGGTGATTTCTACTATCTACTGTCTTGCTTATTGTATAGCTAGATCCATAAGCTATAGTCCATAGTTCAACAACAGGGCACTGTAGAAATCCTGGCAGTATTAAGTTGTCTGCTAGCTAGTGCCACTTGTGATGCCAGGGGGAGGAGGATACCACTGGGATAGGCTGGAAATAAGTGGAAACAGCCCAGCCTTATACAGAATCATTGCCATTATTTTATTTTTACTTTTAAAAATTTTATTTCTTTTCCTGGACTGATCTACTAAATACTTGCAAATAAAGGGCTGAGATCCTCTGTTAGTCTTTGCAGTCCTGGCAACTGCTTGTTCCTTGAGTTTGTAAGTTCTAAGAAGGAATATTTACTAAACCTATTTGCTCAGCGACTAACAGGAATAGAGTATGCGGTTCCTTTGAATAGTCACTCAGTGCCCAAACATTAATGTTCAGCCATGCGAATCCTTTCTCTTGAAGACTTTCTAGTTAGGGTGTAGAAATGTCCATACCACAGGCCCAGTATATCACAGACTGCATGTTTGCACACCTGGTGTGGTTTATGTAGTCAAGGTCAACAAAGGGGTAGGTTAGGGTGATGGCTCAGTAAGTAAGTGCTAATTGTGCAAACAAGAGGACCTGAGTTCAAATGTCCAGGAAAAAGGGCAGGTGTGGCTTCAAGTATTTGAAACCCTAGCATTGGGCAGGGAGACAGGCATATTATGGGAGCTTACTGAGAGCCAGCCTCATCATAACAAGGAGCTTTCAGTTCAGCAGAGGGCCCTATTTAGGGGGTGATAGATGATACTGGTAGTCCTCTGGCCTCTACATGTGTGTGTATAGGTTCATGTACCCTCAGACTCACTTGTGTGTGACACAGATATGTGCACACATATACACACATACATATATACACAAACGCATACACACATATTAACACACACATACACACACATATATACACATACATACATATATACACATATACACACACAATTACACACACAGGTCAATGAGTCTGAAAGGGTAAGAGGAATTTTTCTTGTAGAGAAATGTTATATGTAATGGCATTTATCTTGTTTGGAGTTTGACCTAAGCTATGAACAAACTCAGTTGATCCATTTAAATACAAAAAGCGAGGCTGCTTGGTGCTGTGATTTTAACATTTTGGGAGGATCTTTTGAACAATCCCAACTGTTTTTCAAAATGATCCATTGAAAAGGCAAAGCCATACAATTATATATATAACGCTTGGCTCGATCTCTGTAAGTGGGGAGCCCTGCTAGCAAATGCATTAGTGAGGATACTGCTAGTTCTAAAGAGAAATGCTTAGTTTGTTAAAGGAAAACAATTTCTCTTAAAACAGCCATTCTGGAGGATCTTAAATTAACTTTTGGTAGAAGGACACATTGAAGCTACATGGGTGAACACAATTTCCCCCTCAAATACCATGCATAAGTGATCATATAACAAGTTCTTAGTGGATTTTTTTCTTCTTTTCTTAAAGGCATAGCTGATATTAGAAATCTAAATATAGTCTTCAGTAACGTCTTCACAACACAGGCATTTCAGTTTAATTGGCCAGGTGGATTAACATTAATTCAATGTGAGCCCTACCATCTTCGTTTCAGGGGCAGAAGTGAAAAGTACATATTGTGATGGTAGAATGGTGCCAGCCCTATACTCTTGGAAGCTGAAAACAAAGTTTCAGGAAGACAAAGATGGTTTCAAAGTCTGTGCTTGGAACATCTCTCAAATTCAGACCCTTCAAATGCTCACCAAGTGTCTAATTGAACAGTTGCATAGCTCTAGATAAAAATGGAATTTTATTGTCACAATTCTCTTAAATGGTGTTGACTTTAGGTGGCAAACTAGCAGGGGTCAATCCTGCCTGATAATGCTTCAGCCGGTGATGTCAGCAGTTGTGTGCTAAGTAAATAAAGGAGAGATTTCTTTAATGCCAAATTATACACCCAGGAACAGCAATCTCTTTCCACTTGCTTTTTATAACAATCTTTCCACAATTTCAGGGTAAACACCAGAGGAAGTCCACGGGTAAATCTGAGCACTGGTCATTATTTCCTTGTATGATAAGCTGAACAACACGTGCTCAGCAAATCAGCTGATTTCTCTCGCCATTGGAAGTGAGTGAACTCTTGAAGCGGAAGTTTGTGAAGAGCTTGTTTCTCCATAAATATTTGGTCCAACTCCTTCTTCACTCCACACCAGGGCAATCTTCTCTGAAGTTTATATTTAGTGGTATGCTTTTCCAGCACTGTATTTTTTGACAACAATAACTACAATTTATTGAGGTCTTATGTGCTGGGTACTCATTTAAGGCTTAAGTGTATGCGATCCTTGGGAGGGAGATCATCTCATACATTTCCAGATTGCCAACATGACTTAAAATAGATTCACAAATGGATTAAGAAGGGAGATTGAAAAGAATAAACTTGAAGGGTTGGAGAGATGGCTTAGCAATTAGGAGCTCTTGCTGCTTTTGCAGAGGACGTAGGTCTGGATTCCAGAACCAACATGGTAATTTAGCTCATAACCATATGTAACCCCAGTTCCAAGAAAGATGATGCACTCTTCTGGCCTCTGTGGGCAAAAGGCATGCACATGGTGCACATAAATATATGCAGGCAAAACGCTAACACACATAAAATAAATCATTAAAATAATAATATACTTGAAAACAAATCTCAAGTATTGGCACACAAATTTTCACAGTGGTGTTATTCATAATAAGCAAAGGGTTCAGAAATCAAACATTGTCCAGCAGTGGATGTTATTGTAGATCCGTGTAATGGAGTATGTACTACTCAGTTAGAAAAGTGATGAGGTACAGGTGAGCACTACAGTGTGCCTCAATAAACTTTGAAGACATCATTTAAGAAGTAACACTAAAACAAAGCCACAAAGGTTGTGTTTTGAATGAGCCCCATTGATGCAAAACCTTGAGGATAAGCAAGTCCATAGACACAAAGCGGGCTGATGCTTGCCAAAGGCTGGTGGGGTGAGGGATGGGAAGCGACTGCAAATGGACATGGAGTTCTCAATTTAGTTGATGCAAATATTCTGGGCCTAGGCAGAAACAACCCTTTGGTTATACCAAAGTGTGACTGTGCTAAATGCCACTGAAATCTATACTTGGAATTGGCTAATTTTATGTGTGATGTGAATGTCTCCTCAATAATAATAAAAAGGAGAAAGAAAACTGACAAAAGTAAAGGCAGTCTAATTGGTGAGGGAATCCGTATGGATGATATAATCTATATATCTGGTTCTTCTATGCTATTAGTAGCCCAGCACTCAAGGTGCGAAACAGGAGGAGTGTTTTGTTTAAAGTCAGCCTGGGCTAATTGATGGGTTCCAGGTTAGTTTGGATTGCACAAATAAGATTGTTCCTTTTTTTAAAAAACAGAGGACAGTCGGATTCCCTTTCTTCCTGACTGCGTGGGTTGGGACACTGCTCTCTACCTACTTTTACCATCCCTTCTTTTCAAGTCTTTGCCCTCCACCTCCAGCTTTCCTGGGTTTCCAGTGTATAGAGAGCAGGCTGTGGTTGTTCTGACTCCTCAGTCACATGCATGTGTACCTCATAACAATAAAGACCGTGCATTTGCACACATATACACATGCATTTACTTGGCAGGTCTGCCTTACTGGCGGTGCTAATCCAAAGAGCAAAGAAGGGAGCTACCATAGGGAGTGCAAAACACAACATCTTGCCAAGAAAAACTCAACCAGGGCAGCTCTATAAAGGCGTTTATGAAAGACAGGGTGGAAAAATCTATATAATGATTTTTTTTCCCTCTGAGCATTATGAAAAAGAAATCATCCTGCCAAAGCCAAGCGATTTAAATTCATCTCAACAAATATTTATCGTGTACATACTCTGGGAAACATACTATTTTGCAGCAAAAACACACAAAAATTGAGTTGAATTTCAAAAGAATCTTAAAGGTCATTGTTATAAATGTGACCAGTATGTGAATAACCCTCTTGTCATTTTGCAGATATTTCTGCTGTGTTGTCATACAGAATGTATTGTCTTTTACTCTTTTGTATCTTCTAGAATACATGATTAATTTCCAATATATTTAAGACTTTCCTCAAATGTTTCACACTATTTATGATTATATGTGTTTTTTGTATATAAGTTTTGTTTATAATCATACATTATATATTAGTTCATTATATGCATATAATTATATATTTTTCTTATGTATGATTCGCCCCTCCCTAGGACTAAAATTTACTCCCCACTCCTTATCATCTTTCTGTATAGGCTCGATATTTCTTTAAAATTTTTAATTTTGATCAAATAAGGAGGATGAAAGCCAGACCTAGGCTACAGTCCTGTGACTATCAGTCCATTGTGTAAATTAGTTAAGGTTGTAGGGCTCAATTTCCTTTCCTACAAAATTTATAGGCAATAAAATATGGAAAATAGCCTCTTAGATTCATTGCTGGAACCACTGGCTGAGCTATATCTCATAAGAATGAGGGCAGAAGGACAGATGGTTGATAGGTGGCAGTCTACTAAGCTGACCCTAAATTAGTATAAGTTGGACATTTATTTAGTTATTTGGAAAGGGAAGATACAGTTAACGGATTGTAAAAGACACAGCTGAAATATATAAAAGGGGCCTTGGAGTATGACAAGTTTGGCATAGTATAAGATACAATACTTGGCTGGAAATTAATTTTATTTCTATTTCTCTCTCTCACTCTGTGTGTGTTTTTGAATGTGTGTGAATGTGGTGCAAGCATGTAGGGGGTGTACATGCATTGTGTGTTGGTGTCCTTTTATCATTCTCCTGATAGAGTCCTCAAGGCAGGATGTCTCACTGAACTTGGAGTTAGCCTGGCAGCCAGCAAGGCTCAGCAAGCTTTCCTCCCATCTTCTGCCCACTCCACTCTGAGATTACAGCTGTGTGTGTGTGTGTGTGTGTGTGTGTGTGTGTGTGTGTGTGTAACCATTCTTATCCCTTTTGTGTCTGCACCAGTGGATTTGAATTCAGATCTTCATGCTTGCACAGGAAGTGCTCCTGCTCACTGAGCCACTTTCTGAGACAGTTGTCTAGGAAATATTTTATATGTTATCAAGAAATAAAGGCTTTATGAATGCCTTTTCTGCTGTTTTGACTATCCCCTAATGATAAACTGAAGGCTCAAGGTAACGTATGTTAGGAAATGTAGCTCTGTGGTCTGAAAGCAATTTCTCTCTAGTGCAAGGCTGGCTGGACAGGAAACTATGATGGAGTTTAGTGGTGCATCCTGGGATGGTACACAGGAAAGGGGCAGAGTAGAAAATAGGAAAAGCCTTCCTATTGCTTGAATGTTAATTGTTCCATGTAGGCTCTTGTGTTTCAACACTTGCCACCCAGCTCACGACACTTTGCAGCCAAACTGGAGGAAGTCAGTTATGGGGAGTGGGCTTGATGTGTGAACAGCCTGCTATGGCTCCAGCTCAAGTTTGAGGTCTTGTTTCCTAATCTGTTGAGATGTAATCAAGCAGCCTCTGCTGTTGCCGCAGCTGAGAGTTGCTATTAACTCCTCTTTGCCTTCCCCACCACAGTGGACTGGACTCCAGGCTGGCAGTCGGATAGATCCTTTCCCTTTTAAGTTGCTTCTTTCAGGTACTTTATCACAGCTATGAAAAGGGCAGCTGGGACAATGAAGGTTGGCATTGTGATCTGAGAGTCTGTGATGTCTTAGGAGATGTGTTTTGAAAGGCCACATGGAAAAAACAGTATTGGATGAAGTTGTATTTACATGGTTATGCTAGAATAGATTGAAATATGCATGGCTCCATAACAGTAGATTTATTTGCTGCAGTTTTATTGAACTAGGTGAGGCCCTGCACCTGTCTCTCTTTTCCATTTTCTTTTCTTTTCAAAAAACATTTAGGAAGCACCTGTGATGCATAAAAGGCTGTGTGTAAGGAAGTCTGTGAAGCTTGTCATGGGCATGTCATCTTTAGAGCTGGCTCATCTCAAATGCTTTAGGCTTTCACTCACTCCATTTAAAATTTAAAAAATTTTAAGTAATAGCCAATCATCATTTAAAAGTATTAAATACAAAATTGTGGCCAGGCGTGGTGGCACATGCCTATAATCCCAGCACTCGAGAGGCAGGGGCAGGTGGATCTCTGTGAGTTCGAGGCCAGCCTGGTCTACAAAGCGGGTCCAGGACAGCCAAGGCTACACAGAGAAACCCTGTCTCGAAAAACTAAAAAAAAAAAACAACAAAAAAAAAAAAAAACAAAAAACCCCCAAATTGTTAAATAACAATAAAATTTGTATTGTATAAAATTATTGCTTGGATTAGTATTTTAACAAAATCCTCTGGTGTCTTGGCATTACTAACGTCAGTCCTTGTCAAACTATGACTAGCATATCCAAGTATCAGCTGCATCTGGGAGCTCTTTAAATTGCAGACTTCTGGGCTGCATCCAGCACTCACAAACCAGCATCTCTTTGGTCAGGGCCTAGCAATCTGCATTTTAATCAGCCTGCCGGGTAATTTCATCCTGTGCTCTGGTGTAAGTAGCACAACTCTAAGACCCACAAAAGCTGTGCCATGGATTTTTCATCTCTGATTTTGAATTTTGACAAGAAGTGTTTGGTCTTTATAGGAAATGTAGCTCTGTGGTCTGAAAGCAACTTCTCTCCAGTGCAAGGCTGGCTGGACAGGAGACTACGCTGGAGTTTAGTGGTGCATCCTAGGATGGTACACAGGAAAGGGGCAGAGTAGAAATCTTATTTCTCATGAAATTGAAAACATTGCTATGATGAAAATCATTCACAGAGTCAGGTGAAAAGCCTTATTAGAAAAAGAATGTGAAGAATCAGGTTAAAAGGTTGAGAAAGATACTTAGTAATAATTTGAAGTGAGTTTTCTTTTTAACTAAAGTGCTGTGAATCATTTAGTTTGAACAGGTTGAGTCAGACACAGTATTGACATTAGAAAGTTTTTTCTTTTCTTGTTCTTACTTATTTACTTTTGAAATATGATCTTGTGTTACCCAGAAAAGGATGACTTTGAACTTTAAAAAATACTTTTAAATTTATATATACATATATATACATATATATGCATAATATCAAATGTATTTTGATCTTATTCACCCCACTACATCCCTCCATCTCTCAGGACCCACCGACCCATCTTTCAGGACTTCATGTCCTCTTTTAAATATAGTTATTAATAACCCCTTGAGTCTAATTAGTGATGATCATAGTCAAGTGGATTATGGGGCCATCTAATGGGCCATAAGCAATCTACCAGTGACCACAAAGAAAAGTGACTCTCCCTCCTTCATCAGCCACTGGCTGGCAGTACCTCATCAGCTAGGAGTGTAGCTTTGAGAATCCCTCTTCCACGCTGGAGATTTGACTGGCTTGATGCTGTGCATGTCTTGTGCGGGCAACTGTGGCTGGAGTGTGTTGATGTGTCCATCAGCCACGGCACGTCCGGAAGAGAGCCTCTCCCAGGCCTCCCCTCAGTACTCTAGCTCCCAAATTCTTTCTGCCCGCTCTCGGAGATTTCCTCTGAGTCTTGGCTGCAGAGAGGTTACTATAGATGACCCACCTACAGCCGAGCTTATAGTCAGTCACTCAGAAAGCAGGCATCTGTGAGGCAGGAAATGGGCTTCACCAGATCTTGACCATTCTGGCACCCTGACCTTAGACATCCTGCCACCTGAGCTGTGAAGAAATGTTCACTGCTTAGATCACCTCAGCTGGGGTATTTTGCTTTGGCTGACTGCACAGATGAGGCCTGGTGTAATCGGTATGTCAGGATGGGCTGGAGCTATAGACAACGAACGTTCCTGTCAAGGAATGGCTGGATAAGAGGCCTGCCAGGCTCTTTTAACATTAAGTCTTGATGTTAAAGAACAAATGTGCAGCTCTGATTACAAAGCTCTGGAAGGCTGCGGCCTTGGTTTGTCTTTGTGTTCTTTGAGATGACTGTAAACAAGTACAAAGTTCACTCAAAGTTCTGGGACGAGTCAGATGATCTTTATATCTCTTCTAATTAACACCTGACTAGATTAGTATTGTTTATGCAGGTATTTAATCAACAATCTTTGAGTGCTGGCAACAAAGGCAGGTACCATTTCCTGTACGTGGATACAGAGCTACTCATTTACCTTTTTAAAACCTTATTTGGACTGGCACTCTAAGAACTTAGGAGTGCTGTTAGGGACAGATAATTGGTAATAAACATAACAACCAGGTAAATTATACAGTCCATTAGAGGTGATAATTGCTAAGGAATAAAGGAGCAGGGCAGGGGTAGGTGTGGGAATTGAAGACGCAGCACATTGTTAACAGGTATTTGAGCCTTGTAGAAGTAATATTACTAGCACAAAGGTTTGCAGCAGCAGCAGAAGGAGGTGCTAAGATTAGTTTGTAGATAGCATGGGCTAGAATTATCTGGAGGAAACCAGATATAGTATATAGTACTAGCATACTTTTGAAACCCTGGTATAGTAATCATTTTTTTTTTTTCTGTCTCATTTTATGCTTAAAGTTTGGTGAGGCTTTACCTTGATGTTAAAATGACTACTGAGATCCTGTTCTTGCCAATACAAGTAATTACGTTTTCTCGTTTTCTTTTTGGTCTTTGGTCTCAAACTCGTGCCTCTCCATGTGTTGTTTGGCATCAGAAATGTCCCCAAGAACCAGAAGAACACATTGCTGTCTCCTAGCATCTGTGTTAATTCATCCTTCCCAGTAACTGCTGGTTCAAGTTTGAGAATCTTTGCTGCCAATTAGTGTTCTGTGAGCTGTGGTCCAAGGGCCAAGTCTGACTGGTAATGCTCCTTCCCTCCCTCTCTTCCTCCCCCCCCCTCTCCCTTCTTTCCTCCCTTCTTTTCTTCCTTCATTCCTTCCTTTGTTCTTCCATTTGTTTGTTCATTCATTCCTTCTTTCCATCTGTCTTCAGGGTTTCACTATGTAGCCCAGGATGGCCTAGAACTCTATCCTCCTGAAAGCTGGGAGTTTAAGCAGGGAAGTGGTACAATGTCCACCTTGACCCTTACATTTTTAAATGCTACATAATGAAGGACGCCAATTTAAGTGCTGTGATAATTGCCTAAAATATGAGTTTTGGTGTCTGCCTGTATGTACAGCTTTTGAAGCCTAGTCAGGCACATGCATTTACATACAGCCTGTAGTCCTTGGCAACTTCCCTTCTGGCAGAGTACAGTGAGCAGTTGTAGCAGAGGCCAGATGACTTATAGTCAACAGCGTTTGCTCATTGTATTTTTTTACTTTTCTCAGCATTATGATGGAAGCAGCATCATGACTCATTTTAGCGGGGTACAGGGCGTGATGGCGAAGGCAAAGGGTGGTGGTTCTCAACCTTCCTAATGCTGTGGCCTTTTAACACAGAGCCTTATGTTGTGGTGACCCCCAACCATAAAAGTTTTTCATTGCTAGTTCATAACTGTAATTTTCCTACTGCTATGCTCTGTCACGTAAACATCTGATATGCAACATATCTTCGGGGGGGTTGGGGCCCCCAAGTTGAGAAGCCCTGGCAGAGAGGAACACTAGAGGGAGTATATAGCTCAGCTTTTCACACCACAACAGCAGATAAAAACAGAAATAGCCTGGTACAGAGGCAGCTACAACCTTCCAGGGCCTCCCCCCCCCCCCCTCCCCGCCCCGCGCCCCCCCCCCCCCCCCCGCCTCCCCCCCCCCTCCCCCCCCCGCTACATCTACCTACTGGCCTATATCTTCCTTCTAGGATTTAGGTCTCAAAGTCCTTCAGGCTTCCAAAAGAAAACAACCAGCTGTGAAAAATTTACTCCAAAGACAAACCTGTTGAGGCCATTCCAGACTTAAGCCATGTGATCAAAACTTCCCGGAAAAAAAAAAAAACAAAACCAAAAAGTCTGTATCTGCATAGACTGTTTATCAATGCAGAAATTACCACTCTCATAATGAAAATAAGAAAAAGGAATAAGAGCTAGTTTGTTCTGAAGCCATTTTGAGTGGCAGATTCATGTTCCAACATGAAGGCTTCATGGAGTTGAAGAAGTTGTAAATCATGGCAAGTTTAAAGTACATTTGTGGGTACAGAGAAACAGTCACTATAGGAAGGGGAGACTTTGTTTAGGTCTCAAATGCTATCTGATGACATTTTTACTTTTTCTGCTGATGGAACCTAGTGGGACGGCCAGGTCGGTAGATTCCAAAAGGTTTTAATCTATTAGTCACAGGATGTTAGTTTTGACCTCAAAGGTAGATACGGAAGGAATGGCTGTTCTGGGGGTGCTAAAGCTAGCCCAAGATAAGGTTATTAGCCTTTCGACCTGCAACATTCCAATCTCGCCATTGTATCCATCAGTCAGTCAGTCTCTGCAGACAACATCTCTTCAGGAGTTTTCATTAACAACCGCAGCACTCCTTAAGCTTAATGTGCAGTAGAGCTCACTGACCCTGGCTCTCTCCATGCCTCTCTTGTCTGAAGCCAGCATGTGACATTCATTCTCTGTTGGGGTAACTCAGGGTCACAGAGGCCAATTCATGATTTAGCATAATGCTGTGCAGGGAAGCTGAAGGCCCAGGTTTCCATATGCAAACTCCATATGCATATGCCAAGAGAGAACTTGACTCCCAGGTAGTTTGTATTCACATTTTTGTCTCAAGATCTAGGACACCTATTTTCTTAGCATTTGAATATGGCTCTGTGTTGAGGGGAAGGGACTGTGTGGCAGAAGACTGGCTGCCACTGTTGGTTCTGTCTAAAATGCTGTGGTATGGAACCGGTTGATGATCTCAAATTGTTTATATGAGTACTGTGGTCAAGAAACCTGGCAGGCGTCATTCTACCTGAGATTCTATGTCTGTAGGTTCAGGCCTTCGCTTCCCAACAAAGGTTCTTTCTTCAGAGTTGTGTGAGTCAAAGACACAAATGCACTGTGAACCAAAGTGAGGCCCATGAACGCTGCTGGATCATCTGCGGCAAGACAGACTGATCAGCATCTTCCCTTTGCCCTGACTTTTCTGCTTCTTCATCAGCCAGCATCCTTATTTGCTTACTGTTAGCGTACTAGCCCTGGACTTGTGATGTGTGCTAAAATTAATCCTTTAAATCCCTTATTAATGTCTGCAGAGGCAAGCAATTGTGCACAAGCAACAACACTGTTAGCACAAAGATGAATATTTCACTTTGGCTTTAATTTGACATTAATTTAATTATATGAATATCTGGAAATGACACAGTTTCACCTTACTTTCCCCTGGGGAAATGTCATTGAATTCTTAATTCTTTTCAAGGAGACTGTCTGGGATTATTTGTGTAGTCTAGTTCATGATTTTATGGTTTGCTTTTTCACATGGCCAGCTGGGCTGTGACTCTGCACTGAGGGACTGTGTGTGTGTGTGTGTGTGTGTGTGTGTGTATGTATGTGTATGTATGTGTTTTCTTTCTTTTTAAAAGTATTTTATTAATTTATTCATATTACATCTCAATGGTTATCCCATCCCTTGTATCCTCCCATTCCTCCCTCCCTCCCATTTTCCCCCTCAGTCACAGCCAAGGGGGTCTTTCCTGTCTTGTTGGGTCTAAGTTTCCAAATGAAATTTAATATCTATGCTATCTCAGCTTTAACAGCTTAACTTCTTTATCTTCAACTAAAATGAGCTTATCCCCATTTTAAGTAAGTCAGTTCCCCCATAGAAGAAGCAGAGTTTGAAAGCTAGCAAAATCCAGTTCCCGCCTCTGCTGGCAGAGAAGAGAAGATAGTACTAGGTGAAGGACAGAGACAGCCGCATGGGCTCCTGGGGCAGGCTGCTCTTTCCCTCCTTCTCCCCGTGCTGCTCCTTCTCACGCCCCTCCTTCTCTTTATCCTTCTTCTAATTCATATGCACTTTTTATTGTGAAGCATTTAAAAGACAAGGAAAAAAAAAGATGGAACATATCAGTGATTTCTTTGTATTTATCCAGCTATATTCAGTTGACATTTGCTTTACTTATGTACCGTATCCAGTCTCCATCCATCCCTCATATGTCTTTCTGGGTATCTCTTCATATCTCCAGCTATCCCATTCTGACTACGCTATCATCAACCTTCCTACTTTTCTTTTTAAAGTGTTTTGTAAATGAGGTGCAGATCTCAGTTCATAAGTGCTTTAGCATTCACATCCTCAAATATACCCCTGTACATGCTCATTATGTTTAAAATTAATTACCAATAATCTCTGGATATTATTAAGTATTCATGTTTATTGAGTTTATATTTAAATTACTATATTTTCATCTGGGAAATTCTATCTTCTGAAAGTTTTCTTCTTTCCGGATTAGGTTTTGAAGCTTTTTGGAAAAACAAAACAAAACAAAACAAAAACAAGCAAACAAAACCACCTAACAACAACAAAAAAATCCCACCTATTTAGAAATGATCAAATGTACTCATTATTCACAATGTGACCTGTAATTGCTTCTCTAAAGTTTCGTGTGTTTATTTAAGTTTAGTATTGGAGGTCAACCCTCTGCCCCCTGCTCCTGCCCTCATGCCTTTCCTGAATTTTGGATGAATGTGCTTGTTTCTTGGAGATTGCCAGAGGGAATTATTTGGGGTTGGGTTTGAACTTAAGATCCTCTGGGATGTGACTTTGCTCTTGTTGCAGCAGAGGTAACTTTGATCCAGTGTTCTGCATGTTTCTGATAACATGAGAGTACAATTTTGAGCCAGAAAACCATCTGAGGGACAGAGTTTCTTTTCTATTTGGTAATCACATCCTTGAAATAGAGCTGAGGTGGGAATTCTGGGTTGGTTCTGGTCTCCTTTTGTGACAGGCGTGTATCTTGTTTGCCTCCGAATTCTCAGTTTTAGGTCTCCCATTTCCTAACTTGGTTGGGCCCCAGACTCTGTTATATCACTGAGGTTCAGTGCAGAACCCTCAGAACTCAGCCACTTTCTGAGTAACTCAGTTCCCAGAGCTTCTGGAGTCCACGTATGAGGGTACCTGGTATGATGCTCATTCTGCCAGAAAGAGGTCCTCCATGATTCAATGAAGAAGATGGCCAGATTTATGAAAAAGAAAGGGACTCTCAAGGTTCGAATAGATTTTAACTCTTACGTTAGCTTATAATGATGAAGAGTTGAATGATAACATTTTCTATTCTATCAAAAATCATTAAGAATGCATTGAGATCATCTGGCCAAGCATGGAAGGCTCCAGGTTTTGCAGGAATGGAAGTTGATGTTCAAATGGGTTGTCTTGGTCATTCTAAATCAAGAAGAGACTAAACAAAGTCCACTTAGTACTTAATAGTTATAGTTAACAGTAGAAGGGTTTCTGCTTTTGTGTTTGTAGCAGAAGCCTGTTTCCACCAAGGATAGGTGTCCACCAAGGATAGGTGTCCATGTGTAACCCATGTTGGCCTTGATCTCAGCCACTTCCTGCCTCAGCCTCCAAAATTCTGGGATTATAGACAAGTGATTCCTTATGTGGCTTTTAGGTGACTTCTTTCTGTCAAGAGAAGATGGCTTCTAGGGGAAGCCAGGTGTCTGGTAGTTGCTCCTGTTCGTTTGAAGGAAGCCAGGATCTATAGTTTGAATCAAGTTTTAAAGTGTTAGAAGGCAGAAGAGCAATGCTGTTAGGTGGTATTATTTTAAATATTTGAATTTTGTGACCAGGAAATAAAAAAAAAAAGCCACATCTTTCTTTATATTTCTTTTCTCAGTGTGGTTCACTAGGATATCAGCCTTTGAGTTGCTGTGGATTTATTAATGCAGATTTCTAATGCATTTCCACTAGAGCGATTCTATAGTGGTAGCAGTAATGCATAGAGAGAAGTAGCTTCTGGTCTTCTTGTTTGAGATACAGAGATACCACGCCTGGTTTGGTTATGTATAGGTTGGGTGCTAGTGCAGGATTTCCATATATCTGCTTCCTGAAGAGAGCAAGGATCTGGTTTATTCCATAGTATCTGACAGTTTTAAGCCACAGCACACTCAAGTTCAAGTAACTGAATACGGATACTTGTTTTCATTCTTACTTGAGTAAGTCTTTCTTACAGAGTTCTCAAAATAAGAATGAAGTGGGAAGTTTCCTTTTACAAAATAAGAAAAAATTTTTTTTTGTTTTGTTTTCAGGTGCTGGTGATTGAGTCCATAACTTTCAGCATGCTAGGCAAACTCTTGATTATAAAGCCACGTCTTCAGCTAAAGCACCATGATTTTGAATTTTTCTTTTTGAGCACTTAAAATGTTGGTGAAAAGATCAGCTGGGAATAGAAGCTTCTCCCATGTACGTTGGTGAAAGAAAATAGGACGATACACAGTGATTTCTCTTCTTTCAAGAGACACTAGCTGAGCTGTAAAACTAAAATTAGTCACACATCTCTAAATGCTTTCCTGTGCCTCGTTAACAGCGGCTAGACAGCACAGGGGAGAAGTGAATGCTGTACGGGATGATAAGGGCGTGGGAGCATCTGTGTCTGGTCCTGCTTCAAAGCATCGAAGCCTCACATCTAGATAAGGGAAATCCATCTTTGTGCACTTTGGTTGAACTTGCCCTCTGGCTTGGTATTGGGAAGCACTGAGCATCAAGACTTACAAACTCCTACGTCACCATCAATCACCTATACATCCTTCACTCTCTGCGTTCTGTCTTCATCACTATCATCTTGGGCAGAGCCCTCAGTTCAACTGCATCCGCCTAATATTCTGTTAAAAATAATTCAACCAGCTAGAATGCTGTTCTTTTTCTCTCCTTGACCTGCTTATGTGGTCTAGCATTCTATTAATCCCTCCTAAAAACACTTAGCTCTTACTGTACAGCCCTCAAAAATACCAGACAGTCCCCATGATGGCTGCAGAGAAAAAGTTCAGAATGCTGAAGCTTATCCCTAGGCCCTTTGGAAATGGACCTCACTTCCCCATCGAAGGTCACTGCTTCCAGTTCCCTAGTGCGACACTTCTCTAAAGGGCTCTCATTTGTTGTTTGTAACCAGCTCCTTTTTAGATACACTATTGTAAACACCAAATTCAATACTTATTTTATAATGTGAAACAGAGAAGAAACCTTAAGGATGTAGGAAACTTAAGGTACTAGTAATAGCTATACGGCTTCCGCAAAGCCTGCTGTTAACCTTCCTATGACAATTCTGTCATCACAATAAGGAGAGGGATGTGACTAACTCTGTCCTTTCTGGCAGCAGACAGGATCATGTGGGCAGCCTCGTCGCTGTAGGAATTCTTCCTCACATGTCTTTTTTCCTGTCACCATTGTTTTGAACTCTCTTGCTTGGCATTTCTTAATAATATCATCTGCAATCCCATGTTCCTGAGGATCTGCCATCCTCGGAACAGCTGGGTTATTCTGATTGATGCTCATGCAGGTATGGCGTCACTTTGAACATGATTTTCAGTTTGATGAATGATCTGAAGGCTTCTGCTGCATGGGTGGTCTTGTCCATCACATAATCCCCCTGTTAATTTTGGAAGAGTCTCATATTCTCATGTTCATTATCCTGAAATTTGCTTTGTTTATTAATTCTTGCTCCATTATTCTGAAAAAAATCTTGCAATCAAATTTATAATTTTGTACTGAAGTATCATCTGCTTTATGTTTATGAAGTGTTTTACTTTACTTTTAGGGCCTATATAATTTCCATATAATGTGTTAAATTATGGTATTATTTGTGAAAAAAGTAAATATACATCATATTTTTAATGAAAGGTACATGGCAACGTGAGCTTAAAAGTTTAGCGATCATTTAAAATTTTTCCTGTTAATATTTGTCATGCTATATAATATGTGAATATGTTTTTCAAAGCATTTATTTATTTTCATTTTATGTGTAGGGGTACATTGTCTGCATGTACGGATGTGTACCATGTGCGTGCCTGGGATCACAGAGGCCAGAAGAAGGCTTCAGATTCTTCTGTTTCTGCAGCTACAGGTTGTCCTGAGCCCCCAGGTCTGGGCGGGGCACCAAACCATGCTTCTCTGAAAGAGGAGCAAGGGTTCTTAACCACTGAACCATCTCCCAGCCCCACCACCACGCTTTTAAACATCGATTATTGGTCAGTCAGTGGTGGTGCACATCTTTAATCTCAGCACTTGGGAGACAGAAGCAGGTGGATATCTGTGAGTTTGAGGCCAGTCTGGGCTATAAAGCAAGTTCCAGGACAGTGAGGACTGGTACACATGGAAACCCTGTTTTGAAAAACCAAAAAAAAAAAAAAAAAAAAAAAACAAAAAAAAAAACCAAACCTTTATTGTATATTTTATGAAATCTACTCATTTGAATTATTCAAGTAAATTTATAGTATATTTGGAAGATTATGAAGTTTTTTTTTTGCAGAATTCAACTTACATTTTTTATTAACTCCTAAACATCTAGTATGTCTACTGCAGACACTTTTTTCTTACCTCTGTGTTTAGTCAACCAATAATATATGATTAGTCTTTATAGATTTATCCTTCCTAGACTTTGAGTGTAAGCGGAATCTTATAAATCAATGGCCAGTGTCTTGTGACTGATTTCTTGTACTTTGAGCATGCTTTTTAGATTCCTTCATGAGGTAGTATGTACTAACCCTTCAATCACTTGTGCTTCTCTGCATGACGACAACGCATTCAGCTCATCACCCTCACTTGATGACCATTTGGAATATTTCCAAATGGCTAATGAAGAATAATGTTGCTGTCAGAGTTCTTGATGATGGCCATCAGGAACCCTTATTTACTGCTAGCAGGGCTGTGAGCTAGAATAGCCATTATGGAAAGCAGAATTTCTCAAAGAAGTAAAAATAGGACCGCTGTGTGACCCAGTTATCCAGCACTGGGGCATTTTCCTCAAGGATTGCGTTTTCTACTGCAGAGAGACTTGCACATCCATGCTTATTGCTGCTGTGATCCCAGGACTGAGGAAATGGAAACAGCCTAGATGACAGGAGAGTTAAAATGTGGTGCATATAAACAGTGGGATTTTGCTCTGATATTAAGAAAAATGAAATCATAAAAATTCCAGGGACATAGATGGAGCTAGAAAGTACTGTATTCAGGGAGGTCCTGCACTCTCAGAAAGAAGGAGTTCTCCATCGTATGTGGGCACGCTCAGAAAGACGATAGCAGTGAGTTCTCCATCCTATGTGGGCCCTGTGTTGTAATATTTATACATGTGTAGATAAGCGTGGATAAAGATGAAACAACTAGAAAGGAGACAGTGGGTAAGAAGACATGTGGAGGGTGGGGAGCGGGCTGTGGAAGAACACAGGCTCAAAAGCAGAAAAGAGAAGGGCAGGGAGACAATTGGAGGACATGTTTTGTTTGAAAATGTTACTATACTGCTTTGCTTTACTTGATAATTTACAAAATGAAAATAAAAGAATAATGTTGATATGCACATTCACAGGGATATGTGCTTTAATTTCTCTTTTGGATTAGTTGCTAGGAATGAAATTGCAACTGGGCAGTGGTGGCGCACGCCTTTAATCCTAGCACTCTGGAGGCAGACACAGGTAGATCTCTGTGTGTTCGGAGGCCAGCCTGGTCTACAGAGTGAGTTCTAGGACAGCTGAGGGCTACGCAGAGAAACCCTGTCTAGAAAACAAACAACCAAAACAAACAAACAAACAAACAAACAAACAAACAACCACATGAATGGAATTGCTGTGGCTTTAGTGACATCATGTTTACTTTGTGATTACGTTTGCCTTTCGAAGAAGTGGTCACATGGCCATTTGAAGTGGATCCACCATGGAAACTGTATCAGTAAGTTTTGAACATGCTTGTTAGTCTTGTCACCATAGTTGATGTGAGTGGTGTGGTGTTTCATGGTGTTTGTTTATTTTGCTTTTCCTTATTGGCCAATGTTGTATTCTAACATATGCCCTCATTTCTAAGACATCCTTCAAGTTTGCTATAATTCTCTTCTCATATTTTCACCAAGTTGATGAATCCTCCACAGCGACAGGTGCTAGATTATGCTAGGTTCTCACTGGGTTGTTCTCATATGAGCGACACAACTGTCAAAATGGATAACCATGTTTTTTTTTTTTCAGTCCATGTTTTATTTTTAATTAATTTATTCTTGTTACATCTCTATGGTTATCCCATCCCTTGTATCCTCCCATTCTCCCCTCCCTCTCATTTTCCCCTTATTCCCCTCCCCTATGACTGTTCCTCAGAGGGATTACCTCCCTCTATATATGCTCATAGGGTATCAAGTCTCTTCTCAGTGACCTGCTGTCCTTCCTCTGAGTGCCACTAGGTCTCCCCCTCCAGGGGACATAGTCAAATGTGAGGCACCAGAGTACTTGAGAAAGACAAATCCCTCTCTCCACTCAAGTGTGGAGACTGTTCTGTCCATGGGCTAGATCTGGGTAGGGGTTTAAAGTTTACCGCCTGTATTGTCCTTGGCTAGGGCCTTAGTTTGAGCGGGACCCCATGACCCAAATCTGCCTATCATAATGTTCTACTTGTAGGTTTCTAGGACCCACTGGATCCTTCTACATTGCTATTCTCCCATTGTTCTCTCATCAAGAGTTCCAATAGGATGTCCTCCCCTCGGTCCCAGTTTCCTGGTAAGGGAAGGATAACCATGTTTTTGTAGATCGCATCTATACTGGTATTTTAGTTCATTGGCTCATAAACTTAAATGTCCCCCCACCAAACCTTGCTGGAAAATGTGTAGAGGGGGTCAAGCTGAGGAAAACGGACAGTCAGGAAGAGATTATGCCTTATTCATAGGGACATAGAAGTTGATTCAAAAATACTGCATACACCAAGGAAATGAACTAACCTCTGGACGGCCGACTAGTGCACCTGGGGAGAGGTACACCCCTACCTAAGTTAAAGCCATTCAGGACATAACTAGTGTGTGTTTCTTTGCCAGGCTGGCGCTGTGGAAACCACCTAGAAAAGATTCAGTAAGTCTTCTCGCCTCTTCTGTTCAATATCCCAGAGCCAAATGAATCTCATTACCAGCTACCACACCGAACCTTTCAGAGATTTTTCTTTCGTGTTGGGGCATCTCTATGCACTACATCTAATTTTGCCTGGTATGGAGCCAGAGCAACCCTCCTCCTATTGTGTCAGTGCAGAACTCACGCCCTAAGCATCATCACCTCTTTGCTCTCACCATTTCATCTTCTGAAGGAAATGGTATCTTTAGCTGGCCACTTCCTTACCCTTCTCTGCTCACACTCAGTGCAGTTTGCTAAGCATTTGATTTCCCTTGAATCCCATTTTATTCTTGTCAGAGCACACTTTATATTTTATTGTAGTTCCCTCTTTTCTAGATTGGCTTCACTACTATTTCAGAGTTTGCCTACATGGGTTATAACAGGGCTATATTCTCTAGGCTATATTCATTGTTGTACAGAGGAAGTGAGGTGAGGGCTTCTGTGGCAGCATCCTGGAGAGCGACACTGTTGAGTAATGCTACTAAACACTACTGGGAAGGGGGTAATGGAATCTCCACTTACTTGAAGACCAGGTTAACTTATAATGTTTTACTCAAATTCTCCTCTGAATTTAGTGCGTAGGAAACATGGGGCACTGTTTCTAGAGTGGCTTTTGTTTGAGGTGGTATGGAAGATACTATCTGGAGCCTGGAGATGAGAAACTAGATGTTGAAACTCCAGGTTGCTGAGTTGTCTGGTATGCAGTCCGACAGGCCCTTCCACTCTGGTTTATTGCTGTGTCTGGTTTCCCACTTCCTTCTTCCAGTGGACTCCCTAGGGAATGTTAAATGCCTACTTAATAAACTAATATCCATGCTATGCAAAGTGATGGTTGCCAAATCAGTTTACGGGCATTAATTCGTGCCTAAGGGAACTCAGAGCTGAGGAAGATGATCTACATATACCAAACATATGATTCATATTCTCATTTTAGGGAGCTGAGGTCATCATCAGAACTGTAGGACCATATAAATTGGCTTTATTTCCTTTGGAAAAGAAGTCTATCTTAGGGCTAAAGTTTTAAAGCAAATTTTAAAAACTTGCCTTTGGGATCTGACACACATATCCTGTCTTGATGACCTATGTTGGACTTATTATGTGAAATCATAAGGGCTGTAGGAAGTAGGAGTTGGTGAGTGAGATGCCTTTGGTTAAACTTCTCAACTCTCTTCTCTGGGCAGAATAAGACCTTGGATTATCTAAATTTAGGATGAGTAAAATTCTCTCATGATTCTGCTCTTTCAGCTTGTCTCTTGCAGGTCTCTTGGCAACACCCCAAGGAGACAATGAAGCAGGGATTTCTTCAATCCTGGTAGCTCTTGGTACTAAAGGAAGATCTGGTTTCTCAATATAATAGTTGGCAAAGACTTCATTTGATACGCTAACACTTCATTTACGTGGCATAGTTAGGGAATGGAAGCCTTCTTATTAAGGAAACTATTAAACAATCTTGCCTCTTTGAGCATTAAGACATATTTAACCATCTTCACATTTTACAGAGCAAATGTCTCTGTGTCATTACGGTTTTCTATGGATCACAATCTAATGCCACCTTCATAGGCTGTGCTGACCATGGGGAACTCCAGCCACTATAGTGCTGTCATTCAGTGGCTTAGTATAGGCAGGGACTCTGCTGAAAGTAGGCCTAGTTGATCCTTCACCACATGACCCCAGGCTTTGCTTCCTTTTTGTCCTGAATGAGGAAGTCTGTTTTCTCAGAGTCCTTGGGTCTTATTCTTGCTGACAGCTTGTGATCTTTTTCTTGATTCTAGGTCTCTTTTAACCATCCACTTCCTCCTGCCCCCAGCTTCAGACTTTACAATTGGCTGGACAAGTGAATCACCAGACTTGATAGAACATAACTGTAGGCCCAGAGGTACCCTCCTTTTTATAGCTCAAATGAATGGAATGTGTTGTCTCTGATGGGTTAGTTCTTAAAACTTAGGAGCCTTTTCAACTACAGGTAACTGAAGCCATGAACTAGGTAAGCTATACAGAATGGCTGTGCTCATACATCATGCCTTAGCCAGGGCTCATCATAGGCCTCCTATCACCATATGAATGCCAGGAGGCACAATTTGGCCATGGGTCCCTGAGTACAGTAGTTTGAATATGTGTGAATATCTCAAATGAGTATCAAATAAACTCCTTCCTTTAACCAAAAGAACTTGGAAGTACCTAGGCAGTCAAATTGTTTTAAGTTATGTCACAGTACTTCTCCATGATATGTTTGATTCTTCCAAATAGACTGGAATTGTAGTAATCTCATTGGTATGTACTTGTAAAACGTGTACATGGTTCCTTTTTACACATATGGTAGAGCCATCTTTGTCTCTTCCCTTATCATCTACTTCCAGTTTGACTTTTGGATTCTATTGTAGACATAATCTTGACTTTGGAGACTTACTGCCCTACTATGCTCACTATAACCCTGGTGGGAATGGGTGGATGAGTCTATTCATCAGCTCCTCTCATCTTGCCCCTCCTGTCCTCTTCCCAACTCCCAATTCCCTCCCTTTTCAAATACAACTTTACCACCAGTTTGATCATCTATTAAGTGTGATGCATGATTTAAGCATAAACCTAAATGTTCTCTCTGAAATTATGACCCTTTTCCAAACGATCACTTTAACCAACGTTCCCTTTAAACCCTACCTTCTCACAGGTTCTTAATTACCTGCCAAGCAGCCAGAGAATAGTTACATCTTTACCCAAAGGCATACTGTAGGGAAAACAACAGGGTATTTTGCATTCTTGGGCTCAATCACACTGGTTCATCAGGGAAATAAAACTGTCAGCACAACATGTCTGCGTACAGAATAGAGAATGATGGTACAGAACGTGATTCAAGGACTGCCGCAGGCTGAAGCCACTATGTAAGTTTTAATTAACTAAAACGGTCAGGAGCAGGAGCCCTAGAATGGAACACGGTTGCTACTCATTTTAATTTGTAATGTGAATATATGAAAACCCTTGCATGCATTATTTCATAATTAATTTTCTTGTAAGTTATGACTGTCCCAGGTACCCCCTAAAGGAAGGCTGGAGAGAACAATTCATTTAAAGACATTTGGCCTATCAGAAGTTCTTTTCTCAGCCATCATATTTGTGGCCACCATCTTGCTTTTCTTTCTAATGTGGTTTTCCAGAGTGAAAAATAGCTTATGTCTTTGAGGTGAAAGTGGTTAATGACTACCACAACACATTTAAAAACATTTTGAGTTCTTTGGCTACATGTTAGATCTGAGGTCAAAGCAAGATGAAGACATATATTTTGGAGTTTCTGGTGTTTAAGTCAGCTACTGTAGAATATACACATATTTGTCAATCAAATAAATATTACCCCCCTTTTTTTTTTCAAGCTGAGTATTATCCTGGCAAATAGTCTTACCAAGTCAAATGTTATACCTTATGTAAAATGTTTTATGGCATTCATACTTTGTTATTTTAAAAGTTTAAGTTTTCTGTGTCTGTTACCATGAGCATTTTTACCACCGTTACCTAAGGGGAAGCAGGTAGGTAGGTCACAGCTGTTTGTATTTGCGTCACAGTTAAGAAACAGGGCTGATATAGTAACGTTGATAAGACTGTTTTCGGTTGAACCAGATTATCAGGAAGGACGGCTTTGCCAGGACACATCAGAAGCCTGACCTTAATCCTGGGCCTATGAGGGGAATGGGGGGTAGGGGAAGGTTCTGTGATGTTGAAAACATGAATTTCCCTACAAGTAAATTCTTTCTTTTGAAAATTGTTAGATCTCGCAAATCATGCCATGCCTGTGCCCTGATCAAGCTCATGAAAACATACATTCAGTCCTTACCTGAGATATGCCTTGACATTGATATAACCACTTAGCTCCTGAAAGACCATGATCAACATTTTTAACGTTTGCTGTATTCTTGTTTGTAAAATAGGAATGATAAGACCCTATAAAATGTTGAGAAGGATATGTGCTATAACATGGAACCGAATTTAGACAGTGAAAGCTGTAGGTAGGTAAATTTGTAGAACAAAAACAGAGAGAAAAGGTATGAAGATGATAGCTAGGGAACAGTGATGTCATTGAGGCTCCAGCTCAGTCAACTTAATCAAGGTAATCCTCAAGGAGTTGTCAATTGAGATTAACCATTCCAGTGACGTTGTTAAAATCATATTGAGCAACTTGAATGATTTCCATATTGGATATTTATGTATCTTTGCAACCAGTTCCACTGTTTTGGGAGCTTCTGCCTTTGCTTCCAAGATCATCACTGGGAGTGCCAGGTCAGTCTATTCTAAAGTGCTTGTTGAGTTGCTGTGTCTTTCATTGAAGCCACAAGAATATTTAAAACTGTTCTCATTTAGTTTACAATAATTTTGTTAGATTGACTGCATAAAATACAGAAATACTGTTTGCAGCCCAAGTGTCAGGACTGAGGCGTTTCAAGGTTTGAAATATTTATCTCATTTGCTAATGTTTATAGAGCAAATCTCAAATAAGAGAGGCATGATCTAGATGGTAAATGCATCTTCTATGCTTAGTTCTAACCACAATCAAGCATAATAGAAAGCAAACAAATAAACAACTCCTCAAAAGGGGATGGAAAAGAAAGGACGCAGAAATGAAATTCAGGGAGAATAAATTTGTGTTGGCTATCTGGGAGGTGTGGGATTCTTTTTCAATTTCGTTCAATGTTTTATATTAGAAAACTTGAAGATGCAGAGAATTTGAAAGTATTTAAAGTAAATGTCCTTGAACCCAACATCTGGGCTTTGCTACTAAGATTTTCTTCTACTTCCTGTAACATTCATCTTTTTAAGTATGCAAAGAAAACTTAAGTCCTTTTTTTTTGTTGTTTTTGTTTTTTAGGGTCCAGATGGTCGGGTATGTTGACTCTGTTTTCCTGATTTGGGAGCATGTGCCATCACTTCCATGAATGGCAGTGGTGATTCCTGTCACTTCATTCTACTTAAAGCTGCCTGTTGAGTTTTCCTGGATGTACCATACCGCTGGGCACCCTAAGCTGCATGCAACTATCTGGGCAGTTTGTTAAGCTGATGTCTCTAAGGACTCACTCCCTAAAACTCCTAGTCAGCAAATTTCAAAAAGCAATAAAGGTGATTTTGATGTGTGATTGGATTTGGAATCCATAGATCTTGATAGAACTGAAAACCAATGTCTCAGACCCTTTGAAAAAGGAAAGAATTTGGGTGCGTGTGTCAAGTCAATAATATGACAGATAACCAAGCCCCAGGTTCTGTGGTCTATATTCTTAGGTAGGATAGATAAATCATTAGTTTCCTTGGATGACTAAAGCCATAAACTGAGTCCAAGAGAATCAGCAGTGTCTGATGAAGCCAAGAAACAGGAGTTGGTTCATTCAAGTGGGGAAAATACCAAGTGGAGAGTGTCAACGTGTGGTATGGAAAGGAGTGGAGAGTCAGTAATGAGCTCACAGGGGTTGTGGGTTTGGTTGGGCGTCAAATGCTAGGTACAGAGCAAATGTAAAATTTCCCAAAATGTTACAGAGCAGCCTTGAGGGGCTCTGATTCAGTCCAATATACTTAACATGAGGCACATTGGAGCCCTTCTGCTATGACGAGTATTCTCTAGTCTGATGTCCCCATGTGTTCTGAGTTTTCTTTCCTGGCTAATTTGAGCTCCTGAGATTTTCAGAGCCCTTTTCTCACTATGGTGCTGGTTCCTTGTTCCAAATCCTTGATTGATTCAGAGCAAACACAACACTCAGACTTAGTTCCAATGTGCTCGTCTCCGAGATCTCTGGCTCTCACCATTCGATATCCTTTTGTTGACTGTTGTCATGCATGATTTTGTTTTAGTTCTCAATTATTGACCCAGTTCAGCAAGACCAAGAACACATTCAGGCTGTTTTATTACTTCAGAGACCTTTGGATCCTTGATGTGATAATGAGACTATAGGAGTTGCAATAACTGTCACTCATGATCTCACAGTTTTAAAGGTCTTAAATCTGGGCACAGCTAGCTTGTGGTTTGGGCCCATTTATCTTCTTCTGAGGCTATGAATAAGATGTTGCCTGGGTCTGCATCTATCTCAATATTACATTGGTACAAATGGACCCATGGTTTTCAAAAGAGCACCAGCCTCTAGTAGTATTATTGGAGTCCAGTGTCTTTTGTAGTAGGCTTTCTGTATCAATGTTATGCTAGGAAGACAGCTAATGAGCTAGAGTATATCTGAAGTCTTGTGTGTGTGTGTGTGTGTGTGTGTATGTGTGTATTCATGTGTGAAAGTGCAGGCACAAACATGCTACAATGAAGGTCAGAGAACAGCATTGGGAGTCAGTTCTCACCTTCTACTTTGGTGAGACCCTTGTTTGAGGATTTATTTATTTATTTATTTTTGTTCTTGTTGTTGTTGTTTGCTGCTTAGTATGCTAGGTGTCCTGTGAGTTTCTGGGGATGTTCTTGCCCCTACCTTCCATCTTGTTATATGAACACTGGGATTAGCACCATATGCTGGGCCTGGCTTTATATGGGTTTTGGCATTCAAACTAGATGCTCTTGCTTGCACGGTAAGCATTTTCCTCGCTGGGCTATCTCCGCAGCCCTATACATAAATCTCAGAAGTGACAAAACTTCTGCTGCATACTGTTTGTCTGGCACAGAACAATCTTGGTCCAATGTGGGAGGGGAGGGGATTATGGGAGATAGGGGCATCAGGAGGTAGAGGCCAGCTACTGTAAGAACATCACCTCAGTTTGGTTGTCCAATCCTCAGTTACCTCGTTATCTACATGCTTCTAATATCTGTGTTGTTTGACTCTGAAACAAGGGAGGCCCTGAGCACCTTATCAGGAAAGTATCATTACATGGACTGAGTGGCCTTTGTGTACCAAATGCCATGGTGGTTACCAAGGAGGTCACTGCAACAGTGAGAGATGAGCTCTTATCCTGAAGGTCTTTGTGATACGGTTGAGAAAACAGAACATACCCCAGGAGACTCAGAACCCTCTTTCTCACGGTAAACTATATAAACTCAATTCAACCATAGCTGAGGCAAAATGAAGAATTTCCTGGAAGACTCGTGAGGCTAAGGGAAGGATAGAAGTGTGGACACAGCTGGATGAAAACCACAAATACCACCAGAATTCTTTTTGCTCATTCCTCATGTCAATTGCTCTCTCTGCATTCATGGGCCCGGCTGTCTGCTCACATAGCTTCTGCAGTTCTTGGTCTACATCTCACAGCTGCATCACGGAGATGATCATGTTTGTGTAGAGTTCAAGGTTTTAAAATTATACTGCAGGGCTTTGACGGGCTCTAGAGTGATCAGTAGCCTGAATTCTAGGCTGACCGGTAGGTCTCCATCCCTTTGTTCAACCCTCATGAGACATAAGTACTATGGCAGTCAATGGAAAGTAAGTGCTGGGTTTCTGAAACCAAGAGAGAAATGCAGATACAACAGTCATAGGCAGGGGGTTGGAGGATTAGGAATCTTCCTAGGTTAAAGGGCAGTGCTTTAGGATTGGGGAGAACTGAGGTGGAGGATGAGTCTATAGGTTGTAAGAGGCCATGACTGTTCTTCCTATCCTTAAACTTCAACTGTTCCCCTCTACTCCTTTCACTTGGTTGACTCTACCCAGTGTGTCCAGGCTGAGTCTGTAGGAGTCGGTCTCTGGGTTGAAATTCTTCCTGGGCTGTGTTCTGCGCAACACCCAGCTCCCTGAAAGGCACTTGGCTTGCTAACAAGTCACAATAGTTTGTGACAAGATCTTTGATTTGAAAGAGAATGTGAGAAAGCAGAGGAGATGGAGATGTCCCTGTTTTCACAGAAGTATAGTCAGAGCGAGAGATTAAGAAATTGATACTGAACTCAGAGCTATTATCTGAGCTGTTAGTCAAAAGAAGGAGGATGAGGTGTGGGAGTGTTTGTGCTTCTGGGTGGCAGATAGAAGCTTTGAAATCTGTATTTCTTCTGTGAATGGTTTCATCAATTGGCTGATGAGGGCAGAACTCTCTTCTAGATGAATGGAGCTGCTTTTCCAAGATGAGACACCTGAAGTCAGTATGTAGCTGTGCAAACTGTGCGATCCCAGAAAGAATGCTCTCTAACAAAAGCTCTAAGGCAGTTGACACCATCCTTGTGGTGGCTGAAATGAGAAGTTTCCTAAAGGCATAGGCATCTGGATACCTGGTTCCTAGTCGCTGGCACTGTTTTGGAGGAGGTTTAGGAGATCCAGCCTTGCTGCACTCGCTAAGTGTGTAACTGGGGGCAGACTTCGATCTTGCTATTCTTCTGCCACTTCAACTCCATGCTCTCCTTGATGCCCTTGGTTGAGATGTGAGCTCTCAGTTTCCTCCTCTTTCTATTGTACCTGCTACCATCTTCCCCTGCACAATGAACCCTCAGCTTTCCGGAATCATAAGCCCAAATAACTTTTTTTTTCCCGTAAGATACCTTGGTCATGGTGTGTTATTACAGCAACAGAAATGTAGCTAGTATAGTAATAACAAAATGCCTTTGTCAGAAGCAAACTATTTTATAGTGTGGTTAAAAAATGAGACAGATAAAATATCTCTGACATATAACACTGATGTAGATTCATATCAAAATATTAACAAATCACATCCACTGCATTTTTGGATAAAAACACAAACAACACTGAGACAGGATCAAGCAATATAGTCTGGCTGGCCTCAAACTGTGCTCTACTTGCTCTGTGTTGGGTTTATAGGCTTATATTTCCGTCTTTGCCCCTTGCTTTTTAAAATAGGATGTGCAGGACTTACGGTGGTGGGAGTGGCACACCAATCCACTTACAAAACCTTTGAACCAAAGTCTACCCTGCCTTCAAGATGTGCAAGGATAAAGATAGAACAGAGAATGAGGGAATGTCCAATCGGTGTCTCACTCAAACTGACACCCACTCCTTTGGAGAGAGCCAGCCCCTGACACCATTAAGGACACTCTGCTACATTTACAGACAGGAGCCTAGCATAACTGTCCTCTGAGAGGCTCCACCCAGCAGCTCATCAAATCAAATACTGAGACTCATAGCCAAGCATTAGGTGGCACTTTGGGGGTCCTGAGCAAGAGTGGGAGGGAAGAATAGAAAGACCCAGAGGGAATGAGAATGCCATAAGAAGAACAACAGAATCAATTAACATAGATTTATGGGGCCTTATAGAGACTGAGGCACCAACCAAAAAGCATGCATGGACTGGACCTAGGCCCCCTACATATGTGTAACCAATGGGCAGTTTGATCATCATGTGGGTCCCCTAGTAAGTTGAGCAGGTGCTGTCTATGACATGAACTCTGTTGCTTCCTTTCTATTACTTCCCCCTAATGGGGCTGCCTTGCCTGGCCTCAGTGGATGAGGATAAACTCAATCCTGATGCGACTTGATATGCTAGGGCAGGCTGGTGGTGGGGTATCTCCCCTCTTCTGAGAAGAAGGGGAGGGGTGATAGAGGAAAGTGGGTGGAAGGGAGGACCAGATGGAGAAGAGGGAGGGGCCTGTGATCAGAATGTAAAGTAAATATATAAGTTAAAAGTAAATTTAAAGGAAAAGAAAAGGCTATGTAGTATGTGATCCTGTCTGTCTGTCTGTCTGTCTGTCTGTCTCTCTCTCTCTCTCTGTGTGTGTGTGTGTGTGTGTGTGTGTGTGTGTGTGTTTGTGTGTGATATAAGATTAGAGACATGGACTGCAATTTCTATTTAATTTAAAATTTTGCCTAGAGCTCATTGCGATATTCTCATTTTCCTTCATAGTGCACATAACTCATGCATAAGTAGAAAATCTGTCTGCAAAATAACATTGTAGACTCAGACACTGCACTCTCTAAGAATATTTATGTCCTGGACTGCTTATCTTCATAATTTGTCTGGGTATTAACATTCTATAAAGATAGTATCCCTAAAATGTGACTCCTCTGACTAGGCAGACACGAGTTCACCTGCTTCCACTGTCAAATGTCTTGTTTGGAAGCAGCTGCATGCAGCACCATCTTCTGTCTTCTTTGCTAGCGTTGTCTGCGTGACAACCTGGATATATTCCAAATCAGGTAAAGCCTGATATTTATTTCGAGGCCCTGGAATAACACAGCCAACTAGTGATTGTCTTTCAAGACACGGAACATAGAGCTTTTCCTAGAAAGGGCCCAGTGATGGGGTTTTGGAGTCCTATTACAAGGCATGGCAGTTTGCCTGTTCTTAAAGGGAGGTTTATTTTTGGAAACCTGGGATCCTCTTGTTAGCTTCAAACTCCTTAGCTTGTAGGTGTTTCAGGGTAATCGGAGCCCTGGTGAGGCTATTTTTATGAAGTCTCTTACTCCTGCCACCTCGCTCCTACCCCAACTTGCTTGTAAGGAGAAATTAAGTAAAAATAGGCCTAGTACAAGTATATCCTAATCAGTTTAATTGGCTGCAAATGAACAATTCATCAGACTTCTATGAGTGAGTTACTTTTATTAACTCACTTATTTGGCAAATAGTTATTGTGGGTCTACTGATGGCAAGTGATTGAATTAATGGCGTTCATTGTTTTTAATATGACAATATTCCAATGCGATGTCATCTGCGCCTGTCCATGCTCAGGTGAACATCAGGTGGATGCAAGAACACTTTGTGTGATAGCTTTAGAAGGGGAGCTAAGCCAATTCCTCAACATGGAATTTATACCTTGACTTTTTCAGATGCAAAGCTTTTAGTGTGATGCTGTAATGCAAAAGATTGCATTGCTTGTAGCATACCAACCACCCTGGACTAAGAGAAAATAAATTTTGGATTCCAAATGGCTGACCAGTCATGTACTTTGGAAATAAACTCTGTATCGACATTAGCTGACATCTTTATTTCCTCAGTTCACAAATGTAGTTGCTAGCACAGCCAGCCTTGTTTATTTTAGGTGAACACAAAAATAAGGTTTTTAATTTTTTTCCGGGAGAATTTATTCTCCTTTTATACCAAAAATCCTGACTAGCCCGGCACGGTTGGCACACACCCGTAATCCCAGTACTCAGGGCAGCAGAGACAGGCAGATTGCTGTGAATTCAAGGCCAGCCTGGTTTACAAAGTGAGTTCAGGACAGCCAAGGTGACAAAGAGAAACTCTGTCTCGAAACAGAACAAAGCAAAAGAAATACAACCAGACCACACTGTTGCCTTCCTCTATTCCTCCCAGCTCCCTTCCAGCCCCTCTCCCCCAGATCCTCTTCCGGCTCTCTCTTTCTTCAGCAGGCCTCCAGGAGACAACAAGGAAACTAGATACAAGAAGACAAGGCAAGAATCAGTTTTTCTAAGGAACAAATTGTTACAGTGTTGGCACTTAGGGTTTCGCACTAGCTGACCAGTTAAAGTAAGACGTCACTTTGGTTCTTTTTAATCCACTGAAGAGGCTCATTGGTCAAGGAATGTCATTTTCTAACAGGAAGTGCAAGCACTCCAGCATCTCAGGCCTGTGCTCAATGGAGAGAAGTTATGGTTTGGGTGCTGTGTTTTGGCCTTGAACGCCTTCAAGGCAGTGGAAAGCAGGAACTATCTGCACACTGGGCATACCTTGGCCGTTAGTTAATGAGCAGCTACAGACCAGGTAGAGAATTTCTCACTTCCCCCAACATGTGCTGTGTCCCAATGCTAAAACTTCAAGAACACATCAGTGCTGGAGACTGAGTAAAGAGTATGGGTCTTGGGCGCCTGTCCATCTCTCTGATGCCTCACCCTTAAACACTATGATGCTCACTAGAAAAATCCCACAGCAGAGTAGTTTCTGTTCTGCTCCAAAAAGCTACCACACACAACGTGAAATCCATAGGTTTATTGCATCACACTGCTGAGGGGCAGCTATCCAGACCTGTCTCTGGAGTAAAAGTCAAAGCGATGGAAGGCCTGCATTCCTCCCAGACACTCCGGGATCTGTTTGCTTGCTTTCCTCAGCCTCTGGGCCCTGCTGCGCTCTGCAGGTGGTGGTCTGCTCTCCTACCTTCACTGTTAGCACAATCTCCAAATCTCAGCTTCCTGCTTCTGTTGTCACCTGTCACCTGCCTTTTGCAGTGCCTCCCCTGCAGTTAGAAAGGACCATCTGGTCAACCCAAGGCAGTTTCTTATCTCTTATCTCTTACCTCAAGGTCCTTAGTCCCAGCTGCGCAGTTTATTTTGTTACAGAAGGTAACCCAGGACCCCTCAGCTCCTGGGGATTTTAGGGCACGGGTCTGTTTGGGGAACCATTCCCTTCAGTTTTACATTCAGAAGCTTGTTTCTGCTGGGGTCAGAGGAATTCACCTCAGGGGACAGTTTTAAAGAAGCACACAGCAAGAAACCCACAAAACAAACAAACAAACAAACAAAACAACAGCAGCAGTAACAACAACAACAACAAACCCCCCAGTGATCAAGATTAATGATGTTTTAAAGTATTAAAATAGAAATTCAGACAAAAATCCATGCTGGAAAACATTCCAAAAAAGCCAGAGTTAATGATAGAGAATTTTTCATTTCCGTCTGGCTGCAGCATGACTCAGCAGGGTGACATTCATTACCACTAAGTGCACGCATCCCTACAGATTGGATGTGTGAAGCCTACAGGCTTTGGGAAGGCCAACAAAAGGAAGTGGAGAATCTGCTACGCAGTTTTCAGGTCAGGTCTGGAGACTGGTGACTCAGAGTAGGAGAAGGTAGGGCTAGCCACAGGCACAGGCTGCTCACCAGTGTCTCTGCTCTGACACAGCATCAATGGGCTGTGGTCCCCAGTCATGACCCAGGCCGTTATCTGATCCCTATGAGGATTCTCCAAGGTATATATGTCCTTTACGAAGGCCCATTCTCTGTATGCACAGCCAGCATTTTGCTTTTTGCAGCTAACCACCCTGAGTATCACAAATATCACCTGATGGAGTTGCTTTAGTCACGGCAGGCCACGTGGCAGGCTGACTTCATTTAAAAAGAGCCATCACCGTTGCGTGTCCAAGAAATAAAGTGTAAACCTGTCATCTAAAGGCCCCTTCTAGTATTTTCTGGAATATAAAGACCTTTCATTTATTCATCCAGTATTTCCCTACTACCAAATTATGGCCCAATAAAGGGCTTTATTAGTGATAAGAAGGTGTTGGTTTCATCCCCGTTCAATGAATAACAGGTCAGTTTCAGTTTTAATCATATTTGAGACATTGGAAAGATCTCTACTTCCTCTTTTATTTTCCAGGCATTCTGATATTAATATAGAATTTTTACTGGTTTCAGATTTTAAAATGTCCATGTTATTCTTTCTCCTCCTCCTCCTCCTCCTCCTCCTCCTCCTCCTCCTCCTCCTCCTCCTTCTTCTTCTTCTTCTTTCTTCGAGACAGGGTTTCTCTGTGTAGCTTTGGCTATTCTGGACTCACTTTGTAGACCAGGCTGTCCTCGAACTTACAGTGATCCACCAGCCTCTGCCTCTTGAGTGCTGGGATTAAAGGTGTGTGCCACCATGCCTGGCTTCTTTCTGGTTCTTAATTTAGCCATTTATTTATCTTTCTTTGAAAGAGTGATGATGGAGTTATGAGAGATACTCGGCTTGTATAACTTCATGTTCTTCTTCTGAAATATTTTCTTTAAAATATTTCATAACTTCTTGTCTGAGCCTATTTAATTAAATTGGCTAGATATGAAAATGAAATAGTTACTGAAAGAGTAAAAGTAATACTTTCAATCACAGTGCTGATTATTGCTATCAGATAGAAGTTTGTTTCTAGCAGGAAATGGCAGTTATAAAACAAGCAAATGTTGGGCTTACAAAGCAAGGTAGCTGAAGTGAAATAGGCAGGCAGTGCCTTTTATGGAAGTTAGGTCAACATTGGCAGTTTGGAGAGGATTGGAATTTGGCTTAGAGCTGCTATCAGGCTCCTATTATCTGCTGACTCATTTTCACTAAGGGGAAAGCAATAGTTTTCACATGCAAAATCAAGCAGTGTTGGGGCTGGGGAGATGGCTCAGAGGATAAGAGTGCTGGGCTCTGAAAGCACAGGATCTGGCTTTCAACACCCAGCACCAGCTGAAAAAAGGCAGGAAAGGCTGACTACAATCCCAGCGCTGGGGACCCGGGGATGAAGAAGGCAGATCCCAGGAGCTTGCTGGCCAGCTAGCATAGCCTAAGCAGTGAATGGTTGGTTCAGTTAGAGACCCTGTCACTAGGCAGTAAGGCCCCGAGGAGGAATAGAAGCAATTATCTCATGTCCTGCTTGGTCCAGCAAGCATGTGAAGGGGCACCGTGCACCCTTACATGTGCACACTCATACACACACCACAATACATATATCCATACCCCACATACTACACACAGACACATACATATATCCCAGAGAGAGAGAGAGAGAGACAGACAGACAGAGAAAAAGAGAGGAGAGAGAGAAGGAGAGAGAGTGAGACAGACAGACAGACAGACAGAGATAAAGAGAGTAGAGAGAGAAGGAGACAGAGAGAGAGAGAGAGAGAGAGAGAGAGAGAGAGAGAGAGAGAGAGAAAGAGAGGGCCAAATGGCTTCTTGTAGCGATTGCACATCAGCTCTTTGTCCACACTCCCAAATTTCCCATGGTATAATTAGCATTCCATAGTTTTGTACTTGAACCCTTTCTCTAATTTCTTTCCTTTTTTTTTTTTTTTTTTTTTTTTAATGCAGAAATACCCTTTCTAGTTAAGAAAGCTGACCTTTGGAGATTTTTACTTGTAATTTTGCCATACTTACAAACATGAGGCACCTTGACAGTGTCTGCTGTGGTTTGGAAGTATCCCCCAAAGACTCTGGTGCTGGGGACTCATCCCAACCTCATTATGCTATTGGGAATATCCAAGAGACCTCCCCCCCAAACCACACGGCCTATTGTTGTTGCCCTTGGTTTACCCTGAGAAGTGGAAGGAAAGTTCCTAATGCTGAAGAAATAGTGCAGTTCAGAAACAGGACAGGGAAAGCCCTGAGCTGGAGCTGACCTGAATGCCTCCCCCCCCGCCCCCTCCCTTCCGCCACGCCACCTCCACCCTCTCCCCAGGACAAGCTTTCATCCAACCAGAAGGTACAACATAAGCTTCCAAAGGAGGAAGGTAACTAATAGTCCTTCCCAGTTGTGATGCCTATGGACCACATCGATTACTAGCATGACATGATAACCCTAAGGCTGCAGTGGCTCAGCCGTTAAAGGCTAGGCTCACAACCAAAATTAAATACTTTTTATAAAAGTGCGAGCATTGGATGATCCACTCCTGTCTTCTTGCAGCTCCTCTTGCTGTCCCCTTCCAGCCGCATGCATTTCTCAAACAGGCCACACTGCTCCTGCCTCAGTACATTGCTGCTTTGTCTGTTTCCCTAAACATGGACCTGTCCTGCTCTCTTTCCTACCCTACAGGTCCTTCTGTCAGAAGACCTTTCCTAGTTCCCGCAATGCAAGCAGCTTTTATTTTTCCTTTAGGACATTTATCAGCACATACTATAGATGTGGACTTGCTGTTTATTCTCTCTCTTTATCTCATTTTAGAATGAAAGCTTCCTGAAGAGGACAAAATGCCTGTCTTATCCAACCTTGCATTATCAGCATCTTAAATGATGCCTCATTTTGTTTTACATACAAATCATTTATCAATTGACTCAATGGAGTCATGTTTTTAATCTTTAACAGTCCTTCTGTAGAGAGAAAGCAGATGCAAGCACGCACAGAGTATTGGAGGAAATAATAAGGGGAAACCAAAAGCTAAGCAGGCGTGTGCAATAAAGTTCTAGTTAGGAAAGAATAGAGAAATCATCATAGAGATTTGACTGGAATGAGTTTCCAAGAAGTTCTCCTAAAGCAACTGACCACTCCTGAGCCCAATAATGCCTATTTGTTCATGGCCTGCAGAGGAGCCTGGAAACTCTGTCTTATAGTTCCAGAAAGTTCCAGGAGAGATCAGAACAACAGGAGACTCTCCCATGAGATTGGATGACAAGAAGAGTATAAACCATTTCTTTTGGGGTTCATCAGTGGCTTCAGGCTCCCTCAGTGCCTGTGATATATTCTGCCTCAGGGAGAGCCACTGACCTGCACAGGCTCCTGAATGGCAGGTTGGATGGGTCCAGATTCCAACAGATAGCTCCCAATCTGTAAAAATATCTCCCTTCCCTGCTTCTCCAACCATTTCAATAACGTAGTTATCTGATTCTCCCATGTTAAATACTCCTCTGCTGCAAAGATTTGAAGTGATTTTTTAAAAAAAAATTCCTGACTGAATTCAAGCTGACAACCACCTGCAACAGCCCTAACTTCTATCATTCATACTGTTAGTTTAATGCAACTGCATCCATATTCTTTAATTAATATTATAAATTGAAAACGTATCCAGTAGGGAAGAAAGCTGCGTGGTGACTACCTTCAGGAAAGCTCTTTCAAGGGTGGCAGATGGCTCAGTTTGTAAAGACATTGTCTTACAAGTGTGAGGGCCAGACTTCAACACCCAGAACCCATTTGGCAATACAAAAAACCAGGCATCGTGGTGCACACTTATAATCCCTGTGTAGGGGAGGCAGAGAAAGGTGCATCTTTTGGGCTTGTGGGCCCATCAGCTTGGCTTACTTGATGAGTTTCTAGCCTGTGAGACACTCTTTCTAAGGAAAAAAAAAAAAAAGAGTCTTGGGCTCTTGGTGGGGGCAGCATCAGCCTGGTTGAAAAAAAAGCTTGTTAAAACTATATGTACACCTATACACAGAAGTAAGTGTATTACAGACTTTTCTCAGGTAAATAGTAAATTGTATGATTCCTTGTGGTATTTTTAGGTATGCCTACTGTTACTTCTGCTATCTTACCCTCCTGTCTCCTCCTCCTGTGTTTGCCCACTTCAACTTTCCACTGCCTTGATCAGACCCCTGCTGTTCTCTAGTGTACCCCACCTGCCCTGTCCTTGCAATGGCCTTGCTTTACTTTCCTGATCTCTTACACATCATTTATATTCCAAATAAAATCACCTTCTATCTGTGAAGATGCACATGTAGCTTCACTCTTTAAAGCCAGCACCCACTGTGCCAACCACTTGGCTTTTCTCTTCTACATTTTAATCCCGTTTTCCACTCTGATAAGGACCTGTAGCTACATTATTTTTTTTCCTCTTTATCAAATTGCAGAGACCACTTGCTGGAATGATATATGGATCTGCTATTCCTGCAGTCTTGTTGCCTTAGCAACAACGGAAATCTTAGTCATTTGAGCAAAACCTTATCAAAAAAAAAAAAAAAAAAAAAAGAAAGAAAGAAATGCAGGCTCACAAGAGACCAATATTCACATCATTAAATGTCTGCTCTTTCTCTGATAACTGTGGTCATTCTCAGATTGTTAATTAGAGGGGAAATTAATTGAATAAGTCCACTGAAAGGGTCATTAAGAAGATATGTTAATAGAGAGCTCCTCAGTAGAAAACACTTGACAGCCCCCAAGTTCCCATATCCTTTGCTGCCCTGACTACAATCCAGCCAGTCTTTGCCCATACCTGGCATATGCATTCGGGGTTGTGTTGAATGTGTGCTATCCCTTGAGCCTGACCAGTGTCCATTGCCTAACAAGCCCTGGGCAATAAGGAAACAGAACTTGGAAGGAGAACAGAGTGTCTCTGGTTTTGCCAACTGCAGTCTATGAAAAAACAGGTATGTGACTCCCGGAGAAAGATATAAAGAGGATGAAAAAAATGAAACAAAACAACAATTAAAAAAAAAGTATCCTTAGTCTCAGCTTATAACTGGTCAGATCCCACAGCAATGAAATAAATTTTTTAATTAATGGAAAAGAAATATGGAAAGGAAAACGTATTTTTATTAGTGGTTATATCTTTTGGGTAAACATGTGTTTGAAACTTAGTAAGAGGCTTATATTAGGGCTTCTCAGAGAAACAGTGTGCGCATGCATGCACACACATGTGTACATGCTTAATGATTTATTGGCTGAGACTGACAGGATTCTGGAGGGTGGCATGTCTGGGACTGGTAGGGAAGACATATGGGCTGGAGCTCTGCAGGCTTCTGTTTTCATATCAGGAGCTGTGTGCTGCCAAACCTACTGGAGTCTGGACCTATCCACCCTCTGTTCAGGAGCCCATGGAGGTCAGTGGTACATGCAGTTCAGAACAAGAGTTTGGATAGACTTGATACCCTATGAGCAAATACAGGGGGAGGAAATGCCCCTCAGGAACAGTCATAGGGGAGGGGAGTAAGGGGAAAATGGGAGGGAGGGAAGAATGGGAGGATACAAGGGATGGGATATCCATTGAGATGTAACAAGAATAAATTAATAAAAAATAAAAAAAAAGAGTTTGGATTTGACATAGATTTGTTAGGCCAACTCCTGCTTTCCTTAAACACATAGCAGTAAAAAGAAGTGAGCCCACAATACAAAAGAAAGATGGCAGTTGGAAAAAAGGTGTTGGTAATCCCTCTGAGAATGTCCTCATCCTTCAATTATTTTCTTGGTGACAGAACATTTATATGGTTAAACCCATTGGGAAAGCTGGGAAGGATGCTCATTAAGTTGATATAAGTTGATAAGTTATATAGTGCCATGAAGCTAGAAAGTAATCATAGGCTTTGACAGTAGAAAACTGTTATCCTGCATGAAATCAAAATCTGTTTCATTTGAGGGCATTTCCGTTAAGGCAACACTTTCATTAATGTGTATGGTTTACTTAAAACAAATGATGATTGGCTTTAATGACCCAAGTGGTAAATGACTACAACCAGTGAATTAGCCAATGTGCTGAGTTTTGGCTTCTTCTACTACCCCCCCCCCGTGTGTGTATGTGTGTGGTGTGTGCATACGAGTGTGAGTGCTTGCAGTATGTCGCAGACTTCCCATAGCTTGTCAGTTTCCCCCATTAGAGACCCTCTCTTGGACAGCTATGTGCCAGATGCCTGGGAAACGTCTTTCCTGATATGATTAATTTGAATATGAAGTTTCCCCTCAGAAGGCTTAAGCGCTGAAGAATTGGTGCCAGCTGAGAAATGATTTGACTGTGAAGGATCCAGTCTACTCAGTAGATTGACCCACTTGACAAAGCCATGATTTGATGGTAGTGAGAGGCAATGTTAGGAAGTGGGGCCTAGCTGGAGGAACGCAACCTGGGGCACACCTTGTACACCCCGCCTCCTTTCTCACTGCCTTGAGGTAAACAAATCTGCTTTCCCATGACTTTCGGCAGGATGTTCTATTTCACCTCAGGCCTAAAACAGTAGAGCCAGCTGACCATGCGCTGACCCTTTGGAAATTGTGGGCTACTTCCCCCTAAGTGATTTCCTTGGATATCTGCTAGTGATGAAATATGTTGCTAGAAACCCCCTAATCTGAGATAGTCTTTAGCTACACTGAGATAGTGAGTCATTAGCATTGCTATGGTACAGTACTCAGCTGTGCAATTAAACCCCAGGCTAGGGGTTTTCTTGGAAAAGTGTCTTATAGACACAACTATTTACAACAGGTGCTTAACACAGATAAGACAGTTGGGCCATACCCAGTTGGTTTAAGGGTTATAAGAATGAACGTTTGGGATCTTCAAAGAAGAAGAAATTTGGCCACATTTCCATCACTCAAGTATGTTCAACATACATTATATACTTACATTAAAATTGCCTTAAGTAACCTTGTATAAAAGAAAAGTTAAAAAATCATTTGCCTTTTAGTAATTATTAGTTTAATAGACTACAGAAGTCATGCTGCTCTGAACCTGCTTGTGTAGATGAAAGAGCTATTTACTTTAAATGACTAATGATATTTGAACCTTTTTTTCCACCATGGATTAACTGTAGAGTTTATTGAACTAGACAGTGCCTTATTAGAAGATTAATTTACTTAGCTGTGGGATTCAACTTTGAAAGTATTCACTGGCAAATATTCCTTAGAGCTGGGCTTCTGATTATAAAAATAGGCAAATGATAATAGCCCAGATAACCAATGATTGAAAATGCCACAGATCCCTCAGCATAGGATCCACAAACAGGGGTGCTGAAAACCTTACCATGACAGAGAGGTGATGCTCTGGATACATGATAGACATCTCCATGAAGTTTTGGTTCCAACTGTCAAAAGCTTGAAGCCGGGCTTTGTTTTAAAAATGAACAGTAGATCAAGGACACCAGTCAGTTTTCTGATAAAGATACTAAATGGAGAATGGCATGGTGTTTAGTGGATCGGCCGACTGATGGACAGTATCATTATTGTAACCAATAAAGGCTGAGGAAGAGCTTGAATATGAAGTTTATTTCTGGAGTGTAGCAATGAATGCCTACCTCCTGGAAACAGAAACCCTCTCTGGCAGAGAACAGAAAATGGATAACAAGTATTTCTCTCCTTCTTTTTTTTTCCGAGACAGAGTTTCTCTGTGTAGCCCTGGCAGTCCTGGACTCGCTTTGTAGACCAGGCTGGCCTCGAACTCACAGCGATCCACCTGCCTCTGCCTCCCAAGCGCTGGGATTAAAGGCGTGCGCCACCACCGCCCGGCTACAAGTATTTCTTAAAAGTGAATTTTCCTTGTCCATGTTAAAGTGTGTGGTTTGCAAATGACCATGAGTATAGCTAAACTGACAGTTCTGTTTTCTGCTTTCTTGACTTAATAGAGGGTCTTGGAGGAGTCCGGCGACCAGAGATAGTTTATGAAAGCGTTGTAGATTGTGGGAAGGGCAGTGTAGGATTGAAGGGAACAACTTTGAGGTGATTCTCGCTGTGAGGAGCAGCTCCAGAGTGTTGAAGGGTTCAGCGTCTCTTCTTCAGGCCCCTGGCAGACTTCCCGTGCTCTGCTGGGGCTTGTGCTCTGCTGGGGCTTCTGTGGAAGCTGGTCCCCCAGCATGCTGCTCTCGTTGACAGTGTGCTGAGGACCTGGTTGCTCTTCCAGTCTTGCTGACTCCCCTTTCTCCTCACACCCCTTGTTCAAGCATGGCTTTCCTTGGAGGATGCAGCTGAAGCGCCTCCAAGAATAAAATCACGATAGTGAAACTTCTCCTTACTACATACAGCGAAACAACTTCTTTAGCGTCAATTTTCCACACACTCCTTGATTGTTCCTCTTTACTTTTTTGTGAGGAAAAGAGGGTTTTTATTAATTTAATTTAATTTTATTTTATTAATTTATTCAGACTACAACTCAATTGTTATCCCCCTCATTTGTATCCTCCTGTTCCTCCCTCCCTCCTGCTTCACCCTCTTCCCCTCCCCTAGGTCTAAGACCGAGGGGGACCTCCTTCCCCATTATATGGTCATAGGCTATCAAGTCTCATCTTGGTAGCCTGCCTATTCTTTGAAAAGAGGGTTTTAAAAATAATGACATTAAGTATATTCCGCTGAGACCCCTTAAGAAATATCTACAACAGGTGGTTAACTCAGATAAGATGGGTGGGCCTCTCATCTAATCTGTTTTGAGGGTCATAAGAATGAAAAATGGGCATTTTGAAGGAAGAAGAGATTTGGACCCATTTCTACCACTCAGCTTAGAATTCGGGCTTAAAGTTGCATGAAAATTGCAGCCCAAATCTCTAAGCAAACCAAAACAAGCAAAGACAACTGACTCTGCTTTCAACCCCCCCCGCCCCCCCCAGTTTCTGGTTTCCAGAGCCCTTCGGTTTAGGTTCAGTCTCTAAGAATTATCCAGCATAAACTTTTCATTCCTAGTAGAATGGGCCCATGGTCACAGAGTATGGTTGTCTCTGCCAACTACACAAACTAGACACAAGGTGTCATATTGACATGGCCACCAAATAACTGTTTAAAACTTCAGCAAGGCATGAAAGATGCCCAGTGGGATGCAGGGAACAGTGTGCAACACACAGCCAGATGTTTGTTGAAACCTTACAAGAACTAAAAGCTCATAGAAACTCCCTATGTGCATTGAGCAACACCAGCGTCATGTGTGCTTTCCTGTGTCTGTGTTAAACAAACTGAGGCAACACCCTCAGAGTCAGTGAACAAACACCTCAGCTCCTGGCTCTGTGAAGCATTGCTTCTTGAAAACAGGACATTGAACAACAAACTAATCATCTTATAGGCCTGCAGGCGTCACTTCTCTTCTCTTCCTTCCTTGCTTCCGTCCTTGCTTTCTTCTTTCCTTCCTTCCTTCCCTTCCCTTGCTTTGTATACCAGGCTGGCCAAGAACTCACAACATTCTTCGCGCCTCTGCCTCCCTGAGTGCTAGGATTAAAGGTGTGTGGCACCACGCCTGGCTAGAAGCTTCTTTATATTGCTGTATTGTCCCTAAAATTATAGATGTCAAAATTATGCCCAATCCTAGCTGTATTTTTTTTTTTTTTTTACCTTGCCAGACCTGCCTGAAAACTATCTGGGCTCTTAAACTCTTTAAACAAAGCATATCTTCCCAATTTATCCTGACTCAGTCTAGTGGAGTACTGTTTTCTTTTATTAAAAGGGGTTGAACATGGTTAATTTTGCTTTCTAGTGTTATTTTGGGGTACTGATAAAAAAATATATATATGTATATATATGTGTGTACACACGCACGCACGCACGCACGCACGCACGCACGCACGCACGCACACACACACATTTTCCATAAGTTTTCTCCATTTGTCTTCAATGCAATCCCAACAAATCCCCTTTTTTCATCTTCCTCACTTGTGGGGTAATGAGATCAGCCTCATAGACAGTGCCGTGGGTACTGGCCCTGGTGCCAGTCACCTGGCAGATTTATCTAAGCAGTTATTAAGCCAGGCAGATCTCTATCCCCCCTCTCCCGTGTCCCCCTCCCCCCACAGAAACTGATACAACTGTCTCCACAATGTGAAACAGCACAACTCTGGAGCAACACAAAAGAAGACATGTGTGATTGAAGGGTTCGTAGCCGAGGGGGGAGGGTTGTTTGATTCCTTTGTTTGCTCTTTTTCTTACTCATCAGACAACAGCTGTGGAGCAATGCCTAAGAAAGCCTAAGAGTTCAGAGTCTGCAGATGTGGGAAGAAACTTTCCAAGCTCACAAGCGCTTCTTTCCCTCCAAGCTCTGGGGGATTCTGGTTTTCCTTTGGCTGCTGATTCATGTGAGGATTAGAGAGTTTTCTAGCCAGCAGCCGGCTCCCCTTGCCTCAGCACCACTGTCTGTGGCAACAAATAAGAAGAGAGAACATGGGCTGGAGAGATGGCTCAGTGGTTAAGAGCACCACCTGCTCTTCCAGAGGTCCTGAGTTCAATTCCCAGTTACCACATGGTGGCTCACAACCATCTATAATGTAATGTGATACCCTCTTCTGCAGATAAAGCACTCATATGCAATAAATAAAATAAATAGAGCGAACAGGAGAAAGCTCCCAAGTTCTCTGGAGTTGGGGACTGTTGCTGTGAGCCTTCAGCAAGCTCACATGCAGGGCTCTATAAAGTATAGCTTACTACTAAAAGCTTCCCCTGAGCATTAGTGCTTTTCTCTTGTACTATTTACTGTTGTTTCTGTGTATTTTGTAAATAAAATGTTTTAGCTGCATTTTATCGGTCTTTCTTCACCTTTCTTGTCTTCAACTCCCAGGAGCATCTTTGCTGTTTTCATGTCCCCTGAGGCCTTTACCCTTCCTACCCTTTCTGACCACTCTTGTTTTTCTAGTGCTCTCTTATCTTTAGGGTTTTATTTTGAACAGTACCTAATTTCCTGTCATTCAGCACTCCAACTATAGGAGAGTGATTTCATTTACTTATATTGTCAAATGTTATTAAAGTACCTTTTTTTTAAAGGTTGTAATATTAACTAACAAGTATAGCAAATATATTATTATGGTTTTTTGTATGCTAATGAAAACATTTTTAAAATTTAAAATTATTTTAAAATTTTATTCACTTTACATCCCAATCAGAGCCCCCCTCCCTCGTCTCCTCCCTGTCCCACCTTCCTTCCCTCTTCCCCCCTTATGCCCCTCCCCTAGTACTCAGAGATGGGGAGCACTTCTCCCCTATCAACTGACCCTCACCAGGGCTGCCTTCATCTTCTTCCTCTGTGGCATGGTAAGACACCTTGCCAGGGGGAAGTGATCAAAGAGCAGGTAATAATGTCATTGACACGGACAGCCTCTGCTTTCCTTACTAGGGGACCCCTATGGAGACTGAGATGCCTATCAGCTACATCTGAGCAGGGCACCTAGGTCCTTGTTTGGTGCATTAGTCTTTCTTGGCCTCCCTGGGCCAAGATTTGTTGGCCCTGTTGATCTTCTCATGGAGCTTCTGTCCCTTTTGGGTCCTTCCATCCCCCCACTCTTCCATAGGTTTCCCTGTGCTCTGTACAGAGTTTGGCTGTGAGACTCAGCTTCTGTTTCGATGCCTGCTGGGTGGAGTCTTTCAGCGGACCTCTATGGTAGGCTCCTGCCCTGTTCCCTCTCTTCAACTGCTTCCGGTGTCTATTCTATTTGCCCTCTTGACTGAAAAGTAAGCATCCTCCCTACGATCCTCTTGTTACTTAGCTTTTTTCGGTCTGTGGATTGTAGTATGGTTATCCTATATTAGATGGCTAATATTCACTTATAAGTGAGTATAGTCTACATGTGTCCTTCTGAGTCTGGGCTACTTCACTCAGGATGATTGTTTCTAGTTCCATCTATTTGCCTGCAAATATCATGATGTCCTTGTTTTTGGTAGCTGAATAGTAGTCCATTGTGTAAAGGTACCACAGTTCCTTTATCCATTCTCTGGTTGAGGGGCATATAAGTTGTTTCCAGTTTTTTTGGCTGTTATGAATAGTGCCACTATCAATATAGTTGAGCAAATGTCCTTGTTGTATGGTGGAGCATCTTTTGGGTATATGTCTAGGAGTGGTATTGTTGGCTCTCAAGGTAGCACTATTCCCATTTTTCTGAGAAAGCACCAGATTAATTTTCAAAGTGGTTGTACAAGTTTGCACTCCCACCAGCAATGGAGAAGTGTTTCCCTTTCTCCACATCCTTGCCAGCATGTGCGGTTACTTGAGTTTTTTGATCTTAGCCACTCTGATAGGTGTAAGACAGAATCTCAGAGTTTTTAAAATCTGTATTTCCCTGATGGCTAAGGACGTTGAGCATTTCTTTAAGTGCTCCTCATTTTAAAAGCATCTAGAGAAAGGCGGTGCACATTACCTTCCTCATTAAATAAGGTGGCCAGTGATTGGCTTGTTCTGAAGAGGCATGTTGTTCTTCTAAAAGAAAATCTCAGACGTTCTATTTTACCAATAAAGACTCTGGAGCCAGATGCTCGGGTGAAAATCTGCTAGCTAAGAGAGGCAGAGAAGGCACCCAGCTGGCCTTCTTACTCAGCTCATATCCTGATGGAAAAGGCCCCAAAGTCTCACTAGTTTAGCCTACAGCACAGGAGGAAAAAGCCAAAAATGAAACAAAACAAAACAAAAAACCAACCAAACAAACAAAGAACCCAAGGCCAAAGTCTTGCTAGCTCAAAACTCAAAAAGCCCCAAAAGCCAAAGGCAAAGGAGCTGAAGAACTCAAGAGGTAAATATCTAAAGCTCAAAGCCCCTCCCACTTGTTCATTCTGTCTTAAATATCCCTCAACTCAAAGTCCCTTCTACTCTTTAATCCTGTCAACTGATTTCTTGCTCTGCCTCCTGACCTAGGGTTATCTTTATTAATTCCTATGTACAGGAAGCTCTTGGATTAAGGCTGTGTGCTAGAACTGGCTGAGCTATATCTTAATCACCCATTTACAAGAAACAGAAAGGTCTTGGATTAAAGGTGTGTGTCAGGGCTCAACCACAAGAAACAGGGATTTACAGTTCACCATCTCAGGGATCACAATGGGAATCAAATATCCTGCAGCAGCATGTTTTATGTTATTATGTTATTATGTTATGTCATAGATAAAAGGGCAGGTTCATTAATATAATTTTAGTAACTGTATAACATATCACAGGCATACTTAATATTGTTTCTTTATTGTTTCCCTACTGATAGACAGTTTCTTATGATTTGGGGATATCAAGCATTACTAATTTCAAATCCTTGTGTGTATTTCTTACTGTCACTGTAATTTCAGAATGAGTTTCTGTTGTAGAATTCTGAGAAAAAGGCTATGGTCACTTTAAGGAGTTTTAAGTACAAACTGTGATTTTGGAAATTTGAGGTTATTTTTTGGTGCCATAGATAATTATGAAAGAGAAAAATTATGCAGAGATAACCTTGTCATTAACTGTCAGCTGCCCATATTAATATTTAATTTATCAATATTAATATTTGTTGTTTATGTTTATATGAGAGTTGTACTTTTGACTATTATTATACACCAATTTCTATTTTCTTGCCATTGTTTTAATTTTTGAAGGAGGGTCTTTCTGTATTGCTTAGCTTGGTCTTTAACATCTGGGTTCAAAGGACTCTGCTTCTTCAGCCTCCAGAACAGCTGGTATGACATCTGGAGCCTACTTGGTGTCTTTGTAAACAATGAGGGACCTAGTGGATATGGATAGTGCAGATTCAGTAGACGGCCTGCCGACTTTGGGGGGAAAATAAAAGGCCTTACCATTTCAAAGAGCAGATTCCAGACACCCCGACTCTATGCCCTTTACTAGGGCTCCAATAAGTAGGCTACTTGGAGAACATCGAGGCTGTAGATCTGACATTCTCTTCTGGTTCCAGATAAGGCATCCTTTGCCATTGAGAAGCATTTTCATCACTTTGAATATTTTTCCTGTGCTTTCCTTCTTTCTTTTTTTCCTTTTCCTTTTTTTTTTTTTTTAATCAGAACTTTTCTGCTTCTGAAAAGCCAGTGCCCCTCCCTTCCCTGCTTTCCCGTATGTCATGTTGAGGTTAGTGCATTTTCTACATTGTCTAACCAGGCAGAGCAATTAGTGCCCAAGGAGACAGGAGGCTGACTGCCTGGCAGGATGAATGGTTTTCATGGGAACAGCACTGAAAGCCTGGCACTGGGCGAGGACCCTTGCCAGCAGCCTCGTTTGGTGCTGGCCCTCTTGTTTGGCTGCGTACAAGATGTTTATACCTCTGATGCTCTAATGAACAACCCCTCTCATGGAACAGGTCCTTGGGATAGAGTCATCCCAGCGTGTGCACCCTCAGCACTCAGACAGAGTCAGTGGAGAGCTCCTGTGCTCTCTGCATGCCCAGTAAACTAATTCAGCAATTAAAAAAAAATCTCCTTGGTGAAGGCTTTTGTCACCTCCTCTGGTCTATCAGTATTGAACAACTGGACAAATGGGTGAGGGTACTGATTTGTGACACTGGAGCTGGAATGGGGGAAACATCAGGCAAGGCCTTGTGTCTCATGGAAGCCACATTTTAGAAAGTCTCTTCAGGTAGCAAACAGATAAACAAGCATGTGGTATGCCAGGTTCTGATTAGTATCAGCTGAGAATTGGAATCCTGGGACGGGTGAGCTTGTGCTTGTGAAAAGCCACACCCTCTCACTTTCCCTTAAGTCATGTTGAGAGCAGTGCTTGATGGAGTTGGCTGGAAATGTGTCTTTGAGCTCCCTTCTAAAGAAGACCTTGGCATGGGGTAAGGAGGGGAGCAGGGGGGATGCCCGGCAGGGAGCATCAGGGGCCAAAAACGCGGGGGGGGGGGGGGGGGGGGATGGAGAGATTTGGCAGAAGGAAAACTAGGAAGAAGGCCAATATAGAAGGGATCTAATGAGAAAGGGAGTACGGTGTGAAGTGAGTCTCCATTTGTAGGTGGGGCTAGTTCCAGATGGGCATGGACAGCCAGAATAAGCCAATGACGTTTCATTCTAAATGTCTTACAAATCCATCAAGATGAGTTTGTTAAACAGAAAGGAGAGATATGTTTGGCCCATACTCTAAAATTCTGCTGTGCTGTGTTACAGGACAGCAGAAGGAATGAAAAAGCTGCCCAGGAGCTCGAGGTAAGGACGTTCAGCAAAGAGTTGGTGATAGGTGGGGCTAGAGTGGCATTGGAGATAGAAGTCCTATTGGAATCGAAACATATTCTTGTGTTCAAAACCATATATGTATATCCAGCATCTAGCCAATTCAGATCGGTGTCCCAGCAGTTCAACTAATTTCTTTCTCTTTAAAAAAGTCTTCATGTTTTGAAAATTTTATGTTTGAGTACTGTGTTGAGATACTTTTCCATTTCTTTTATTTCCTCCAAGTCCCCCTGTGTTCCTTGCACAACTGAAATTTATGGCCTCTTTTTCTTTAACACACCCACACCCCCCCACAAACACACCCTCACACTCTGCTGAGTCCATTTAATGCTGATAATATATATGTTTTAGGGTTGACTACTTGGTATTGGATAAGCGATTAGGGAACTTATTTCTGAGGAAGACTGACTCTCCCTCTCGCTGCATTCATTAATTGTCTTCCACTAAGGCTGAGTCTTGTGAGATCCCACCACATCCGTTTTTAAATTAGCATACAATAATTGTAAAAAATGAGGACTTTATTCCTACATCTCCGTACATGCGCATCATGCACTTTGATCACATTTCCCTCCTCTGTCAATCATCTTTGTCCCCTAGTCCCCCTCTCTCTGACCTCTGGTGACACTAACTTCCCACACAGAATGGACACCCCACAGAGAAAGGCTTAGTGCCACGAAACTACCACTGTGAACGAACTAAGAGCCTCCAACTTGCGTGTGTGCAAGGCTTGCTCGGATAAGTCGGGTGAGCTATTTGATTTTGAAGAAAGAGTTAAGATTTATCCTGTCAGTTTCCCATTTTCTTGATGTTTTACCATTAGTGGACTGCATATTTGTATGATATAAAATAAATACAACTTAATATAATACACATACCTGAAACTCCCGATCTACAGCTCTCACAGGTTTGCATTTTCTTTTCTAGGTGTGGTTTCTTCAGGCACTGGTCCTTGAGGCTGAGATTTCTTGCCAAAGGAATTAATTTTTGTTTCTTCTCACACCCAAGAATTCTTTAGGTGATCTTGCACTGGGCCTAGGAACCTGAATTTTAAGAAGGCTTACAAATTGTTCTTGAACCCATATTTGAAAAGAACTCAAAGTTTAAATTTCTAACAGCTTCTAGTGTCTTCATGTAAAACACGACACTGCCTGATTTACCTGCAACTTGGTAAAAGTTAGGTGACTAGCTACAGATTATGAGTTGACACCATCAACTCTAAGTGAAGGCAGTGACAAGCCATATCTTGTCCTATGTTCAAGAGCCAAGTAGAGGAATGAGATGGCTTGAAAATGTTTCCTTCCTGTGAGCTTTTCAATTCTTGCTTTCATCTACCCTACTATTGCTTTTTGTGCTATGAGCAAGAAATGGTATCTCCAGTTGTCCTCTGTAGTTATAAACATGGTGATGGTGACTTCAAATGACACCTCACTGGCCTGTTTTTTTCTTCCCCACAGCAAGTCTTCTGCATCTGGTGAATGACCTTTAACATCGGAACCTTTCTGCTCATATGTAGTTATGACTCCAGCAACACTGGAGAGGGCTAAGGCCATGAATGGACTGATGATTTGACCTTTTAAATACCACTCTTCCTAAGCATCTTCAACTGTGGGTGGAAATAGGAAAAAATGTCATGCCAAATGTTTCACAGCCTGACCACTGTAATTTACTCTACTTCCACCAAGGGGAAGAAATTTATTTGTGTTTTAGCTTTATAAGGCCTGAGAGACGGAAACACAAGCAAATAGCAAAGGGGGCCTTATGTGCAGGGCTTTGGTCAGTTAGTGGAATTCATCTTGAGAAATGCACACCTCAGGTAACAGGCGAGGGCTTCCCAAAGTGTGGATGGAAGAAGAGTGAGCTCTTTCTTGGGTAATGATCCATAGTGGTGTTTAATCACTTTCCTTCCCACTTCTTTTTTTCAAAGTCCTATTTGTGTAGCTTTATACTAAACAACATGCCCCCCTACATGCCAATTCTCATGATATGTTCTTATTTTGATAAATAAGCTTTAAGAGGACTAAACAAAATAGTAGTTCAAAGTACTATAAGCTAGTATACACACTTCATCCAAACATTGAGAATTTCCCCTTCCAACTTGTAAACAGATGCATTTAAAATATTTTCCATTTTATTGGTCATTGACTATCAAAATGTTTGATATAGTTGCTATGGTTACCTTTGTCGGACTTTTACAAGACTGCCCTTGACAGCAGTCAGTCATGGATGGGATCATGATGACCCTGTCCTACCCTTATCTGCTGAACACCCAATAATAGTTGTCTAGTGACAGATTCGGGGAAGGGGGGGGGGAGTGACACTGTTTTTAGTTGTGTATACATTAGTAAGTCTACAAGCTTCAGGGGAAAGTTCCAAACCCATGGTCACACAGACAGTCGTGGTTCAATTCAACAGATTACCAAACAAAAGAGAAAGCTGTGAGTGTGGGAAACACATCTGTAGAGAAGCGTGGGCATTGATAGGAGAGAGACCTGAGAGAGTATGAGTGTGTTAGAGAGAACTGGCATACATCCCATCTAATGCGAGAAATTATCAAGAACAAGTTTAATCAATACAAAATGTTTATTATTATTATTATTATTATTATTATTATTATTATTATTATCATCATTATTATTATTATTTTGATTTTTTTGAGACAAGGTTTCTCTGTGTAGCCCTGGCTGTCCTGGAACTCTTTTTGTAGATCAGGCTGGCTTCAAACTCACAGCAATCCACCTGGCTTTGCTTCCTGAGTGCTGGGATTAAAGGCATGCACCACCATACGAGGCCGTATGTTTGTTGTTTTAATAAAATACAAAATAGCACTATTTCTAATTCCTAGGATATTTGTACCATTCACATCCTCATTTGAGTACAGTGTATTCAGAACACATTAAGTGAGGTAAAAATACAATGAGTTAAAATTATGTGAACTTAATATTATCTGCCTATAATTGATATGTTATGATGGGATAATCAATAGAAAACACTTAAGCATGAAAGGATATTGCCTTATGGTCAGTCTTATGAGGAAATGAAATATAAATATGATTTCCAGAAGAAAGGGAAAATACAAAAAATTTCACTTATGAATAGCTTACTTATGATTTCAAGAATGTCTAATGCGTACAGTTACTCTGATATTTAAATCATTTTGTTTCAAAATATCAAAATTTACACACATAGAAAACATAAGAAAACATTCAGAAATAAATTTAAAACTGTGTTCTGTCATTGAAGTTGGAAGAGTTAAATCCTTGTTAATGACTTTTAGAGCCTTGGGGAGATCTTGCAATGTGTGGGCTGACCCTTTCCCTCTGGGCCAGAGGGTGCTTTCCAGTTTGGTCGTAAGCTTATTGGAGTGTTTAAAACTCCTACCCTGAAAGGTTGAAAGAAAAAATGAAAACTGGTACCCAAGAGATCTAGAAGAGTTTCAGAGAGACACGATGGGCCAGTCCTAGGAGGGGGAGGAAAGGGAAGATGCATCACTCAGAAGAGATGTCAGCTTACAAGAAGAGGCCAGCCATTTCCCTGTCTCTAGCGGGAACAAAGTGAGAGTAAAGGGGCAGAGACTTAAGTGTGACAGTGACTGCAAGACACAGTATGGTTAACATGAAGACAAATTAATGCAATCTTTTTTTGCCAAAGCAAGAAGAAACATTTTATTTTTATTTTGAAACTGGTGAGAGCAGATGTTGACGAGCTGTCGTGCGCCATGCTAAGACAAGCTGCTTCCTTACGGAAGGGAGAGAAACTTACAAACCACAGGCTACTAAAAGATTATGAAACAGTGGCTGGCTGTTTTTAAAAATTAATTTTTATAGTTATATTTAGATATATACAATGCATAATATCCACTACTCACTTCCCCCTCCAACTCTTCTCCAACCTTCCCAACACATCCCTCTTTCAACTCCATGTCATTCTTTCTCTTATCTCTTCTTTTGGTTTTAAAAAACCCACCACGTCCAGTTAGTGCATCTCATGTGCTCATGGGTATGGGCCTGTACAGTGGAGGATGGGCAGCCTACTAGCATAGATCAGGGCAACTTGTAGTCCTCATCAGAGAAGTTTCTGCTTGCAATGGACAGTGGCTAATGCAGAGGCTCTCAACTGGTCTGAGTGCAGAGATGCAAGTGACCGCGCTGTACAGGACTCTAAATGGGACATCTGTGTCACTACTCACCCTGAGGCTTAGAGAAGATCCCAGAAGAGCTAGTGACAACATTGTCATGGAGGGTTGCCGACAACAGTGTCTTTTGAACAGGACAGGGCTACTGTGTTCCTGTCGTACAGCAGTGGTGGTGTCAGCACTCTAGCATGGGTGGGTGGGGGCCTGGCCAAGGAACTATTTATTGGAGGTGGTGGCTGCTGGGTCAAAGAGAGCCATTAGGCTATTTTTATGTGACTCTGATAATGGACATATTCTTTGGTGATTAGTTTTTAAAAGTTAATTAATTAATTAATTATTTTTTTAACTCAATTTGGCTTGTGGAAAAGGATCCTGCCGATTTGTGCTTCTTTGTCCCAAGCTGCTGATCCCTATGTGTTCTTATAGTTATTGATTCTGTCAAGATTTGCACCTTAGTTTTTCTGTCACATCAAGAACAAGCAGGCTGGAGTGGAGTGCGTTTCTGGTTTGGGCCCTTAGCTGTGGATCACGCCGAAGCCATCGTCTCTGGGTCTTTCTGTGTCTCAGTCTGTTGGGCACAGCACCTATCTATTTAAATGCTGGGAACCTTGGGAGTTGCTAAATGTTTAAATGCATCTGGAAGAGGCCAGTGGACCCTCTGGCAGGTTCTGAGGTAAAGGCACACTTCTCTACCACTCCTGGATTTTCCAAAAGAACTTATTTGTGTATTTTAAAAATGGATTGATTGGCTGGGTCAAATTATTCTGATTTTTAAATTGTCTATATGGTTGATTTGTTGTCACCGCTTAGTTTCTGAAACATGACCTTACAACACCTATATCCTCCTTTATCCCATTTTCCACCTTTCCCCCCCCAGGCTATTTCTATGCTGAAGATTTTTGCAAAAGATCATTAGAGGAATAAAATAGTTAATAATACAGCTCAGTAACTTATTCAGAGGCTAATAAATGAAAACTCTCCCATAGATCTTAGCTAAAATATTTATCAGAGTTTGTTTTATACTGAGCAGGTTTTATTTATGTATTTAAGAACACACACACATATACTTATATGAATATTTATACAATAAATGAAAAAGAGGCCATGAATTAGAAAGAGAGCAAGGATGGGGGAAGGGCAGAGGTGTATGGAATGAAAAAATGGAAGTGAGGAGTGATATACTGAAGTCTTAAAATATAAAAGAAATAATCTTAAATGTACATTTTGTTGTTTTCGATTTAGCGTTTAACTGTTTAATATCCTTTAGGCTCAGTGTGTTTGGTTTGGTCTGTTTGTGCCGCTACGCACTTTTATTTCTAGTTTGCCCTCTGTCTCCTCTGTCCATATTTGTTGTGCTAGTGGACACCTTATGGTGTTTAATGTAAGAGAAACCTGAAGAACTGAATCACAGATGTTTCGTGTAAGCAACAGGCTTCTCCTTAAATTTGGAATGCTCCGCCCCCATCAGCTGGAAGCAGCGTTCCAAGTCTAACTTTCTAAATGAACGGAGCCTAGAGTGGGAGCGCGAGCCTTAGAAAAGATTTCATCCTCACAGTGACATGAGCCTGTATTGCAACCTAGGGCAGAGTCGTTGAGGGTCTCTCACTTGCACTGCCCCCACTTTTGTGTGTTTCTTAGCTTGGAAATAAATCTGATTCATTCTCATTCTCTCCCTCCCACTCTCTTTCCTGTTCCAGCCCCATGGGAACTTTAAGGTGTATATCAAAAGCCACAGGTTCCCGACTTCAGGAAATATAACTTACTTTAATTTCTATAATGGGATTTAGTTTCCATTACAAGCCTTCCATCTACGAGGCAGAAAAACCTTCATTCACATTAGCTTAGCAACCCCCTGCCCCCCCTGACCCCGTATCCTGCATGCTTGCGGCGGAAGTCCAGCATTTTCTGCCTAGTGTAGAGGGGAGGGGTGTCTGCCTGTCCCAACTGTCATTATCATTACATCACAACACCTTCTGCTGAGGATACTTCGACTTGACTGCTTGCAGGTCATTGGTTTCTTCAGACACAGATTCTTCTGGGTCTGCTGGCTGTCCATCCAAATCACCAGCTGTCTACAGAGACAGCGCCTGAGCCTCCAGCAGGCTCCCAAGGCCCAGCTGCTCGCCATAGTGCCCTTCTGCTCCTCCCTCACAGCTAAAGCACCTGTGTGTCTGGTGTGGATGTTTGCTTGCCCTGAGGCTTCTGGGAAACTTTCAAGAAGTGCCTCATTGCACTCTGAGTTCTCTCCGGGATCAGGAAAGAGAGGTAGATAGGACCTCATGAATTTCTTGAGCACACATCAGATTCAAATCCATCTGCCTCATCTGAATCTTTCACCCCACCTTACCTTTGTAACTCTGAAGCCTCATGTCCTCCATTTTCTCTCCTCTGGTTTGGTTTCCAGAGCTGATCTCCTGTGCTTTAACACTTGTGTTCTTCATTTGTTCATTGATTTATCTGCCTTCATGGAATGTGTGAGAAGACAAGGATACTGGTTTTTTTATTGCTTTATAGTTGGCACTTTAAATGGAATCTTATACACAGAGGATGCTCAGGGAAAAATTGTCAAAAATAACGAAAAATAAACAAGCAAACTTGCTCTGGGCATTTTGACTTACTGCTGCCTTTTTTAAAAAACATATTTTATTAATTTATTCATATTACATCTCAATTGTTATCCCATCCGTTGTATCCTCCCTCCCTCCCGCTTCCCCCCTCCCACTCCTTCCCCTATGACTGTGACTGAGGGGGACCTCCTCCCCCTGTATATGCTCATAGGGTATCAAGTCTCTTCTTGGTAGCCTGCTATCCTTCCTCTGAGTGCCACCAGGCCTCCCCATCCAGGGGCACCAGAGTTCGTGTGAAAGTCAGAGCCCACTCTCCACTCAACTGTGAAGAATGTCTTGTCTATTGGGTAGATCTAGGTAGGGGTTCGAAGTTTACTGCATGTATTGTCCTTGGCTGGTGCCATAGTTACTGCTGTCTTAAGGCAGTAGAACTGTCTTGAGTACAGGGAAGTGCAGTGGTGCTGCAGATTCCCTGCAGACCCTTGGACAATTTCTTACAGTTTCATTATAAATAGGCACACAGTAGATTTGTGATTTCACAATGAGAGTAGAATGGGTGTCTCCTTAAAGGTAGAACAGCCTCTACTTTATCCCTTCTTGCTGGATAAATTTCATTTCCTAGTGCATATGTGAGAAGGCGTGTGGTGGGGCTTGGCACATGAGGCAGCGATGTAGCTTGGGTAAGTCAGGAGAGCTCTCTTGCTCTTGGCCATGGTCATGGTTTCTAGCGTACATTCTTCTTGGAAACTCTTGGTACAGTTGGTTGCAAAAGCCTGGAGGAATGCAATAAAAATGTAAAAATGGAGACCCTAGTGGGAAACGGACCTGAAGTTCCCGGTGTTTTTGTTTCCATTCCTGAAAATAAGCAGAGAGATTTATTGTTACAGAAATCACATTTTCCCCCTTAAGCTGCCTTGTTCTAAATGTTACTGTAGCTCATATTTTCCTTCTTAATCCGAATTGGGGATTAAAGGACGAAAGTGTTTGGAGGAGATTTACACGGGCTCCCTGGTGGATCTCGTCTTGAGGTGGGCGACATGAAGGATATGCATCTGGGGACACAGCGAGAATCCATTAGGTCTTAAGTCTTGGGGCAAAGCTTTGAAGTTCTCCTTGAGAGTAAGAGCAGCTTGCTCATACATCACAAGATCCAGGAAGAATAACATCTTAAACTGCATATTTAATCTCCTTACTGAGGGACTACTATGCATATAGGGAATTAACTCTTTTTGCAGTCATTTAATAACCATGGGCGAGACACTGGAGATGGAAAGTGTGAGCTACTTTTGCAGATCTTGGGGTTTCTAAAGACCTATTTCTAAGAGGAATTGTGTTTTCCACATAACTCAACTTCTGATCAGGCTTCCTCATTCTGCTACCTCCCAGTTCAGATGGTTCTTGTTTTAAGCAGTATTGTTCTTTTGAAAACACAACTAAACTAGATCATCTCTTAAAGGCACGGAAAGCACTGGGCATAATAAATCATGAAAGATGATACCTTCTTCAAACTGAATCACTGCTCCTAATGCAGCTGACTTGTACATTTGAATTCCCTAAGGGTTGGCTTAAAGCTTGGCTCTGAGCCAGGCTGCCATTAGACGATTGTGTGGGTGACTCTAATATTCTCTTGGTAATTGCCCCCAGGCTTGTAAATGGCCCCAACAAAAGGGCAAGGCACATTTCTATATAATTTTACAGATGAGGGAAAAAAAAGATACAATATGGAAATTTTATTACAACCTACATTAGCGGCTGCTGCTTATGTGCATATGAGATAAGTAATATTGTAGGTATAATTAAATTGGAGAAAGAAAGATATACGTTCCTATGTTGTTGATACTGTTTATGTGTAGAGAGAGCTTAAAGAAGAGCTCATCTCATCGTGTGGCCATAGAGATCTCCATCTGTTGAGGACACATTCGCAATATACTAGAGGCCCACAAGAGGTGACAGATATATTACAGGGTCTGCCACCTTCTGCACGGCTTGCTCCTGGAAACCTGATTAGGGCATGGAGGGATTGAAGAAAGGACAGACACACAGACACATGGACAGGAAATCTGAGATCTGATGGGCCCTGCTTGCTCTAGAGGAACAGCAACAAATAGGCCATAACCTGGAACCTCAGTGTGTGGAATGAACTAGGTACAGTAATCTCAGGTTGCACTTAACCTGGAGGAAGAAAGTGCAGTTGCTAGTTTTCGCACACATTGTCAACATTTGCACTTGGAGCAGAGGAAGGCTTTGGCAATTTTCTTAAAGACTCACCTAAAAGAAGGGTTTACGGTTCTCATGCATCAGAGGCACTGGGGTCCTTGACATGGCTATGCCCATGTCAAACACAGCCGTGTCCATGTCAAACAATGTGCACTCACTCAGGACTTCGCATTCAGGACTGTACATATTCAGTCAAGTCTTCCTTGGCTTCGCATAAAGGTCTAAGTTGTGTAATTCCTGTTTGGTGGTATGTCGGCTCATGACAGAATGCAGACTGTCCAACAGCTCTGTGGTGCAGAGCTGTCTGGCCTACTGTTGACTACCTAGGCTCATCTCCTGTCCACTTAGGATGTGGAGTTTCTCACGGAGGACAATTTTTAAAGTAAGCTCCGACAGGACCAGAGTAGTATAGTAAGCACTCTTAAGAAGATGAACAGTTCTTCAGATTCTCTGACCCAATGAAAGCATTGTTTTCCTAACCCTGTTACTGCCATTATTTGGGTCAAAGGAACATCACAAGCAAACAGGCTATTACTCATCTAACATTACCTAAGGATAACAAGCTTAGTCAAAACCAACCAACCAAACAAAAACAAAACAAAACGACAATAACAAAATCCCTCACATGTGAAGGACTCCAGTTGAGTGTACAGTACCTATTCCAGAGACCATTGGCGAGACATATTATCTTTCTAATTAATCTACTCAGTCTTTTAAACATTGTTCTTATTTATGTATTTATTTATAATGCATGTGTGCCAGTTGTGTGCATATGTGTTTGCGTCTGTGTACATGTGAGTGGGCATGCACATATGTATGCAGGTATATGTGAGGGCCAGAAGTTGATCTCAGATACCTGGTTTCTTTTTCTAACTTGTTTATTTGTTGGTTTGTTTGTTTGAGGCAAGATTTCTCATTGAACCCAAAGGTTACCAATTTGGCTAGATTCGCTGTTCAGCAAGCTCTGGGCACCTGCTTATCTTTACCCACCCAGTATATAAGTTACAGACATACTGATTTTTTACATGGGTGTTAAGTATCTAAACGCAGACCTTTATGCTTATACAGAAAAATTAGATCCATTTTTCTAGTCTCTAAGTCAGTTCTGACTGCAAAGAGACCACACCAAGGGCTGAAGATAGCTGTTTTTCCCCCTTTATAATAATAAACATTTCTCATTTTAGTATGTCCATGACAACTGCTGTAGACTGGAGCTCAGAAAACCATGTTACATATTGGGTTACTAGAGATTTATTCATTCAAAGCAACACATCTCATGTCTCATATACAGAAAAACTTGGTCAGTTCCCATTGTTCAGTCAATGAGAATTCGCAGCGTACTTACTGCTGGCTAGCGCCACTCTGCAAGGGCTCCTGGGGCAGAAGAAGAAACTCCCAGGCTCAGTGACAGTTTCTACTCTGGAATGTCTACATATCCTTTCCTCTGGCCCCTCCCTCTCACTTGAGCCTTTCTCAGCGTTTGATGTGTCGCTGTTCTTGGCAAATGCTCCCTTACCCTTTGGAAGGCTTTGATAGATATTACTAGCTTCCTGGGTGGCAGGCAGCATGAGGACAGAAATCGAGCTTAACTTTGTGTTCACTGTGCATTACCCTTTACTATCAGTCTGGGACGGTCTTGAGTGGAGGGCCTCTGGATTTGTGGAAAGGCTCTATAGCACATAGCAGGTTTTTAAGAAACAATTAATAGTTATAAGATCTTGAGGCTTCTTTGGTTTTGGATCTGGAAGGAACTTGACAAGTTAATTAGTAGAATACCTGGTTCCTAAAGGCTATTGAAGCCACAACAGTTAAATTATAGGTATAGCCAAATTTTTATTTGCTTTGTGTGATTTGGGGATAGTTTCTAGCAGCTTTTTGGCTGTGATCTTTCTTGTTCAAGGATGCTTCTAAAAGCCATTTGGGGGCTCTGGAAAGACTGCTCCATGGCCAAGAGCACTTGCTCATCTTCCAGAGGAGCTGTGCTCCGTTTGTAGCACCCATATCAAGTGACTCACAGCTGCCTTAAATGCTTGTTCTCGACGAACCAACACTTCTGGTCTCTAAGTCTCTAACCTGTAGTCTCTCTCTCTCTCTCTCTCTCTCTCTCTCTCTCTCTCTCTCTCTCTCTCTCTCTCTCTCTCTCTCACACACACACACACACACACACAATTACAAATAAAACAATGTTTTTAAAAAAGTAGAAGCCATTTTGGCATTCTTGTAATTAGTAAGATTTGCTTGGCAAACCTAACTAAACATAGCCTAGAAGTCACACACACAATACAATCTTAAAGTAGCAGAAAATGCATTATAGGACACAGCAACTGACCTAGTTCTAATGAATGCTGCAAATAAATGCAGCAACTAAGCTAGCAGAATGGTGGGTAGATATGATCATTTGAACTTTTCATAGCTTCACAACTTCAGGCATTTGAATAGTTGGTACTCAGTTAGTGACACTGCTTGGGCAGTTTAGAAAATGTGGCCTCGCTGGAAAAAAGCATGTGACTTGGGTGGGCTCTGAGAGTTCATATTGTTGCATCCTTTCTAGTTTCCTCTTGCCTTCCTGCTTTCAGTTTAAGATGTGACCTCTCAGCCAGTGCACAAGACACCGCAGGAAGAGAACAACAGCATTTGTGACAAAGGAAATTTGAATTGAGTTGAACCATTTTAGTTGTTGTTGTTTTGAAGCATGTGTGGCAGGACAACATTGTACCTTCCAGTGTCAGGTTGTTACTTCTAACAACAAACATGGCTTACTGATCACTACGGTTGTCCTAGGGGGTGTCTTATAATTCTGAACCTCATTCCCTAACCAATCATAACCAATTCCCTAACCAATCATAAGATGCTTGAAAATGATTCCACTTTTTTTTTTGAGTGGGAAAAGGGACATTCTGATACCCTGGGAAGCCTGTGGTATACGTGTGGTATCTATGATATCAAGATGTGGTCATGTCTTCCTCCAAGCCTGTGTTCACTGATTCTCCTCCATCCAACAACACCTCCCAGGCTCCTTGCCTCTAACAGCCATACTTTCTCTAAAGTACATTCACAATTAATCATATTTTCACCCACAGTTTTTAAGGTCTCGCTTACGCATCAGCTTTATTATTATTTGACCCCTTTTTACCTAATAAATTTTTGCTGTATTCAGAATTGTGTGAGTTTATTGAGGTTTTAGTACTTGGATGCCTCCAGCTCTGTTGCTATGGTTTTCCAAGAATAAGCAATATGCTTTTTCTGATGCATTCCATTAGCTTCAAAATGAAGATGGTAATCATCTGAGAGGGCACTGTCCTCTAGGATCTTTTCAGTTCTGGATAATGGTCTCAGAAGGCCAGGAAGGTGCTTGGGTTGGACTGGGAATCAGGAGATTGTCCATAGAGTCACTCTTGAGAGTTCTCTCAAAGACAAGCTTCCTTTCTGGGCCAAATGCAAGAATGTTCACCTATATCAATTGTTATATTTCTTACTTTGGTGAAATCTCTAAATAAACAATGGAGGAAGGGCTTATTTAGTTTGCAGAGTGACCAGCACAAGATACCTCATGACAAAGTTCTCAGGAGAAAGGAGATTTATTTGTTAAGAAGGACAAAGGGTAGGGAATAAGACAGAGACAGGAGATTGAGGACAGTGAGAAGGGGAAGGGAATGAGGGAGATTGCTGGACTGCACATTTTGATAGCTGGGCTTTGGTGGTCAACCTCACTCAAGGAAGATGCCAAATAAGGGACTAGCTCTTCATGGCTAGTGTTAGGGATGCAATCTAAAGATTTTTAGCCAAGACAGAGGGCATAGGGGAGGGGCATGGCCTGCCAGAGCCATGTTTGCCATGCTCAGGCTGGCTAGAGTCCCTTCAGTTTGTCCTGCCAGAAAACCATGTCCATCACGGTAGAACCCAGCAGCTCACATCACAGTGTTAAGAAGCAGAGAACTAGGATGCCAGCATCCTGATGACTTTCTCCTTTCCTCCTTTTCCTCCCTTCAGGTCCCATGTCACCCATAGTCAGGAAAAGTCTCTCTCCTTCAGTTGGCACTCTTCAGAAACACTCTTAGTGGTACACACCCAGGAGTGTGCTTTCAGGTGACAAAGAGGTGGCAAGGCGTCATGGTGTGCTCTAGACTGACTAGCTTCCCTAGGGCAGGACTTTCAGGAGAGCCAATATAGGAGCCGTCCAACCTTGTGAGAGTGTGCTTATGACATTGTTTTCTATTCAGATGGCTTCTTTTTCCTATGCCTTGTAACTTAACTAACTAATCAGCTATCAGCAAGTCCTTCTCCATCTTCAAGGTATATTAGATCCTATTATTTTGTGTTATTTTTTCCTACCATGACAATTAGGTGGTGAATATAAACAACTGCTTAAAGTTTATATTAAAAATATTTTATATGTTATGCCTGCACTTACATCAGTGCAACACATACATGCCTGGTACTCACAGAGGCTGGAAGAGGGTGTCAGATCCCCTGGAACTAGAGTAACAGATAGTTATAAACTGCTAGGTAAGTGTTAGAAAGCCAACCCTTGTTCTCTGGAAGAGGAGCCAGTGCTCTTAACTGCTAAGCCGTTTCTTCAGATATAGTTTTGAAATTTCACATGTGTGTTTGTCTCTGTAGGGTGTATGTGCATGTGGATAAAGTTATCTGCACAGGCCAGAAGAGGAGCAGGGGTTACAAGATGTCGTGATCCACCCAACATGAGTGCCGGGAACCAAACTCTGGTCCTCTGCAAGAATAGCATACACTACTAATTGCTGACCCATCTCTCTAGCCCCTGAAACATCATGTGTACCTGTAAAGATATGGGGGTATTTTGAAGGCCGTTATCATCAACATTTCTCTGTGAGGTACAGGCAGGGTCCCTGGGTCTACTCTATGTAGCAGATCCACTTTGAAGTCCTGGAGAGTTGTACCCACTGCGCTGCCATAGCAGGTGCAGAGAGGAATAAAAGAAACTTATTAGTATGCACTGCAGGTCCAGGAGCGCCCTATCAAAAGCGCACATGCCAAGCTATTTAATTTGTTGGCCTGCTCTATAGAAAGAGACCCGCTGGGCAGGGTGGGCTTGGAGAATCAGATGGAAAGAAATATAAACGAGTCTAATTCACACTGTTATTTCTTGGCTGTACTCACAAGTGGATGAAAACTTTTTCCTTCCCTGACGCTGGCACGAATCTTTTGCCACTTTCTCTGGCAGCTGAAAGTTGATAGAAAAAAAATTACACAATTGAGCAGACCAGAGTTTTCAAGATTTCTTCCTCTTGTCCCCAAGCCAATCATAGCACTGTTTCTAGCATATGACCTTGCCTCATTCTTCATGGAGATAAAAAACACCTTCTTTAATTCTGTGACTTGTCACCACCAACACAACACTTTATTCCACCCCCATGCACTTTCTTAGTCAGTATTTAGGGAGGCTTCATTTTCATTTTCATGGAAGTGTCCTTTTTGTTATTGAGTAAAACCCCATTGTATATGTGCAATAGACTTCTTGTACCCATGTGTCTGTCGATGGATATCTAGGCAGATCTGTAAATCATGGCTATGAATCTAGACTTTTAGGAACTGCGATGCAATAAACGTAGATGTCCAGTGTCCCTGTAGTATACTGATTTAGGTTCTTCGAGTAGGCACTCAGGAGTCGTGTCGCTGGATCACATGGCAGGTCTGTTTCGCTTTCTGGAGAAACCTTTATGTTGATTTCCACTGTGGCCGCACCAGTTGACACTCCCACCAGCAACACATATGGTTCCTTCTTACCTACACTCCTTCTGCAGATGTTTGTTTTCTTGATGATATTGCTCTGAATGATTGATGGTGAGATGAGCTCACAATGTAGCTTTGATTTATATTTCCATGACAACAACTAAAAAGGTAGAATTTTTTTTTTGTATACTCATTGCCCACTGATTTTCTTTGGATTTGTCCATTAATTCCATTGGTTCATTTATAGATTGGGTTGTTGTCTTATTATTTAGGTTTTAAGTTCTTTGCACATTCTAGATATTAATCCTCTAGCAGATGTATAGCTGACAAAGGCTTCTCCCATTCTGTAAGCTGTCCTTTCACCCTGGTGACTTTTTCCTTTGCTGCATAGGGCTTTGTACTTTCTTGTAAGGGCATTTGTCAATTCTTGGGCTTATTTCCTGGGCAATTGGAGTCCTTTTCAGATGCCAGGCTTGTATACTGAAGAATTTCCCTTTGTTTTCCTCTAGCAGTTTCAAAGTATCTGCCCTGACATTTACGATTGCTGAACTTCACTCTAATTGCAATGCTTCCCCCTTTAAAGATATCTCTAAAATTAAGAAAAAATATGTAATAACAAGTGAAAGTAGTTGTTTCTTAAACCAAAGTTTTAAATTTTAGTTAGGGTTAATGAATAATCATTTGTTCTTTCACTTCCATATCTTTATTCTTGAATGGATGTTATTATTCATTACTATTATAAATTGTTATTTTTATTGTTACAATGTAATGGTATAAGATCGAATTTTGTTTTGTAAAAATATATCATCTAGAAAAGGCTGTTTAAATATATTTCAACCACTGTGATTTTATTTGTATATTCTAATTACCATTCACCTATATTTAATATTGAAATAACAGCTTTTTTATTATTAAGGAAAGAATTGTGTCATAATGTTATATTGCCTTTCTTTTTGACACTTGGTGTTGACTTTTATTTTCTTTTGGTTTACACTTTCTTTGTTTTGATTATTTATGGTTAGAATTATAAGATTGAACTTGTAGGACATTTTATTTATAGATTATAGAAACAAACCTAAGCTTATTTAAGACAATAAGGGGAACTTAAAGAAGTACATTAGCAGCTTCCAAAATGAAAAACAGTTTACTGCCTCAACAGTCACCCAACACTCTCTATAACACTGGAGCCTCGTCTTTGTCCTTCTAGCCCAATGTCTCTGCCAGACTTATTTGTGAGGCAGGAACTATTGAGGACTTCCTTACCCTGTCTTGGGAGAGTTTGGCCATCGATTCTGTCTGCATCTAAGCTTGCCCATTTTTAGGCAGAATTCTGTCTGCAGCAGAAATGAGGACATTTTGCCCAGAGGCTTGTTTGTCACATTTGAAGCCAACTCCATAAGGAGATTCTTTGATGCTCATCTTCTTTAAGTTCAGCTAGGTGCTGCCAGGAGTTAAATTGTCTTGTTGTCAAAGAATCTTTAGAATCATAAAAACATCTTTAAATTCTGTGTGTGGGTCTCTGAGGCTTTTGAAGACTTTATTTAACTAGTTTACCTTATATATCTATAGAATTATATCTGTTAGACTTAGGATATATATATATATATATATATATATATTCTTGTGCTAAATCAGAGTAGTATTTGACATTACCATGATTTGCATCAATATACAAAATCTATACCAATGACAACAATAACCTCCTTTGTGAGTAACATTAAGGCCTTGAGTTAATGAATATGTTCAATCAACATTTGTTCTATCCTCTCTCTATATTTCTATATCCTCTTTTCTTTCTTTTCAGCCCGGATCTCCTTACCTACAGATAAAAGATAAAGAAGAGAGACATCCCTGAGTTCAGCCTAGTTTTCTCTCTGTAGAAGACCAATAATAACTTATAACCACCTCCCAATTTAGACCCAAAAAGATAGGAAAGATGTTTACTTTAAGTTTGACAAATACAACTAGCCAAATCACTATAAATGTAACATTTCTATAACTCCTGATTATCTCATCGTTCTCCCTGTTGTATGTAGTTCATTTCATTCATGTGTAATAAAATAAATGTATATGTTAAAAAAAGAAGTACATTGGCTCTAGGAAGATCTGGCTATAAGAGTGAAAATATCCCTATTGAGCTGTCTCTACTCTCTCCTTCTTACCAGTTCTATGCTCAGCTGCACTGCTGTGGTGTGAATGACATCCGCCAGCAATGTACAGTTCCACTGTCTGTGCTGCAGACCAACAGCAGATCCACTGCGTAGAGTATATTTGAAATGTGAATTAAAACTGTTTGATTTTAACACAATTAGATACTCTGGCACGTATTTTTCTTCTGGCTATTTTTCATGTATGGCCTCACCCCCTCTTTTTCTCTCACCTGAGTCTTCCTTGCTCCAATTCAATGCCCCAATAATGGCACACATAGATGATGAGCTTTTTTTTGTGTGTGTTTTTGTTTTTGTTTTGGCATAAGCCATCTTCATGTAAGGTCTACATCTCTGCTTTTGATGTGTAGTTCCAACAAAGAAGGAACTACTTGCTCCACTATAAAGCAACCTGTGAGTATGGACAATGTGAAATACTGGACACAAGGTGGGTATATTGGAGGATGCTACAAAGTGGCCTCAAACTGGCTAGGAAACTAATCTAGTACCCCTCCCCTACTGGGATACCTAGCACATGCACATAGAAGTCACTATAGATTATACACTAATTAGGTAATCAGGTCATGGGTAGAAAAATTGAACATAAAGATAAAACTGGTACCTGGGTAGCCTATAAAGACTCAATAAATGCTTTTTGTATAATAAATTAATATTCAATTAACATGTAAGAGCTGCCTTATTAATTCCAGAGCAGTGATCTGACTCTCCTTCATGGTCACTATTGTTTTCCTTTGTTATCTGGGCGACTGAATCATAGGAGTTGACTATTAAGGATAGATTCACATTTTCTTTTCCTGTCCTTTTTAAAAGGATGATGAGCATACTGGATTACTATTAAATGTCTTTAATAATTCTTTGATAATGTGTAGATGATTAATAATTGGTGGACAAAGAGATTTTATTCAATTACCCAGGCACGTGGCAAAAGAAAGCTGCTTGAGGTATTAGATTTCGGCTTCTGTTGAAACTCTGCTTTAAAGTGAAACCAGAGAACCTGTACCGAGCCCACTGGCATGATTAGAGGAAATAAGGAAAGCCATTGTCCTGGGTGGTTAACTGCATGCTCAGCAAAGACTAATGAGCTGCTCAGAGGGAGCCTAGGCCTGCGATGGCCTCCATTTGCATCTTGTTTCTACAAAGCCAGAGAGCATGATCTACATCTGCACATGGTGATTAAGAATTCCAGATACCAGGACACAGTATTTCTAACACTCTATGCCAAACTAACCCTTCAACTTCCTGTGAAGAGCTCCTGTGAACTTGTGAGTGGAAAAAGAAAGAAATGGCCGTATTAGTCACTGATGTAATTGTGAACCACTAATTTTCCAATGACTGCCTGCTATCAAAATGTGAAGGATGGCCAGAGTCTTAGTATGTGTTATTCACACTGTAATTTTGATTTACTTTGGCCAATAGGATTCTTTGTCCCCAGAACTTTTTTTTTTTTTTTGCAACAATTGTAGTCATATACTTATAATCTACCTTCATTTAAAAAAATCCTAATAGTTTAAACATCACGTAGATTTCCAATAGCAAAAAACTCAGAGGTTAAGTAAATATGCACCATGTTAAAAGGATGCACCATGCTCTTAATGATGGTGGATACAGAAGTGACATCACTTATTGACAATTCCCATATAACTGGCTAAGTCTATCCCTACATTTCTCTTGGTACAAGTGTGGCAAGTGTTGTAAGGCATGTGTATGTGTGTGTGTGTTCAATACATATAATGTTCTTTTTTTTAAGGATTTCATTATTTTCTTAGGATAAAATACTATAGGGCTAATTAGTAGGAAGCATTTTGCTTATTAATGACAAGAAAATATTATACTGGGCACATTCATTTGCAAGTGACATTACTAAGTGTATAAATTTAGGGGGACCCCTTAGAAGCAAATTGTCATGGTTTATTGAACAACAGAAGGCTCTGGTCACCTTCATGGCTGGAATCAGGGACTCACTTTTTGTTCCAAATAAGATAGCCCTGGAGAACAATTGTAATGCTGTCCTGGTTTGGTCAGCCACTCCTGTGCATCCCTCAACACTGACAAGGTGGGGAAGCTCCTATACATGAGCTCAGGTGTTAGAGGCTAGTGTTTCCATCAGCCAATTTAGGGAGAAAACAGAATTCAGCAAAGGTGCATGTGTGTGTGTGTGTGTGTGTGTGTGTGTGTGTGTGTGTGTGTGTGTAATATATGGGTATTACTCATGTCCACATATGATCAAATTACCTGGTCAGTTGTAGCCCTGTCAACAATATGAGGGAGTACTATTTTTTTGCCACACCATCAACCACACTAACTTCTGGGATTTCCAGTGTTTGCTGTATGGTATAGGTCACAAGAAGTCTCATCACAGACAGCCTCTCCAGCCTGTCTGTATTTCTACAAAGTAAGAACCACTCTTTCTACCCCTTGGCCTGCAGTGGATATTTTGTTTATGACACTGTGACTTTATAGCAGAACTCTGATTTGTTTCTTTAAAAATTCCATGAAACTACAAACAAATTCTTTTTAGATTGCATTCTTCATATACATGTAAATAAAATGTTCCTTTGGATTCAAATACTCAGAGATTAAATTTTAAATAATTGTGGCAAAACCCAAGCAGTGGAGATTCAAGAAAACTGCCGTTTCCCACTCCCTAGAGTTCACATCCAGATAAGGTTCTCTCAGGAAGTGAGGCAGAAGACAGCATTTTAAAGTTACCTACTTGCTACCTTTGGTTGAGGACAGGGGTATTGTGCTGTATAATAGATGTCTTCACATGATCTCAAGAGGAAGAGCTTGGGTCTTTAAGGGCAGGGAGATTTTTGTCTTGAATCATCTCCCAGTCTGACTTGTCTTTGGCCCTTTAACATTTAAGATATCACAAAGGAAATCGAGAGTCATATGCTGTTACTATTTTGGTATACAGTTGAAGTATTAGCTTTAGATTCATATACTATATATAGATTTTTATATGTAGGTCCATTGTTAACTAAATGAGTTTGTAAGGGATGAAGGCTTGGGTTCTGCTTCATGATTATACTCATGGAATGTATTTTGAAGTAATTTGAGTTTACGAAAAAGTTTCTAAGATAGTACAGATGGACCGTGTGTATGCCTCACCTATTTTTCTGTTTTCTTCCTTTCTTGGCATCTGGCACAATCAAGTAACTGCCACCCCTACAAAGTAAATGTGGAACTCAAGTCTCATCAGTCCTTGGATTCCCCATCCAGGCTGCTGTGCTGTAGATCTTCACATCTCCTTTGACTCCATGATTTTGGTAGGTGTTATATGCACCATTTCTATTGTGGGTTTTTTTCTTGTTGTTGTTGTTGATGCTGTTTTTGCCCTGATTAGATTGCTTTGGTGTTGGATCATGCAGAGACAGAGACAGTGTACTGATCTCCCCACTGTGTGCCATCCTAGCTGTTTCTTCTTGCCAGTGAGGCTACCTGGATCCCAGGGTTAATCAACTTACCTTCCATTGACTATATTTTCTTCCTTTGGGGATTAACCCCTAAGTCAGTGGTTCTCTTTTTTTTTTTTTTTTTAACAGATATTCTGACTTTATTTTTTTCTTTTTAAACATTTTTATTAATTTTACATATGTATTTGTATTATTATACATATATGCAATAAACTACATACAACAAGAAGGACCATGACACAATCAGGAATTATATAAATGCTATATTCTTGGTGTTTTGGCTATTTGTATTTGGCAGCCTTGAAGAAAACATCTTTCCTATCTTGGTCAGTCTAAAATTCTGAATGTAAAGCAATCTCCATCACATCTTGTCATTATCAACTTAAAACATCTATCTATACCTAAAAACATCTTAACCCCTGAACAACTAAGCTTGATTGTAAAACTAAACTACCTGGTCTTCAACTTCATCAGAAAGCCAGTGGTTCTCAATGCTGTCACTCTTTGATATAGTTCCTCATGTTGTAGTGACCGCCAAGCATAAAATTATTTTGTTACGACTTTATAGTTGTAATTTTGCTGATATTGTGAATCATAATGTAAATATCTAATATGTAGGATATCTGATAAGTGACCCACAGAGGGGTCGTGACCCAGAAGTTGAGAAGCTCTGCTCTAAGTCTGGCTGATTCTCAGGACTAAGCTTGACTTCCTGCTGATTTGGAATTCAAAATCATATTTTGATGATGTTTGCAATAGAAAGGGAAAGTTTTCAACATCATGTTGACTCTTGGATCTTTTGTCTAAAATACCCAGGAGTATTGACCTATGCAGGATTATGGCAGAAGCAGAGAGAGATTTGCACACCCCTTTGAATGTTTTTTCTCCTACAGGTGAAGCAAAGCTGAATACTAAACACAGAGCATGACAAATTCATCGATTTTAAGGCTGAGCTTAGGATGTGAGCAGCACCACTTAGCGTTGCACGATTAGCTTTTTCTTTACCATTGTCTCATGTCAATGGCCAGCTAACAATCAGGTTCCTAGCTTAATTTGTATGACTGCTTCCCCTCCCCGCTAGGACCCCAGCATCCATCCTGACTGCAGACTCTAATGGTGAGACCCTAATCCTCACTTCGGAATGTGACCTTATCTGTAAATATTCTTTGCAGCTTAATTAGGATGAGGCATTTCAAGTAATTCCAACTTCTATATGGTTGGAGTCCTTAAACAAAAGAATTTGACTGCAGAGATGTGGGTGTGTGGAGAACATTCCGTGAAGATGGAAGTAGAAGTAAGACTCTTCCTTCCTCATGCCAGGGAAGATAGGTGCGAGGTCTGAAGAAAGTTATGTCACAGGGCTGACTCAGAGGGGCTGCTTGACCAACACCTTAATCTTGGACTTCAGACCTTCAGGCATGTGGCAGGTTAAGTTTCTGATGCTTGCAGGTCTCTAGTTGTACTATTTTGGGATGACACCAGCAACACAGATGATTGAAGTTGGTTTGAGGGGCTCTGCCTTTGTGGCATGAAGCAAGCTCAACTGTAGGGCTTGTCTGTGCGTGAGCTCCAGAAGGAATCTGCAACTTCTCATTTACAGTGAATCTTTCACCTCTAAACATGTTTACTAATTCATCTAGAATTCCCCACAGTGTGGATTATATTGGAATGAGTACTATTTTGAAGTGTAGAAAGGCTTTTGCTTATCTCAGTCCCCTCCAAGGTTTGACCTTTATTATTATTATTATTATTATTATTATTATTATTATTATTATTATTATTATTAT
>OU015749.1:45256500-45268403 GCA_907169655.1 Acomys percivali
TTTCTTTCTTTCTTTCTTTCTTTCTTTCTTTCTTTCTTTCTTTCTTTCTTTCTTTCTTTCTTTCTGTTGTTGGGTTTTTCTTTTTTGAGACAGGGTTTCTCTGTGTCTCTCTGACCATCCTGGAACTTGATCTGTAGACCAGACTAACCTCAAGTTCAGAGATCCAACTGCCTCTGCCTTCCTAGTGCTGGGATTAAAGGTGTGTGTTACCACTGTCCTTTTGTTCTTCTTGCTTTCACAGCAAGCTTTTTTATCTGTCAAATTATCATCCTAGCTTCAATATCTGTTTTTTAAAAATGCTGTGGTGGTATTGTAAACATCTAATAAGTACTACTTACCTTTGGAAAGTTGGCAGAATTACTCCATTGATGATAATACAGTATGCAGACTTTTATGTGAGAGAAAAGGCAGCCTGAAGGAGCCCACACTTCCTGACAACCATGTCTTAGCTCAGTTGCAGAGGGCTTGGGGTTTACTCTGGATCTTTAATAAAGCTTTTCATACAAGAGAAGCTTTTATGTGAGTTTAGGGCCCCTTGACATCTTGATTATTTTTCTAATATAGCAAATGTCTGAACCCCAATTGCATGTTGAATAAACCCACAGTTAGGTACTGCACTGCAATAACTTTGTGTGGAAGGCAATTGTTGAGTGTAGTATTTTACTTCAGTTGGAAGTGGTGAGAGTGTGTCACTTTTCAGTTGGTTTCTATCTTTCTCAGCATCAAGGGTAATAGATAAATATGAAGATATTTGCTACACATGCAACTGAAATCTACTCATACAGTTATTCGTGTTCTCAAAGAAACCTCAGAAAATCTTCAGCAAGTACGTATGGCCTATGCACTGCAAGCCAGATTGGATCCCAGAGCTGAAAGAAGAAAGTGAACATGACCTTTCGTTCCTAAGCAGGAAGCTGTCTCCAATCGACAACCAGTTACAAAGGAAAAATATTGTTTTCTCTAGTGGACTCACTGGATACACAAACCACACTTAAGGATAGGCTGCACGGCCGGCAGCAGAAGGCCAACATAAAATAAGCTCCATGGTAGTTTTAGAGATTTTTTTGTTTCATATATTTGTTTTGGAATTTAAAAATGTTATTATTCATTTATTCATTTATTTACTTATGTTACTTGTCGTTTTTTTGTAGTCTTGTAGTTTTGATTTTTGATTTTGTGTACTTATAGGTTTTGTGTGTATATGAGTGTGTGTGTGTGTTTGTGCACGAGTGTGTGTGTATGAATGTGTTCATATGAATGTGTGTTGGTGAATCTATGTACATGAATATATGTGTTTTTCATGTATTTTATTTGCTTTTTATTTTTTATATTGCTCTTTTGTTTTTGCTTTTTGTTTGTTTTTTAAAGAATGAGAGAAAGAAAGCTCATAGAGTTGGATGTATGGGGAGCTGGAGAGGATCTGGGAGGAACTGAAGAAAAAATACTTCCAATAAAAAAGAACTAATGGCCCAAACTAAGAACTGCAATGAGTCCCCTAAGAATATCAATAGGGAGAGAACAAGGAGCCTCTTTGTAGACTGTAACATGGAAAAAATTGTTAGAGGAAAAAAATGGCCCTAAGTCAGTGGGACCTTGACCCCTAGTCCATTCTATTTATCAACATTTTGAAAGAATATGTTCTATGGGTGGGTTGATTAAGAAACTAGGAAAACATAAGGAGACATGGAGATTTTTGTGATGATCAACTAGGACTTATGTGGAGGAGCTGATGATGTCATATGGCCCCTGTTTACAAGGGGAGGCATGCTATTGCTGTCATCACAATGAGTCATCTCTAATGTGCATTATGTGTATTGGCCTTTTCTATGGCAAGCACATCACACAGTAAAAAAAAAAATGCATGTCTAGTGAAGTAGAGCAAAATTCTAAGTTATTATATTACAACAAAATGAATGAATATGCAAATCATCAGGGATAAGGGACTTCTGTAAGACTTGTCTAGAAATAATACTGAAGCCTATTATTTTGATATTAATATGATTTCAATGTAAACTTAATCTCTATGAATAAAATATGTCTTATATGCCACACAAGCAATGAAAAACCTGCCTGATGTAGGAAATAAACACATGCTCTAGGCTTCAAGTCAATCCCTGTGAGATTCCTATTTTTCTTGGTTGAGGAAGCATATCTTTTCTGACACAATGCCAACTGAATATGAGATCTGACTGTCCCAGTTACCCTGAGCCAAGAAAAGCACTCTGGGGTTTCCAGTGCCCATTATGGAATATTGAACATATTCAGTGTCAGTGTGGCTGAGGAGCTGGCCACTATTAAAAGCTTTCTAGGTGTTTTTAGTCTGGTTACTGAGCTTGGAAAATGTCCTAACATCAAATGTGGAGGGCTGAGGAACTTTGGAGATCACATAGACTCTGAGCTATTGAAAAACCACAGCATTTAAGCCACTATGCATAGTACACATGACCACAGAGATGTGAGTGATGAAAGGACAGACTCCGGTGGAAGCAGGAAGGAGGAAGAGACACTTCTTCTTTTTTTCCTTTTGATTTAAGAGAGGCCCAATATGCACTGAACATCAGATTGAAACATAAGCCTTACCGCACAGCCCCAGAGTAATTCAGAGCTGAAGTGCTGTGGGCAGTCGTATCTGTGCTACCAAGGCATCCCGCCTGGATGTCTGTAGCTCTCATGAGAATGATACATAAAGAAGAAAAGAAAGGCTGTTCTGGAAATACAGAGGAAGTTAACAAATAGGAGGTAACGCTTGCTTAAGCTGAACTTGATTTTCTTATATATAAATGGATCCAATGGTTTCTACAACTCTCTTGCATGCCTAAAATACAGAAGCAGAAAGAGTCAAATGGTATATGCTCACTTATATCTGGACACTAGCACAAGGGGCATGTCCCGTGGAAGTTTTCACTTACCAGGAAAGTGGGTCAGAGGGGAGGACATCCTATTGGGACTCTAGGTGAGAGAAGCATGGGAGATGGGGGAAATAGAAGGATCCAGAGGGTCCTAGAAACCTACAAGAAGAACATTATGATGGACGGATCTGGACCCAGGGATTCTGCTCAAACTATGGCACTAGCTAAGGACAATACATGCAGTAAACTTCGAACCCCTACCCAGATCTACCCAATGGACAAGACATTCTTCACAGTTGAGTGGATAGTGGGGACTGACTTTCACATGAACTCTGGTGCCCCATATTTGACCACATCCCCTGGATGGGGAGGCCCGGTGGCACTCAGAGGAAGGATAGCAGGCTACAAAGAAGAGACTTGATACCCTATGAGCATATACAGAGAGAGGAGGTCCCCCTCAGTCACAGTCATAGGGGAGGGGAGTAAGGGGAAAATGGGAGGGAGGGAGGAATAGGAGGATACAAGAGATGGGATAACAATTGAGATGTAATATGAAATTAATAAAATATATTAAAAAATAAAATAAAACAAAGCACAAAAAAAAAAAAAAGAGAAAAGAAACATGGAGCTATTGTTGAGCAGCAGTAATTTTACCAGTCAAAATAAAAGGACAGTGGCATGCCCACACCATGTACGACTAATGGTAGTTCCTACTTAGGTAAGGATGGGTAGGGAGAATTCTATTATCACAGCTAACAAAAACACAAAGGAGGCTAGTACTCATGTGGAAACTGCAATGTGTATTGCTCAGCTCTGCCTGCAAAACAAATTTGCTTCAAACTGGGGAGCTGATAAACAGCCTTTGCTGCCTCTGCCTTCTAGTTCTGTGTGACACTCATGCTCAGGCTGCGCTTCTGGACTGCTTCCAGACACAGCCTGAGCATGTCTGAGGCACTAGCACCATGGCACTCCTGCAGAAAGTGGTTCTCCCTTTGCCATCAGCTGGTTCAAGGTTCTCAGGGTCGGCTTCACCCAGAGGCATCCCCTGAAATGTTCTCTCTTTTCACCTGTATTAAAGCTTCACAGATGAAAAGATTTCCCCTAGCCTATTTCTGCTTTGTCATTTCCTGCATCCTTCTCCCATTTCGTGAATATTAATTCCAGCTACATGTCTGTTTTGTGGAATAAAAAGGTGTTGTGCATCAATGGACAAATCTATTTACCACGCGAGACCCAAGCAGAAAGGGGCATGAGCTTCCTACACTTAGCCCTGTTCCTGGACACTTCTCTGCACATGGACTTGTTGGAAGTAAATCAAGTATGACCGATGCAGATGGGCATCCCCTTGTTGGATAGTGCCCAACAGGGCCAGACGTCTCAACCAGACAAAGGCTACAAGTGGAAGATGGCGGCTCCCTCTTGGAACGCTGACCAATTTGGGGTGGGAAGGATTATACAGGTTCTTCAAAACAACCTACAGCTGGCTTCAATTTTCACAACTGAGAGCAAAGTCAGTCTCAGAAGAAAAAGGGAGGGCAAGGCGGGATGTCACACCCTGCTCTTTCTTTTGCCTTATCTGCCAGATGCCTGGATGGAGGTGGGATTCCTCTTTTCTCCAAAATCTACCCCATACTTATCCTTCCAGAGTATTTTGGATGAAGACAGAAAGAAAAATGGGTTTGGAGTCAGACGTTCGGGGTTTAGTGCCAGAAGTTGCTCAAAGTCATGTAGGGCCTGAGCTTAAGCCTCTTTTACCCCCAATGTTGTGTTAAACTTGGTGATCTAGAAGGCAGCGCACGCCCGCTCTGCTGTTCTCTGTGAGTCTGTGTACGGCTGAAGCTAGAAACTAACCGGTTAAGCTGGGCATAATGGCATCGGCCTTTAATACGGATCTCTGAGTCTACAGAGCTAGTTCTAGGACAGCTAGGGCTACACAGGGAAACCCTGTTTCAAAGCACCAAGGTAAACAAATGTACAGGATGTGACAATTCCAAAGTGTATTTGAGGTTGGAATTGTGTTTCTAATTCTTCTTAGACATAATTGCAATGTGGATTCTTTCCAAAGAAAGATATTTTCCTGAGTATTTTATTTGAAAAATACATTTATCTAGAAGACTTAATAAAATGTTTTTTTTTTTCCCACAGACAAAGAAACACATATTTCTTTGCTTAATGCAAGGTTTGGTTTGTATTGAAAAGAAAGTGCACTATTTACCATCCGAGTTTACAAAGACAGGTTACCTACGGATGAAATAACTGTAACAAATCTTGTAACTTTTCTAAAAGCATGGTAAATGTAGGTACATATATAATTTATATTTTCTCAAGTATTAGTCACCAAGTGGGATGGTAGATTAAAAAGTTAATAAAAATATCATTTAGGGAAAATAAGACCTCGTGTTGATTTCTTTCTTGAACTCTAAGCATTGAAATCTTACTAAATGGAAAATAGGCCACATGAAAAAGCAACATAGGAAGGTCAGTTACTGAGAGAGTCGAGTAGGCACAAGCAGGCTCATTGTTCAAGGGAACAAACACAATTATCTGACAACTATTGGTAGTTCCTATAAAATACTCCCTTTCCTTTTTGCAGGTTGGAGAGGACATGCTAATAATTTTTTTCTTTTAATTTCCTTGTCAACCATCAGCAGCTGGTGGGGAAAAAAAAAAAGAGAAAGAAAATGAAATCACTTAGGTTTGGCATTCATATTATTATGCCCCCCAAATGCACTGAGGACTGACAGATGGAAAGCCAGCTGTAACCACACAGGGACTGGGGTCTCAGGGGAACCCACACAAAGCAGCACGGAGCAGCAGCGCTGGCTCCTGAAGCTGCCACTTCTCCCCTGAATCCCCAGCGTGGTTCTCTCCAGCCAGCGTCACTCACACTCACCAGTGCTACCCTGATCATTTCGTCTCATCCTGGGAGTGTTAATGTGCTTTGATTCCCTGAGGGTAGCTAAGAGGCTTTCTGCCAGCATTGACTTCTCTGTGTGCCTGCGCAACAGACACCCTGCAAAGAGGTAAAGACAGCAACGGAGAAAGGATGGGGACTGCTGTGCTGCCTTCTGGTCCTCAGGAGAGGTGTGCAGCATCCCTTTGGGAGGAGTGTGTCCTCTCATTTCCCCCTACTCCTTTCCCCTATGACTGTGACTGAGGGGGACTTCCTCCTCCTGTATATGCTCATAGGGTATCAAGTCTCTTCTTGAGAGCCTGCTATTCTTCCTCTGAGTGTCACCAGGCCTCCCCATCCAGGGGACATGGTCAAATATGAGGCACCAGAGTAACCCTGACTTTCACAAATTTCTGTCTTAGCAAGCTCTCTCCAGGCCAATCCAAAGCAGGCTATAATAGGGTATTTCTAAGGTCATACTGTCAAAACTCATATTTTTATATATTTATACTTGCAAAGTGTTTCATCCTACACATGGACAGACACACCGAGGTGGGAATGGGTAGTTTAAAACCAGTTAGCCGGTGAATGAACAGCAAAGAAAGAGAACACAAATGTTCTAGTTCATTTCCCTGCACTGAAATACAAAAATAACAGCATTCTGTCTATCTAGATGTTACAGGAGAGGGTGACATTCAGGTCACTTGAGGTAGTACCATGTTTGGACAGAGAGGTACCTTTGTGTCTTGTTGGTGTGGTTTGAATGAGAAGTGACCCCCAGGCTTATGTGTTCAGCACTTGGTTCCCCCCTGGCTGTGTTATTTGGAGAGATGGTGTGAACCTGGGTGCACCAAGTGTGTCTCTGGGACCTGGTTTGGAGAGTATACAGCCTCATCTGACTTCTTGCTGTTTTCTCTGCTCCCTGTGTGCTGGTGAAATGTGACCAGCCAGCTTCCTGTGCTGTGGCCATGCTTTCCCTATTGTTACGGACTCTCCTTGTGGAACTGTAAGCCCAAATAAATTCTTCTGTAAGTGGATTTTGGTCATAGTTTTGTATCTGCACAACACAAAGCAACTAATATACTTGATAAATTCACTGTCCACAGAATCCTCAACTTCTGAGAACACTGTGTTGTATGAAATCTAAGTAGGGAATAGCTGTCTTTAGCAGAGGCCAAAGCACAGGACACAGAAATGGAAGTACAATTTCCACACACCTCACCAACGGTGCTATATATGGCTGTTTCTCCTAGCAGCTCATACTCTCTTCACGCATAGACAACCAGGCCACAAGAGTCATTTAGTTTATATTACAAAAAGTGAGGCAAAATATGATCTTGTGTGTATGTGTGTGTGTGTGTGTGTGTGTGTGTGTGTCTGTCTATTTGTTTAATTATAGAAGTAGCATGCCAAAGTCACATTAAGAATAGCCTAATTTTTCTACCTGATAACTGAATCATTGTTAGATTACAGAAGAGAATATAGCAAAACCTTGGAGTGATGTGTAACTGCAGATGGCTGAGGAGACATGACTTTTTAAAAAATCAACTATACTTTACTGGGTTGACATTGTCGATGGCTTTCAAAGTTCGGGAAAGCCTGTAGTGTTCAGAGCCCAGTCTTCACAAACTGCTTTAGAAACTGAACTTGTAACAGAAAGTAGCTCCTTAGTAGGACAGTGTCTCCTTGTTTTCTCGTGACTGGCATGTCATAGTATTTGGACCAAAATGTTCGTGTGGAGAGGAGCAGGCTCAGAGAACCAGATTCTGTCACATTTGTAGTTGTGCAAGTTCTAGACTTGGGCATTTCTTCTTCTCCCAGTCCTGAGATACCAGCTGGTGAGCGCTTCTAACAGCATGCTTCCACAAACATTGCTAGAGGTCCTTGGCATTGAATGATTTCATTTATAAACAGATAAACTCTATCAGAAACTAATATATTACTTTAAAAACCAAACATTCTTGTGTAAATTGAATATGGTTAATGAACACAAAATAATGGTCCATGTGTTGTATTTGCAGTGTGATGTCTGTGCTTTGTGGTGATCAAGTTAGGACATTTTATCACTGTCTTGTATATTTCTTTTTTATGGTGTGAGTTATTCAAGATCCTTTAGTTATTTTTGACAGACATTATTTTCAATCAGGGCCACCTTTCTGTGAGCAGAAAACCAGGAACTATTCTTCCACTCTAAGCATAACTTTGTATACACTGACCAGCCTTTCTCCATGTCTTCTTTAGGCTCTGGTCACCACATTCATTCTCTGTCCTTCTATGAGAACAGTTTCTTCAAATTCTGTGTATGAGTGTAATAACATAGTACATGGTTCTCTGTGCCTGTGCATAAGATAATGTTTAGATTCATCCATGTTGCTGCAATGACGAGATTTTATTCTTTATATAACCTAATAATTTTTCTTTAGGTTTTTCAGTTATGCACCTGATGTGTAAATGTTAGGTATAAAAGGTATTAAGTACTATCAATAATATAAAATGGCATATAAAATAATGTAATTAGATATGAATATAATATACATAAATAGTATAAAATGCAGTCGGTTGGGTTTTGATTTCTCTCAAAGGTCCATGTAGTAATGACATTCACTAAACTTTAGTGACAGAACCTTTAGGAAGTCCTCAGTGGAAGGATATTTTATTGGGAGTGTTCCCTTAAAACAAGATGCATAACCCTAGATTTTCCTCTCTCCTTTGCTTTGCTTCTCAGGTGCCATGAGACCTTTGCTTCTACGATAAATTCTGCTCTGTTTGTCCCTGCTGGCCTGAAGAACAAAGATAACTTACAATAGGCTAAAGCCAGGAGCCATACAAGACCAAATTCTTCCTGAATACCTTTGGTACTTTGTCACAGAGATAGAAGACCAAACAAAATTAAACCCTGTATGAGCCTGCATTACCTTGATATGCCGATCTTATACATAATTTTAACTTACTGCATCAATGACTCAACTGTATACTTTAAATTGGAGGTATCAGGCTGTTACTTCAACAGGTCACATTATTCCAAGTCTTAGATATTAAGAACACATTAAATATATGCCAATTCCATTTTAACATAAATCATAGTCTAGGATTTTGATGCACTTAAATATTTTTATTAATTATATTTTTACAAGTCAAAAGGATTATTTCTTTTTTAATGGAGCACAGTAGTCTCCCTGTTGATTTAGTTGACTGGCTGCTGAGACTCTTCTGCATGACTGTGGGAGGTTTGTGGAGCCATGCACTAGAGTTGTTATGCTTGGGTGTTTATGTGAAGGAATAACAGCATACAAGAGAGATAGCTGCACATGCATGGTTATGATAGCAGATTACTTATGTTAAATGTATATGTTTTTTTCATGCTAATTTTCTTTTTTATTTATTTTTTCTTTTTATATTTATTTATTTAATTTTTTGACAGTGTTTAATGCTATTTTTTAAAATTAATTTATTCTTGTTACATCTCTATGGTTATCCCATCCCTTGTATCCTCCCATTCTCCCCTCCCTCCCATTTTCCCCTTATTCCCCTCCCCTATGACTGTTCCTCAGAGGGATTACCTCCCTCTGTATATGCTCATAGGGTATCAAGTCTCTTCTCGGTGACCTGCTGTCCTTCCTCTGAGTGCCACTAGGTCTCCCCCGCCAGGGGACATAGTCAAATGTGAGGCACCAGAGTACATGAGAAAGTCAAATCCCTCTCTACACTCAAGTGTGGAGACTGTCCTGTCCATGGGCTAGATCAGGGTAGGGATACACTATGGAATATTACTCAGCTATTAAATACAAGGAATTCCCGAAATTTGTGGACAAATGGATTGAGCTAGAGATGATCATAATGAGTGAGTTAACCCAGAAGCAGAAAGACTCAAATGGTATATACTCACTTATATCTGCATACTAGCCCAATGGGCATGTCCCACGAAAGCCTTCCCTTACCAGGAAACTGGGACAGAGAGAGGACATCCTATTGGGACTCTAGATGAGAGAACAATGGGAGAATAGCAATGTAGAAGGATCCAGTGGGTCCTAGAAACCTACAAGTAGAACATTATGATTTGGGTCAAGGGGTCCCGCTTAAACTAAGGCACTAGCCAAGGACAATACAGGCGGTATTTTTTTTTTTAGGATTTATTTATTTATTATGCACACAGTATTCTATCTGCATGTGGTGTCTGCATGCCAGAAGAGGACAGCAGATCTCATTATAGATGGTTGTGAGCCACCATGTGGTTGCTGGGAATTGAAATCATGACCTTTGGAAGAGCAGCTAGTGCTCTTAACCTCTGAGCCATTTCTCCAGCCCTATGTTTGTTTTTTTTCATGCTAAAGCATTTCAAATGATGAGGGTTGTTGAAGAGCATCCTTATAGTGTCAATTTAAAATAGACACAGTGTTGAGATTATGAACAATGCTAGAATATCAAAGGTGATGAGTCAACTTCTTAGGTTTGATTATCAGTGAGATTTCTCTTACTGTGATGATAACATACCATTCACAGTGGACAGCTTGTGGAATCACTCTAGGTACCCATCTGTTGGATGTGCATATGGGGAAAATATTTATATACTCAATGGGCTTAGTTTTAGCCATGAAGAATGAAATTCCATCATTACAAGAGAGTGGATGGAATTCAAGATCATTAGGCTAAGCAAAATAAGCCAAACTCCAAAAGACAAAGGCCATATACCTTTTCTCCCTAAGGAATATAAGACTTAAATAATGTATAATAAGAATAATAATGTATAAGGTGTGGCTGTTGAGGAAAGGCTGTTTGAGTAGAGGAATGGGAGGGCAATGTGTGGTATAGTGGGAATTGTCACGTGGGGTTTGCACTCACTGAGAAATTGTCTCTCAAACTGGGTTGCTCCATCCATTTCAAATGCAAATATATTTACTTAAACATGAATGCTCTTAGATTCCTTGTCTGGAGATGGGCTGGCTCTCCAACTCTGTGACAAGAAGGGAAGATACCATGGAAATAATATGGGTAGGGCTCTGTGTCCTTAAGGACAGTCAGAAGGTAAACTGTTTCCAACAAATGTATATCCTATGGCACAGAATGCCTGCAGGTAGAAAGCAGCAGGAAGCTGGTCCATGGAGAGAGATGCTCTTCTCTGCCCAGAACTGTAGCACCATTGTTTCAGCAGAGGTTCTCTATTCTGTTTCTTCTGGAAGACTAAGTGCTATGTGATGTTGCCTCCTTCCTGCTGCTGTTCTTTCACCTGGAAACCGCAATGAAGGGATCACTGCTTTGCCCAGGCCTCTCTCAATTAGACACACACCAATTTATTGCCTCACCAGACATCTTCAGTTAGTTTTCTCTGCATGTTTGTAAAATCAATTTGATGATGTCACCTTTGTTTGTTGCCTCAATTGAGCTACTTGGATGTGCGAAGTGCTCCATTTGACAAGTTTTTTGATGCATAGTTTCTTTTTCCTATTTATTCTTTTACTTTTGCTTACTGTTTATTTAACAAACACAAATCACTCAAAAACCAAATCATGGTTATCAAAAGCCATTCTCTGGACCATACAGACCAGTGAAAAAGGCAAGACAGAGTAACGGAGTGAATAAGGCTGAAGTACATGATACACATGAGTGAAAATGCCATAAGAAAACCTATCATTCTGAACAATGCATATATATGTAAATAAAACCTAAATAGGTATGTAGATTTGATTGTATAGTCCACATATCTTGCTCCAATTTGTATATACAATCCTTAATTCTTCTCTTTATTCATGAAAATGTTCAGGCTGCACTTATTTTGATCACTCAATAGAACTTTATATTTTGAAGCTTATATGAGTTATATATGTATTTTCTCTTTATTACTTATGATCACTGTACTTTTAAGATAATTGAAAGATTTTTTTGAATAAAATATTAAATTAAAATCTTAGTATATTTTTCTTCAAAAGATTTGGGAAGGATCTGTTTCTTTTTAGTGAACATACTTTATTTATTTTTTGAAAATAAATAAAAAAAAATGTATTCTGAATGTGATTTTCCCTCCCCAACTCCTCCTTTCTACTTTCTCACCCACCCAAACACATACCCTCTCTTTTTCTTTCACTTTGGATAAAGAGACATCTTCTTCTTCTTCTTCTTCTTCTTCTTCTTCTTCTTCTTCTTCTTCTTCTTCTTCTTCTTCTTCT
>OU015749.1:45268413-45291375 GCA_907169655.1 Acomys percivali
CTTCTTCTTCTTCTTCTTCTTCTTCTTCTTCTTCTTCTTCTTCTTCTATATCATAATAATAATAACAGAAAAGGATAAAACAAACAGAAGAAAGAAACCGAAAGATAAAGCATAAGAAATACACATAGATGCAGCACAACACACAGAAACTCCTTTGCCAAAGTTATTTATTGGTTACTCTACAAACTCACACCAAGGCCCTATTGCTGAAGACAACACCTACACAACTCACTGAACATGAGAAGTCAAGATGGTGCCTACTTAGAACCTTCAACCCTATTGACCAGCGTTCATGGCACTGGAAAGTACTCTGCATGCTATCAAAAGAGAAAAAACACCAACCCAACTACAAACCCTTCAATCTGCTTGTACGATGTACTAGCGGACTGGTGGCACAAACCAACCGAAACATGATTGGATCTGAGGCTCACTCCATGAGATAGAACCCATTTCTGACTTGTTGGGTGGCTAAGTACCAGAGACTAGGTAGGACAGACACCTAGAGGAATACCAAATACTATTGTTTCTTCTTAAGGAACACCCGTAAAATGATTCCTCATGGTATTCTGCTATACTCACAGATCAGCATCTTGCACACCAACCATCAGAGTAGCTTTCTATTGCAGTAGCTAAGAATAAATACAGAGACCCACAGCTGGACAACGTGAATAGAGTGAGAGACCTTTGAACACTCAGCCCTAAATAGGTTTACTTAGTCAATTTCTTCTGCTCAGGCTCAGGGAACCTGTGGAAGAGGAAGCAGAAAGGTTGTAAGAGTCACAGGGCATGAAGAACATCAAGGAAACAAGGCCTTCTAAACACAGCAGGGTTGATGCACAGATGAGCTTACAAAGACTGTGGCAGCATGCACTTGGGATACATAGGTCCATGTCAGACGGGGATCTAGAGAGTAGAAGTAGATAAGCCCCAGTCTGTAACACAGAGGCTACTCCAATTGATAACTACTTGCAAATAAAAAGTTAGTTTTCTACAAGGGAGTCTCACTGGGTATACAAGTCACTCTTGAGGCCAGGCCCCATCTGTGCTTAGCAGTAGATGACCAACACAAAACAAATTAAATGGCATTTTTTTTGAGGTTCTTTGTCTCATAAAGCTTTGGCAGGCTTTTTTCTTTGTATCTATAGTATAGTTTCTCATTTTATGTTTTCATGAAAGAATTTTATGATATTTAAAATTATATGTATATTTTAATTTTAATATATTAATTTATTCATATTACATCTCAACTGTTAGCCCATCCCTTGTATCCTCCCATTTCTCCCTCCCTCCCACTTTCACCCTACTTCCCTCCCCTATGTCTGTGGCTGAGGGGGATCTCCTCCCCCTGTATATGCTCCTAGGGTATCAAGTCTCTTCTTGGTAGCCTGCTGTCCTTTCTCTGAGTGACACCAGGTCTTCCCATCAAGGAGATGTGGTAAAAAATGGGGCACCAGAGTTCGTTTGAAAGTCAGACCCCACTCTCCACTCAACGGTGGAGAATGTCCTGTCCCTAGGCTAGATCTGGGTAGCGGTTTAGAATTTACTGCACGTATTGTCCTTGGGTGGTGCCATAGTTTGAGCAGGACCCCTGGGCCAAGATCCTCCCATCATAATGTTCTTATTGTAGGTATCTAGGACCCTCTGAATCCTTCTATTTCCCCATTCTCCCATGCTTCTCTCACCTAAAGTCCCAATAGGATGTCCTCCCCTTTGACCCACTTTCCTGGTAAGTGAAGACTTTCATGGGACATGCTTCTTGGGCAAGTGTCCAGATATAAGTGAGTATATACCATTTGACTCTTTCTGCTTCTAGGTGAGCTCACTCATTATGGTCATTTCTAGTTCAATCCATTTGTCCACAAATTTCGGGAATTCCTTATTTTTAATAATTGAGTAGTATTCCATAGTGTAAATGTCCCACGGTTTCTTTATGCATTCTTCTACTGAGGGACACTTGGGTTGTTTCTATGTTCTGGCTGTTATGAATAAGGCTGCTATGAACCTGGTTGAGCATATGTCCCTGTTGTGTGGTGGAGTATTTTCTGGGTATATTCCAAGGAGTGGAATAGCTGGGTCTTGAGGAAGCCCTATTCCCATTTTTCTGAGAAAGCACCAGATAGATTTCCAAAGTGGTTGTACAAGTTTGCATTCCCACCAGCAATGAAGGAGTGTTCCTTTTTCTCCACATCCTTGTGGTGTCACTTGAATTTTTGATTTTTACCCATAAACCAGAGACATTAAATCGGTTAGAGGAAAAAGTGGGGAAGAGCCTGGAACACTTTGGCAGAGGATACAACTTCCTGAACAGAATGTCAACAACCCAGGCCTTAAGGTCAACAATTAACAAATGGGACCTCATGAGGCTGAGAAGCTTCTGTAAGGCAGAAGACACTGTCAACAGAACAAAGCAACAGCCTACAGACTAGGAAAAGATCTTCACCAATCCTACATCTGACAAAGGTCTAATATCTAAAATATATAAAGAACTCAAGAAATTAATCACCACAAAACCAAATAACCCAATTAAGAAATGGAGCTTATGCCTTAGTTTGAGCGGGACCCCTGGGCCCAAATCTACTTATCATACCTACTTGTAGGTTTCTAGGACCCTCTGGATCCTTCTACTTTGCTATTCTCCCATGCTTCTCTCATCTAGAGTCCCAGTAGGATGTCCTCCCTCTGTCTCAGTTTCCTGGTAAGTGAAGGCTTTCGTGGGACATGCCCCTGGACAATACAGGTGGTAAACTTTAAACCCCTACCCAGATCTAGCCAATGGACAGGACATTCTCCACAGTTGAGTGGAGAGTGGGATATGACTTTCTCACGTACTCTGGTGCCTCATATTTGACCATGTCCCCTGAAGGGGGAGACCTGGTGGCACTCAGAGGAAGGACAGCAGGTTACCAAGAAGAGACTTGATACCCTATGAGCATATACAGGGGGAGGTAATCCCTCTCAGGAACAGTCATAGGGGAGGGGAATAAGGGGAAAATGGAAAGGAGGGAAGAATGGGAGGATACAAGGGATGGGATAACCATTGAGATGTAACAAGCATAAATTAATAAAATAAATAAAAAAAATAAAAAAAAAGAAATGGAGCTTAGAACTAAACAGAGAATTCTCAACAAAGGAATATCAAATGGCTGAGAAACACTTAAAGAAATGCTCAGCATTGTTAGCCATCAGAGAAATGCAAATCAAAACGACACTGAGATTCCATCTTAAAATTATATTTTATTAAACAGTGAAGAATTAAAAATATGTATTTAGATATTTTGTTATTTATTTAAATATTTATTAATATTTAACAAACAAATATTTAAAAATATTTGCTTGTATGTGAGTATGTGCACATGAGTACAGGCCCCTGAGGAGGCCATTAAGGGCTTCAGTTCCCCCTGAATCAGTGATAGAGGTGCTTATGAGCTGCCTGACATGTGTGCTAGGACTCCTACTTGGCTTCTCTGTAAGAGCAGAGAGAACTCTTTTCTTTTTAAATTATTTAGTTAACTTATCCAGATTGCGTCTCAATTGTTTTCCCCTCACTTGTATCCACCCTTTCCTCCCTCCCTACCACTTTCACCCTGTTTTCCTCTCCTAGGTCTGTGACAAAGGGGGACCTCCTATATGATCATAGGCTATCTATCAAGTCTCATGTTGGTAGCCTGCTTATCCTTTCTCTGGTGCCATATATTTGACTACTTCCCCATGGTGGGGTGGTCTGGTGGCACTCAGAGTTCATGTCAGAGTCAGTTCCCATTCTCCCCACAGTTGTGGATAATGTCCTGTCCATTGGCTAGATCTGAGTAGAATTCAATGTTTACTGCATGTATTGTCCTTGTTTGGTGCAATAGTCTGAGCAGACACCCTGGGTCCAGATCTGCCCATCATCATGTTCTTCTTGTAGGTTTCTAGGACCCTCTGGATCCTTCTATTGCCCCATTCTCCCCTACTTCTCTCACCTAGAGTCCCAATAGGATGTCCCCACATCTATCCTAATCTCCTGGTAAGTGAAGACTTTCGTGGACATCCCTTTTCGGCTAGTGTCCAATTATAAGTGAGCATAAACTATGTGAATCTTTCTGCTTCTGGGTTAACTCACTCATTATGACTATTTCTAGTTCAATCCATTTGTCCACAGATTTCAGGATTTCCTTGTTTTTAATAGTTGAGTAGTATTCCATAATGTAAATGTACCAGCTTCTTTAATCCATTCTTCGGCTGAGGGACATTTAGGTTGTTTCCATGTTCTGGCTATTATGAAAAAAGTTGCTATGAACATGGTTGAGTATATGTCCTTGTTGTATGCTGGAGCATCTTCTGGCTATATTCCAAGGAGTGGAATATCTGGGTCTTGAGGAAGCCCTACTCCCAGTTTTCTGAGAAAATGTCAGATAGATTTCCAAAATGGTTGTAGAAGTTTGCATTCCTACCAGCAATGAAGAAGTGTTCCTCTTTCTTCACATCCTTGCCAGCATGTGGTGTCACTTAAATTTTTGATCTTAGATGTTCTTATGGGTGTAAGATGGAATTTCAGGGTTGTTTTGATTTGCATTTCTCTGACGACTAAGGAGGTTGAGCATTTCTTTAAGTGTTTCTCAGCCTTTTGATATTCCTCTGTTGAGAATTCTCTGTTTAGTTCTGTGTCCCATTTCTCAATTGGGTTATTTGGTTTGGTGGTGTTTAATTTCTTGAGTTCTTTATATATTTTGGATATTAGACCTTTGTCAGATGTAAGGCTGGTAAAGATCTTTTCCTAGTCTGTGGGCTGTTGCTTTGTTCTGTTGACAGTGTCTCCTGCCTTACAGAAGCTTCTCAGCCTCATCAGGTCCCATTTGTTAATTGTTGACCTTAAGGCCTGGGCTGTTGGTGTTGTGTTCAGGAAGTTGTATCCTCTGCCAGTGAGTTCCAGATTCTTCCCTACATTTTCCTCTAACAGATTTAGTGTCTCTGGTTTTATGTTGAGGTTTTTAATCCACTTGAACTTGAGTTTTGTGCATGGTGATAAACATTGGTCTAATTGCATTTTTTTACATGCAGACATGCAGTTAGACCAGCACCATTTGCTGAGGAGGCTGTTCTTTTTCCATTGAATAGCTTTGGCTTCTTTGTCAAAAATCAAGTGTCTGTGTGTGTGGATTTATTTCTGGGCCTTTGATTCAATTCCATTGATCAACCATCCTATTGCTGTGCCAATACCATGCTATTTTAATTACTATTGCTCTATAGTACAGCTTGAGATCAGGTATGGAGATTCCTCTGGAGGATCTTTTATTATAAAGGATTGTTTTAGCTATTCTGGATTTTTTGTTTTCCATATGAAGTTGGGAATTGATCTTTCAATGTCTTTTAAAAATTGTGTATTTTGATGGGGATTGCATTGAATTTGTAAGTTACTTTTGGTAAGATGGCCATTTTTACTATGTTAATTCTCCCAATCCATGAACATCTTTTGATGTCCTCTTCAATCTCTTTCTTTAGAGTTTTGAAGCTTTTTTCAAAGAAGTCCTTCATTTGCTTGGTTAGAGTTACTCCTAGATATTTTATATAGTTTTTGGCTATTGTGAAGGGTATAGAACAGCTGTGTTGGGGCCACTGTTTAGTTTTTTGTCCTGACCACTGAGGGCTGTCCAGTTTTTCCCAAGAGTGTGGGAGACCCTGCCAGGCTGTGGGGACTGTCTAGGCCAGGTTTTATCTGCCTAATTGTTCAGGCACAGACCGCTGTGTCCAGTACTTAGGTTCCTGCCCAGACCCATTTAGAATAGTGCAATTTTGGCAGTTCAGTCCAGTTGCGTTGTGGCCACTGGTTAATTTTCTGCTCTGACCCCTCAGGGTTGCCTAGCCTCTCCCAAGAGCGCGGGAGACACTGCTGGGCTGTGGAGCCTGGCTAGGCTGGGCTTTATCTACCCAATTGTGCAGGGACGCACCACTGTGGCCAGTAGCTAGGTTCCTGTCTAGCCCAGTTCAGATCATGCTTCTGTACCTGGGTAAGGTGTTCACAGCTGCCTGAGCTTCCCTGTGGCCCCTCGGGCTTTCTGTGGACTGGTGCAGGGTGGGTAGGTGGGGAGCTAAGGGCAGATCCACTGTTTCCCTGAGATTTCCCCAGGCCAGGAGCTCTGGTGTTTCACTGTCCCATATACTGAGTTCAGGTTATAGAGCCTGGCTGCAGTTTGCAGGCAAGTTCCAGTCCAGTGTCTGGGGACTGAGTGTAGAGAAGAAATCCCCAATTTCACACTGGGTTATACCATTAAGGAGCTGTGCTATGGTATTTCTTGGTAGAAATGTTGTAGAAGTTACAGTGATAAAAGAGAAAATTCTAACCTTCACACGCCACTGGCATTTCACCCAAGTTTCACAGGACAGATACTTGTTCACCTCCTCCTCTGGGCTGAGCATGACGCAGGCATCCTGAGGTACATGAGTTAAGTAAATGAGCAAAAGCTGAAGATAAACACTACGCATCGTCTATGAGCAAGCCATCGTAGGGAGACGCAGTCCTGTGGGGAAAGAGAAGCAGAGGAGGAAGGTATTTCTGAGGCTACTCCTTTTCAGCAGTTCTGGGAAGCAATTCAGCCCCCAAATGCCCATGAATCATCTGCTATTTGGATAGGGCAGTGACTTGGAGGAATAATGACCTATGAGTAATTTTTAGGTGTGTTATCTCTTTTTTTCCTGATAAAGATATCTGCTATTTATTAAAAAGACTCAAATGTTAAATAAATATATCCAGATGGTGCTGGATTTGGAGTGGTTTGCCTTATGACTGCTTTTATGTTGATGTGAGAGTGTCAGACATTCAGAGTACCTTAAGTTTGGGTTTGTTGCTTGCCTGGGCTAGCAATATCAGTATGATCCTGTCATGATGGTAGGCAGTCCAGTGAGCTGCAGCACCCATTCAGCCACCCAACCATGAGGACAACAGCAGGGTGTCTACAATAGACTGGGTTGTTAAGTTATGCTATTCACTAGGTCCAAGCTACTTTCAGTTTACTTTGAGTGTAATAAGATGTGATCTGTGCATCAGTCAGAGCACCTGAAATGCAAATGGAGACTATCCTTTGCCAACAGTTTGCTGATAGTGCCATATGCAGTGAGGAAGACAGCTAGGCAGAACTGTCCTTACCTGCTGACAGAAAGCCCTCTTAGCTTTGTTCCATGGGGCATAGTTAATATTGCTGCAGCTACACAAGACTGTGATCAATTTGAATGTTAGCCACGATTTGCTGGCACAGGCAGATGGATTTCTGATTGCCCAGAGTAAATACTACAATTCAGCCTCCACCAGCCAAATTATGCCTCCGTGCTTGCTCTGGCAAGGCAAGGTTCTGCTCATGTAGGATGTGGGATCAGCTCAGTAGGAATTGGTCTGACAATGTTGTCTCTCCTCAGGCCAATGGCATCTCTGTTTCTGACCTAGAGGAATCATTCTCTGCCCTTCAAAATACAGACTAGACTGGTCTATCTTCTAGGGAATAACTGCTTAGCCCCTGTCTGCTACAGTGAAGTCAGAAGGATAAATGTGGAGGTGGATAGCACTATCAGCTACCCACAATGCTTTATATATGATGTGAAGTGCTGACACAAAGAGGGAAGTAGCTCAGGGGTGGATTTATGTATAACTCTGCATTGCTTGGGCTGTTAGGTTGTATCTTTTTTTTTTTTTTTTTTTTTTTTTTTTTTAACCTGGCTCCCCTCTACCTTGGGTCTCCAGTGAACAGTAATTCCTGGGAAATTAGTAGCCATGGAAGAGAGTGAGAAAATGTCCACGACAGGAAAACAGTTCTCTTTATGAGTGAATTACAGTGCTTTTAGAGTATGTATGTATTAACTAGAAAACAGATCATTCTTTCTTTGTGATCAAGAAGAGGGGGGAGAAGGGAAAATGGACAGAAGGAGAGAAAGGGAGGGGAAAGGGGAGAGGGGAGGGGAGAAGAGGGGACGGGGAGAGGGGAGGGAAGGGGGGAGAAGGAGAGAGATAGGGAGAGAAGGAGGGAGGGGGAAGGAGAAAGAGGGGGTGAGGGGGACATTATAGCAAGGGGAAGAGACACCAAGAATTTAGCAATCCTTCAGTCCAGTGACAGATTTAGATGTTGCTTTGCTTTTTGATCTCCAGGCATTTCCATTTTCCCTCACCTTCAGTGTAAGCAGTAACACCAGTCATGCTGCGTTTCCATTTTGAGTTTATTTCCCCTTCTTGGTTTGTGTTGCAGTAATCTGCAGCATGCTGAAATCTACAGAGCATACCTCAAGGGAACATTTATCATCTATCCTGGCAATAGGCTCATGATTTTGGTTTAATAAAACTTTCATGAATGTGGATGATTCACATACGAGTGGGTTTATTGATGACCATTTCCGCTTTAGAAATTTAAGGTATGATTCTTAACTGCGTTGTTTTTTGAAAAGTCAAGTGACCAACAGTCCAATTAAATCACCTTTCCATTTGCAATATTAGTATGTATGACTTGTTGGAAAATATATGTCCTGAGCTGATACAGAAATGCTGAGAATGCTGTAAGAAAAGTGTGTGCCGCAGAACACTGTAGGTTGCAAACCCTACAAATGTGGAATGTTTTTACATTTATTTTGCATACTACCATTAAGAGAAGACCTTTATGAGAACAAGTTGAGCTTGGAGCTTTTCGTTAAAAGGTAAGTAAGTGGCAATGATGGACAGCAGTGGGGTTTGGATTAGGCTGTTTGTCCTGGAGGCAAACTAAAAAGGGAGGCGGGACTATTCTAATAGGCATAGGTAGATGCATTGGTGCATCCCTGAGTTTTCACTCTGTTGTAGTTGTAGCTTTTGTTTTTGTTTTTTTGTTTTTGTTTTGGTAGTGGCCATTTTTCCACCTGTATGAGTTTTGTGTCACATGTACTATTAGCCTGTAATTATATTATGAAAGTGTGAATTCTACAGGCAACCGGAAGCTGTGCAGGTGAAATGCTCGTACAACCGTAGTGGCGTGGTTTTGCTGAGTCAGATTTTTATGCTGATTGATAAAATTAAACAAACCTTTCTTCCCCCAATCCCACTAAACTTGCCAGAGGGACACGCGAGGGAGGGAATTGTTGAGAACAGCATAATTGTGCTGCTGTGCAAGATTTCTTTTTGTAAAAAAGTTGTGAGGGAGCCACAACTGAGCTAATGAACATACTCACCAAAATGGCCTCTGTTTCTCATCCCCAGTGTAGGTAGTGGCTGTACCTACTCCACTGTTGTGAGCTTGACCCCACAACCTGTTGTGATTGGCTAATTGGAACAAATGGAAAGGGGGATACTTAGGAAATAGAGGTCCTTGTCCTTTGATAGGAAAAAAAAACCGTGTTTGCCAGGGCCCAAGATGGCTGGCTTTTCTTTCACATTTAAAAATCTAAGGCAATGATCATTTCTTTCATATTCATTCCCAAGGGCATTATGAATTTTCAGCAGTTACTAAACTATGACATTTTCATGCCCATAGCGTATAAGAGTGGTGGAAAACATTTGCGTCTCCAGTTACTGGTTTCCTGAATGCCTATTTAGGGTTTCTTTCCAATAACTAGGAACAGAATCCTCTACAAATCAGAGAAAATGAGAAATCACACATCCCAAAGAAGAATGGCACTGACCACTGCTGCAGGCTGCAGGCTGGAGGCAGCCAATGCGGGGTTTTCATGTCTTTGCTGACGCCAACTTGTTTAACAAGTCGGACTGTCTAAGAATTTGAAAGTACCCTTGAACATCTTGGTGCTTACGAGCCAGAGCCAGATTCAAGGCTTAGTAGGTGTCACAGTTCTCAAGGGTTGTCTGGTCCCTCTCAACCTCTGTTTGCATCTGGGAAAGGAGGCTAGGCTAGGGCTATTTTGAAGATTATGTGAGTGCTACATTCAAGGGAACCGAGCATCACCAGTACTCGCTCCTCACCCACAGAAGCAGCTCTTACTTGAACATTCAGAGAAAAGATCAACAAGGAAATCGCCCCATAAACAGAAATAAACGTCAGGTCAGACCAGAAGCAGTGCATTCAGCGTCGTCTGGTGGTGCGTGTGTTATGGTGTTTGTGCAATTACTATGGGACTAGGGTGCTAGAACAAAGGATGTTGTGCTATGCAACTCCAGGCTTCCTTTTTGGTGTACACAGGCCACACTTTGATTTAAAGAGGGCCAGTGGCATGTGATAAGACCACATAATACTGACTTGTAATAATTGGCTTTAAATTTTATATGTGCATTGAGATAGACGTGCTGTAAATCTCCATTAGTGAATTCATTTCTAGACACAGTTTCTACTACTACCCTTCCTGCTGGGCCTGCTGTGACTTGTAACACCTGGCAGATGACTCTGCCCCAAGGCCTCTGGCTCATATGTGTGGCTCCATCTAGAGATACTCCACTTCCTCCGAGTTTCTACCTTTCATCTTTCCTTCCCTCTCTCTTCCTCATAGCTTCTTTTTTTAAAAAAAAATCATACTTTTGATTTTCTTTCATTACCCCATTAAGTCTAAAGTTTGCTAGAAGTAGCCACAGGTGCCCCAGATACCAACTAGGAGTCAGAACTGCAGAGATTAGCAACTTCAAGATGGCATGGTTTTGAAATAAGAATGAGGAGCTGGAGTTGGCATTTCTAAATGTTAGGTCCTGCATATGACTTTCTTTGAATTAATCATGGTTTCTGCAGAGCCTGGAGTTTTATTTATGTTTTAATTCTTCCTTATAGACTCCAAAAATAAGAAGTGGTCATTTGACCTAAGCCTGAGACAAACACCTCTGCCCCTACCCCAAAAGTAGCAATGAATTGTTGCTTTGGACTTAAGCTTTCCTGACTACTCTTTGGAGAAGTGACTGGAGATACAAATACCCATAATTACCACAACTGAGTAGGGTCTTGCTATGCTTCAGAATAGTGGGACTGACTTTAGAAGAAGTCATGCCTAGTCAGCACCCCAGATGGAGAAGCATTGCAGCAATGTCAGCCCCAGCCCCTCCCCAGATGGAGAAGCAGTGCAGTGGTGTCAGCCGCCCCCCTGCCCCCCCACCAGATGGAGAAGCATTGCAGGCCCAGCTGTGGAATTCTAATCCTGTAGTGCAGTGGAGTTGGCCCATTGGATTATGCATGCACATGGACAGGGTGTGGGGTGTATGGGGGGGGGTGAGGGGGCAGGCGGAAATGAAGCTGCTGACAAAGAGCAGCTGATGAGGACGCAAGTGCTCTCGAAGGCAGACCAACTCATTTCTCCAAAGTTTAGTATTTAGTAAAACCGCAGTGACTTCCCAGCCATTGTCCCTGTGACATATTAGAGATGGTTAGGAGGGAAGCCACACGAAAGGAGCTTTTTCAACACAGGCCCTGGGGGGATATTAAGAGCAAGACCCGTGCAGGATTCCAGCTGCCGCCTAGGAATGTGAACTTTGGCTTGCTGATTTTGACAGCAGACATCTGGGACAGATGAATGCCTAGACAATGACTTTGTGTCCAGAAATGCAGATGCATATGAAGAGGTCCCCAGACTCCAGGGCACAGTCAGGCTCCCTCTGTTTACACATGATGTCCATGGGTCACATAGTTCTTGTTCCTTCCCAACATTTAACTTCCTTCTTTTCCTCTCTGTCTCTCTTTTCTTTCTTTGTCTGTGTGTGCACGCATGCACAGTACTATGTGTGAAGGTATACCTGCCTATGTGGCATACATGTATGTGTGCATATGTACACGGAAGTCAACAGTTAACTTCAAGTATTATTCCTTAGATACTGTCCACCTTGTTTTTGTTTGTTTGTTTATTTGTTTGTGTTTTTCTAGTCTCTCAGTGATCTGCAACTACCCACTAAGTAATGCTAGGCTGGCTAGCCACCTACACACCCAGGGATATGTCTGTCTCTCCCTTCCCAGTCCTGGGATTACACGTGTGCATTATCATGTATGCCTGCCTTTTCACGTGAGTTCTGGGGATTGAACTCACGTCCTTGCGCTTGCATGGCAAGCGTTTTATCAACTGAGCCATTTCCATACGTCCTCATTTTTAAATGCCTTCTACGGAGCACTCATGTACCTGTGTCTTCTGAATTGTATTTTCTAGGACACCAAAGTTCTATTTTCCTATCATAGCTTCTGAGCTCAGATTGGCTACCACAGAATCATCCTGTCAGGGTGAACTGTCCTCCGCTTGCAGTACCCTCATTGCGTCCCTGATGCTCAGGCTAGTCTGGCAGCTTTGGCTTCACTTTTCTCTTGGCCGTACAGCTTCAAAACCGCTCTTCTGTCTGTTTTCCTCAAAGGTACTTGTGTGGCTGTGGAGATTGACCTGTTTGGACTGATGTTGGGAACTCCCACATTTGTGTCAGGGAAACTTCAGCCTGCCACATAGCTCAAGAGTTACATGCCCGACAAATTCTCTAGTTGTAATTTTTTACTTCCTGCGATTCTTCAAAAATGAAAATTAATCAGTCATCTTTGTGCTGTGGTAATTTTTGTGGTTTCCTCTGAACTGGGGGATGGTAGGTGTCTCTGGCCTGTTTCTTTCTTCAGGGCCACTACTGGAGTTTGTGAGATCTGAGCAAAACATTTTGAGGAGTCTCTTGCTCATATAAAGAATTCCACTAAAAATAAAAAAAAATAAAAAAAAAAAGAACTCCACTCAAAATATTTTGTAAAATGTGTAAAGATGCTTAATGCTTGTCACTAAGCACTTAGAATGATGCCTGCAGAGTGGCTAACAATGTATTTATTCCTTGTGGGACCAGGTGCTCACAGGATTCCCATCCTACCCTTGTCAGTTCAGAACCTCCTTCATCTCTTAATAATATTCATTGTCAGATTCGTTCTCACTGGGTAATTTTGTGTCGTTAGCTCTGAGGAAGCAGCACTGCCATCATGCAGTCTTATTGTAGTTCTTGCCTTGAAGTCCTGGTGGCTGTTTGTTTCACACCTCTGCCTCCATCCCACTTCCAGTGCCCTTTTCAAAGGGTTTCCCGTGTCTCTTTGAAGATAACCACAAATCCACAATGTTGTCTGGAGAATGTAAGCCACCATTTATGTTATGCTTATGACAAATTTGGCTTTTGGAGCTTTACTGTAGAAATATAGAGCAAGATGTCTTTTTCTTTTTAAAATTTTCTTTCTCTTTTTCATTGAAAACAATTTTTCTAGCTGGGCACAATGGCACACATTTGTAATCCTAGCACTATTGGAGGCAGAGGCAGAGGTAGAGGCAGAGGCAGGCAGATCTCCATGAGATCGAGGCCAGCCTGGTCTACAAAGTGAGTGCAGGACAGCCAGGGATACACAGGGAAACCCTATCTTGAAAAGCCACCACCACCACCACCACCATCACCACCACCACCACCATCATCACCACCACTACCACCATCACCACCACCACCACCACCACCATCACCACCATCACCACCACCACTACTACCACCACCATCATCACCATCATCACCACCACCACCACCATCACCACCATCACCACCACCACCAACATTTATTCTGATGACAGTTTCCACCCCCATCATCTCCTTCCATATCCTCTCCATCTCACACTCATCTGATACCATGCCCCTGGGGCCCCCCTCTTTGAGATGGTTTCTTTGAGTAGTCCTGGCTTTCCTGGAACTCACTCTGTGGACCAAGCTGGCCTTGAACTCAGAGATACACTTACCCCTGCCTCCTAGGTGCTGGCATTAAAAGTGTGTGCCACTACTGCTGAGCCTCATTTGTACATTTCAAAGTGTTGTTTCTAACTTTGGCGTGCTTTCTTCTAATAAAGAATACTGGGTTGAGAATGAAGGCGAGGGACGATCTCTGAAGAGTTGAAGAAGAAGAAAACCGTGGTTAAAATATATTTACACTATATGAAAATATACTTAAAGAAATACATAACAGACAATATGCCATATCCCTTTGAGAAATATTATTTGCTGTAGATTTGAAGTATGATAAGATAATGCAGATATACTGATGTATTTTCTACTTTGTTTTCTATCAGAGGAAGAGTAAATAAGCCAATAAATAGAGTCATCCTTAGCAAGCTACAACTTCCTTCTCTACCTCTGGGTTAAAGGTATGCACTACCACTGCCTAGATCTTTCTCTCTCTTTAGAAAACATACAGACAATGGCAGGATACAAGGGATGGGATAACAATTTAGATGTAATATGAATAAATTAATAAAATATACTTTTAAAAAAGAAAACATACAGAGAAAAAAAACCCAAACCAGAATTAAAAAAAAAAAACCCACAAAGAAATAGTACAAGAAATACACACACACAAACACACACACACACACACACACACACACACACACACACACACACACGGAAAGCATAATATACAAGCAACAGACCAGTAAGAATTTTTAAAAGCCCAAATAAAGCAATATGAAACAAAACAAAACAAAATCCACAGAAATATCAATGAGTTAATTTTGAAGCAGCATGCCTCTTTACTATGCTTTCCCTTGACTCTTAGAGCTGTGTTATAATAGCTTTCCTATACTGCTATCTCTTTCTGTCTCTCAGCCCTGGTTTCCATTCACCTGTATCACCTGTGGTATGGAAAGAGACTGCAGGTGAAGTGAAAGAGTGATGGGATGGGCTCCTATGAGGAATCAGTGAGAATCCTGAACCTCAGCTTAAATGAGAGAACATGAGGGTGACGACGCAGGAACTGGCTGCGAGAATGGACCAGAAAGGCCAAATCGTTGGGAAATGTTGCTAAAGCTAAGCCTAAGGAGATACTAGAATTGGCTCAAAGCCTTCAGTGGGATGGGGAAACTGCCATACTTCCAGGGAACCATCTTGTAGATTTCAAAGAGAGAGATGGGTTTCCAAAGTAGGACAGGTTAAGAGGCCACGTGCGTTTGTTTCTTCTCATTACAGCAGCACAGTGGCTCCCCCTCAAAATCTTCCCCATGACTGCTGTCTTCGTCTTGTTAGGACTGGCTCACACTAGACACAAGCCTTTGCCTTGTTCCATTTCATTAGGCCAGCTTACCATTCTTGTGCACTTAGAAATAGGGGCGCTTTGTTTGTCTGGGTTCCTCATGCACAATTGCCCCCCCACATCTTACTGGTGGCTCTTTTCCAAGTTGCTAGCTTGGTGCTTTTCAAAATACGCTGAATGGTTGTTTGGAACTTGTCTCTGCTGACTCCACTGGGCGCAGTTTCAAATCTCTTCTAATCCACTAATGAGCCTTTATTAAAGTAGGCGAGAGAGGTTGAATCAGTCTTTGGACACATTACTCAAATGAGGTAGGTGCAGTGTAAAGATCAAAAGAGCACAGTAACACAGGAATGCTTAGTCTCCATGCTACCTTACGCAGTCAGCGTAAAGCTGCTTTTTTAAAATAGAGAAATGTCAGAATTTCTAAGTTAGTTTTCAATAGTCTTTAACTTTGTTTTTACTTTAAAGTTTTGATTTTATTTTTCTAGGAAGTCCATTCACTGCCAAACACCCCATTTTACCTAATGTCCACTAAGATTTAAAGGATTGACTGGGCAACATAATGCCAATCTAGAGGAATCTTAAAGGGGGTATACCATGGATCAAATAGTAATTATGAGCTAGTTAGACGATCATTACTGCCTTCATCCTTGTGCTCCTGGGCCACCCACTCGCAAGACTCCTGTGTTTAGAACAACAAGTTGAGTCTACAAAGACTTCATACTGAGCTGTGACAGGACCACTGTGTTCCTTTTTCAAAAGTGTCCACTCACCATGAAAGGCAAAATGAAGGAAGAGATGACACCGAGATAAGCAATCCACCTTCAACCACAACCCCCCTCACCCCCCGCCCCCCCCCCCCACCCCCGTCGCTGATGTGTTCTTGCTTTCCTGGTACTCTTTTCACTTTTCTCTGCTTACTGATCTTTTAGGCCCAGAATACAAGCTTAACGGCTGCTTGAGTATGCATGAAACACCAGCTCCTATACAACTTGAATTTGGCCAAATATTTAATTACAAAAAAAAAAAAAAAAAAAACCCAATTATTTTAGTCTCTAAGTTAAGAGAAAAAGGCTAAATTAAGTACAATGATTTGTCTGGTGCTTGGCTTTGCCAGTTTCTCTTTTCTTCATTACCTTTTCTAATTGAAGGTTGGGAGATGGGGCAGGCGTCTTTAAATAAATCCATTCTCAAAGGTAGCCATGGATGATTTGAATCTGCCTTTATTTTTTCTCCCTTTCCTTTCCTCCAACAGATACATGAGCTGTGCATAAGTAACATAAATAGCAAATCTGAATCATGGATCTAAAATTAACATACATCTATATCTATCCCATATGTTTTTTCTTTCCCCTCACAGGCAAATTTACTAATTAAACCAATGATTTCTCCAAGCATACTTTAACTTATGCATCACTTGATCCTTCTCAGAGTGCTTCTGTAATGCGTTGCCTTCAAATAAGATAATGATGATGACAAGGGATCCATGGTTACCTATTTGAGGTCACAGTGAAGTAGGATGCACATAGTTGTCCATTTTGTAATTTTGTACTATTGTGCACAAGACATTATTATTGATGATAGGATTTAACAGTGGGCAAAAGAAGGGAAATTCATAAGCTTACATCTTAGTGAGGCAGGGAAAATAAGAGAAATGAAATCAGGTAGAATATATGATGATGGTCATTATCATACATAGGAGTAGAGTGGCTAGCCAGTTGTGGAGGGTCACAGCTTATAAATTCAGATAATGTGGTCAGATCCTGCAATTCACCACAAAAACCAAGTTCAACATTTTGGTTCAAATTTAAAGCAAGCATTTATTAAATATTAAATACTGATTAAGAGATGGAGGTTGGTCAGGACCATGCCCCTTTCCCATCTGAGAATGGCCTTGCAGGGGCTTACAAGGACAAACCTACAGTCCACCATACTTTCCCATGAGGCTTTGCTATTTCTCAAGAACTACAGTTCCTAGGACTCCAGGAAGTTACCTGGTTCCTGGGTAGGGAGGGCTTACAAGTTAATTTTTGCGCATTAATACAAGCCCCTGAGCAGAGGGTTAAGGAAGACAAAGGAAAGGGTCAGAAAACTAGTGTGTGTGGGGGTGGGGGACAATAGAAAATACAGAGGTTGCAAGGCAGCAAGCAGCCTCATGTGGTTAGAACAGGTGAAAAGGGGGCCTTGAGTGAGGGGGTCTTGAGAAGTGGAGTCTGAGAATGGAAGCTGCAGGCTCAAATATAGTCAACATATTGGTCACTCTAACATCTCAGCCTCTGTGTGTAGTTTCAAAGTCCTTTGGATGAATATTTTGGAGGAGATTGTAAATATACCTTTTGATCTAGTTGCCTTAAACATTTTAAAAAATACTTTATTCACATTATATCCAGATTGTTAGACTCTTGCTTTTATCCTCCCCTACCCACCTTCATCTTCTTCCCACTCGCCCTCCCTCCTGTCCCTGTCCCCATTCTGCTACTCTAGTCCTCTGATGGGGGGAGGGGCCCTCCTATCACACAAGCCTATTATGTCTCATTAAGATAGCCTGAATTTTGTTCCTCTCCGCCCTTCAAGACTACCCCGCCAAGGTGAAATAATCAAATCATAGGCATCAGAGTCCATGCCAGAGTTAGTCCCTGCTCCCCTTACTGGGGGTCCATGTGGAGAATGACCTGTCCATTGGCTACATCTAAACAGTGGTCTAGGTTCTTTGATTGCAGTGTCCTTGGTTGGTGCATCAGTTTGTGCAGGGCCCCCTGTGTCCAGATTTGCTGGCTTTGATGGTCTCCTTGTGGAGCTCCTGGCCCTTCTGGATCCTTCTATCCCCCCACTCTTCCATACTACTCTCAGTGCTTGCCCAGAGTTTGGCTGGGAGCCTTAGCATATGTTTTGATCCCTTGTTGGGTGTAGTCTCTCAGAGGACATCTATGTTGGGCTAACATCCACTTACAAAAGTATATACCATGCATGTCTTTCTGGATCTGAGTTACCTCACTCAAGATGATCTTTTCTAGTTCCATCAATTTGTATGCAAATTTCATGATATCCTTGTTTGTTTTTTGATAGCTGAGTGGTATCCCACTGTGTAAATGTACCACCGTTTCTGTATTCATTCTTTGGTTGAGGGTCATCTAGATCATCAGAATGGCTAAGATAAAAAATGCAAGTGCCAGCACATGTTGGTGAGGATGTGGAGAAAGGGGAACACTCCTCCATTGCTGGTGGGGATGCATACTTAAACAACCACTTTGGAAATCAATCTGGAGCTTTCTCAGAAAATTGGGAATAGTTCTACCTCAAGACCTAGCTGTACAACTCCTGGGCATTTACCCGAAAGATGCTCCATCATACAACAAAAGCATTTGCTCACCTATGTTCACAGCAGCTTTATTATTCATAGCCAGAATTGGAAACAACCCAGATCTGTTTGCCTTTGAAAGAGATCATTGGGAGAGGTGCTTTGAAAAAACAAGGCAAACCGCAAACCTTAGGGGATGCAGGTGGATGCAAGGGGTCTTAATGATAAAACTGTGTTCTGAGCATATCTAATGAGAAGGAACTCAGAGTGTCAAGTTCTGTTTCCTAGCTGGGAGGTTTCCACTAACTGATAGAGGGTCTTGCTGTGGTTAATGCTTGCTCAAAAGGGAACTAAAAGTGAGCAACTATGTCTGAGCCAAGTTCTCATCCTCTGACTTGCCAGAGTCCCTGGTTTATTTGTCTATTTCTCCAGTGGCAGAGGAGCTGCCTCTCCTCCCGCCACCTCTGTTCTCATAGTCTGCTCAGTCCCAGCTCTGTCTGGCCCCCTTTCATAGTACTTTAACGTATGCCAAACCAGGGAGGGTAGGGATAAAGCCTGTGCCAGGTTCAAGTGCTTTCTGAGGTTCTACTTGCAACCTATAACTAGTGTTTCCCAATTAAGCAGCTAAAGCTGACTTTTAGAGCTATTCTGAGGTTTTCAAATGTAAGGTGAACAGTTTAGCTGCCATAGCATTAGGTGATATTCTCTGCTTCCTGTTGTGTAGTAGAGTCTGGATGGGCCATCTGGTTTAGGCACTTCGGTGTGGTTGTGCGCACAGGTATACCCACTTTGCTTTGGTTTCACTTCACTTTCACTGCTTGATTGGGAGTCTGCAAAAACGCAGGCTGCATGCTTTTACCACCAAGCTTGCTTGGCTAAAATATGTCTTTGGTTTCAAAAAAAAAAAAAAAAAAAAAAAAAAAAAAACAACAAAAAAAACAACCCCACAAGTTATTTACCAAAAGAGCCAAGGAAATTGAGGTCACTGAGTTAATGCATTTCATAATTTTTAACTTCCTTTCTGAGTCTTTACATCTCTCTTCAAGCTAGAGTGACTAGGGGCTGGAAACAGATTTGAAAATATGAAGGAAGAGGTGAAAGGGGTGAAAGTGGCCAGCTTCTGTGTCTCTTTGCTTGTTTTTAATGTTAAATACCAGGGGTCAAAGGTGAACCAGTGGATAGAAGATGCAGATTAACCCTCCCTTCCTGCCAAACTGTGTTTCTGAACAGTTAAATAGTAGCTGTGGAGAAAGCTTCACTTTGTGGGATGTTGTTATTTAAGGTATGAGGAAAGTATTGACTTAGAACAACCGAGTGAGTGAGTGTGAAAGGGTAATCCTGTAACAGTATAGAAAATTAAATCTCTGAAATATTAACTGGCAACCACTTCTTCCAAGACATATTAAGGATGGCTTGGAATAATTTCTACCAAGATATGTGAAGAGTAACTAGGAGACACCTTCAAAACAACTAGAAAAGAAACATGATAAAATGCACAAGGAATGAGTAACAGTTTAGATCAAAATCAAAGTATAAGGATGCAGTAAGAGAGAACGCTGAGAGTGGTATGGAAGAATGGGGGGATGGAAGGACACAGAGGGTTCAGGAGCCCCACAAGGAGACCATTAAGGCTGGCAGATCTGGACCCAGGGGGGCCTGCACAAACTGTTGCACCAAGCAAGGCCAATGCATGTAGAGAACCTAGACCCCGTGTTCAAATATAGCCAATGAGCAGCTCATTCTCCATCACAGTTGTGGGGGGCAGCTGGGATTGCCTCTGACATGAACTTCTGGTGCCCTTGATTTGATCACTTCTTCTTGGTGGGGGAGGCCCTGTGGGCACACAGAGGCAGGGGAAGCAGGCTATCAGGATAAGACCTGATAGGCTGTGGTCATTGGGTGGGGGAGGAGGTCCCCTCTGTCAGAGGGCTAGGGGAGGGAAATAGGGCAGAAGAGGGAGGGAGGGAATGGGAAGATACAAATGAGGGGATAGCAATTGGGATGTAATCTGAATAAATTGTAATACCTTTTTTAAAAAGAAAAAAAAAAGCCTTACTGTGTAGCACACATCTGTAGTTCCTACGGCAATGTGTGAGGTACAGACAGGAGAATTGCTTGGAAGTTCCCAGGCCAGCTAGGCTGAGATATGACCCAACAAAGAAAGACTCTGGCTCAACAAGGTGGAAGGAGGTACTTACCTTCAAATGTTTCCTCTGACCACATGTGTGTCTTAACTTGTGAGTGCCCAGCACACCAACACACAGAAGCAATGCACATACATGTGTGCACACTCATATGCACACACATGCACATACACAGAGACTAATCAGAAACACTAGTGTATGTGAAAGACTGGTGTGCTGGACAGGGAAAAGAGTCTGGGAAGGGGTTAGAGTTTCTGCAGGCACAGCTAAAGGTTTTATAACTTATTCTGGAATGATATTTCCAGTGGATGAAATAATGGTTCCAATGGATATTCTGTTTGTGCATGCTAAAATGTTCCCAAATTGTACTCTACAAATTCATGACTTGTATGGGATGAAAACTTTAATGAATTCATTAATGAATTTGGGAAAAAAAAGGGCATCTATTTAGTCTGGAAAAAGGATGGCTCAGCCATGTGAGCCAAAGTAAGGCAGAATGCATCATTGTTTGGAAAGTTAGGGATGTCAGAGCTTTAAACAGATAATTCTGTTGTGTAGGTTTACATATGACAAGCAAGCATCTTTACTTGGTGCTGAGACTCCCCTTCCTGAAAATATTCTTTTGTTTTTTTCTTTAACTTAGGGAATGAATTGTGCTGGATATTTATGGAGTCTTATCTTGGACGATCCAAGGTTACACAGGAAGTGGTTGTAGAGTTTGCAGAAGTTCTTAGAGGGGGCCTTAGAGTTGGGCCTTGAGCACTGGAGGCCAGAGATGCCAGATGTTTTCATGACATCAACAGGGTCTAATTAAATTAACAATAGAGTTCAGAAAGTAGGTAGACTGAGTGACAGTTGAGGGGTGGAGTTTGAGGAGAAGAATCTCATTTGTAATTTATAATTTTTTTTATAGAATAGTGTTCAGAAATGGTGGCTCCAAGCATATCATCAGCGTTTCTTTAATTCCTTTGTTTATGATTTTAATTGTCTTTTTTTTTTTTTTTTTTTTTTTTTTTTTTTTTTTTTTTTTTTTTTTTAGGTGATTGGCAGAAACAAATACAAAAAAAAAAAACAAACCTAGGCTAGACTGGTAGATGGGCAGGGGCCCTTGAAGGCTGTGTCTCTTTTCGTAGGGAGCTTTGGTGTTTGAGGGGAGGCTCAATTTGGTGCGAGGGAATGGGGTACTCTCTTAGAGGAGTAGGGAGGAAGAGGTGTGCAAGTTGATGTCTAGAAAGAAAGCTCAGTGGGTAACCAGGCTGATCAGTTGGAGTCTGCAACCCTCCAGGGCAGTCCAGATGACAACAACTTTCTCTGGATAGAAAGGAAATGGAGTTGAAATGGATTGAAAATTTCCCAAGGTGGATTACATTAAATGAGACATTCCGGTGGTTCAGGTTAATGAGTCAGCCTTCTTCCACATCCATTATGATCCACTGAAAGCTTGTTTCATATCCACAATGATCTCTGTAGCGAGTTGAGAAAAATGTTGTGTACCTGTTAAGGGCTCAACACATTTTGGCTCTTTGTGTCTAATTCCACTAAAATCCTGTGCCTGATTCCCCATTGTTATGATGTTATGAACAACCTTAGCCAGGCTTCCTGAAGCAAATGCCTCCATGTAACAAAAATGAGTATTCCAAACTCATTTTCCTCATTTACTTTCTCAGCATTTTAATTGCTTCATTTAGTTAGCCACACAAATTCTTTAAGTTGGTGTTATTTATCTCAGTTATAGGGAAATTAGAAGCAAGAAGCTTATCCATTTTTAAAAGCTTCTATGATTTCCAAACAGTAGGGAATTCATCTACTTTTTACCTAGTCATTGTTTGGAACTAACTTTCCCTTTAAAATGAGCAGCATTAAGAGATTATTCAGTGTGTGTTTAAGACAAAGACTATGCCTCCAAATGACCACCCAGCATATTGAAATCAAGTCCTCTGTCTTCTTCCTCTGTAGGTCGATGAAAGTCCTCACTATGGTCTTATTTAAATTTATCATGTGGATGTCTCTGAGAGTCTTGCTGTGAGGACTGCTTGCTTGTAGAATTTGGGCGGCACTAATTGGACTCGAGTTATTAGCACCAAAACATGGGAAAGTAAATTTAAGCCATAAAGTTAGGAGGGGGTGGGATGGAAAGCACTAGGAGGAGTTAGATGGAGACAGTGATGGGTGGATAAGATTAACACCCATTACATAAATATATGAAGCTTTCAAGCAATTCAAGATACAATTCAAGAAAAAAATGCTTGGAGAACATCTATGTTTTCTCCTTCCTTGTTTTTTCTCCTTCTGCAGTAATTGCAATAAGAAAGATATTGGGGTAGAGGTTTCTGGGGATATGGGTCAGTGGTTAAGAGTGCTTGGTAGGAAATCAGAGCCTGAGTTCCCAGTCCCAGATCTCATGTAAAAACTAGGTATGGTCTCATTAATCCATAACTCAGTGGAAAAAGATCTAAGGAAGAGAGTGATAGAGCAGTGTATGCAGAGTACTCTTCGGTTTCTCTGTATATGCATGGACATGGATCACCTGCACTCATACATGTGTACGTACACACACACACACACACACACACACACACACACACACACACACACA
>OU015749.1:45296635-45320427 GCA_907169655.1 Acomys percivali
TGTGTGTGTGTGTGTGTGTGTGTGTGTGTGTGTGTGTGTGTGTGTGTATGTGCAGGCATGAAGTCTATTGCTTCCCAAGGTAAGCAAAATAACAAGAAATAAATCAACACAAAAGAAAGTGGTCTACTCCTGAGGATGAATAAAAATGAGCTTTATGAGCTGCTTCCAGAATAACATGGCATAACAATTTATTGTTAACTTTTTCATAAGAAGAAAGAATGCATTAAAAAAAATCACAAACTATTTTGTAGCAAATAAATGAATGAAACTATAACAAAGCCATGCTTTATCAGGTATTATATACTTCACCTTCTTGTATGTGTGACTGGCTCATGGCAGGGTTGCTTTCAACTAGTGTCGCCTTGCCACAGACAGATAACCCATGCTTTAAACTGCAGCATCGTTGGTGGATAGAATATTTTCAGCTTTACTATGATTCTATGGGATCACTCTTGCACTCACAGTCCGTGTCTGACTGTAGTGCTGTTATGTTCATGCATGCTTTGGAAGTGCAATCCGCAGCCCTTGGACATCAACACGGTCACGGGCAGCATCCCAAATCAGCGACGTCCAAATGGCCTTTGGTGGTAACATGGGCCATGCACATCAACACTGACCCCTGCTCCTGCAGGGCCGTGGACCTAGCTAAGGCCCTCAGTGGCAACATGGACCGAGACTTCACCAGGACCTCGGATGGCAGCACAGGCTCCTCACATCTGTCTGTTCCTCAAAACCCTCAGGTCTCCAGTTCTGCCTCACTTCATAGAGCCCAAACCATCCATCTTCCCTTTCCCTCTCATCTCTCTACCGCATACTTACACATTATAGTGGCTGCTAAGGCAGTGAGCCAAATGGCAGCTGGCAGGACTCTGGACATCGCTGCCGCCCCGCCCCCCCTCCATCCTCGCGCCCCCCTCCCCGTTTTCAACTCCCCTTCCCCTGCTCCTCTCCAGCTGTGGCACCTGGGAGAGCAGCCCATACCTTTTCCCTTGTGAGCTCTGGTGAGAATTTAAAAATGCATACAGCTACATTTTAAGCAACGTGTGTTTCTATTGGAGGATCTAGGATGTGGCAGTTTGAGGTGAAGTCAGTAGAGAAACTTTATGAATGGTGAAGGCTAAGCATGGAATTATTTTCCCGTAATGAAGCATTTCAAATGTATCTGTACAAAGAAAATTCAGAATTAAGAAATGAGTGAAACAGTGGTGCAGGCCTGAAATCCCAGCACACTGGGATGCAGAGGCAGGTGGATCTACACAGTGAATCTATCCTGGTCTACACAGTGAGTCCTGGACAGTCAAGGCTACACAGAGAAGCCCTGTCTCAAAAACAAAACAAAACAAAACAAAACAACAACAACAACAACAACAACAACAACAACAAAGAAATGAATGAAACTATTTTTAAAATCATAAATTCCAGATCCAAGGAACAAGTTTTTAAAATCAAAATAAAAAGTAAACACATACAAGGCCTTTTGTGGTTAGTTCAAGAAGCTTAGACATGATTAAGCATTGATTTGATTCATTTTCATTTTTAGAGAATGAAAGTTTACCAGAGGAGAAAGCTTTGCCTACCCCCCACAAGTTTAAAAAGTAAACAGTGCTAGGCTACCATAACTTGCCCTAAGTCTCCTTTGCTTTCAAATGCATACACCATCAAATTACACTGTAGTCCTTCCTTGTAGACTGTCTGCAGCACAGTGTTTATATAAACTAACTAAAGGCCCTGATTTTCTCTGTTGCCCTGAAATCAGATGCTTCCCAAACACAGAGATCTGATTTCATGCAAATGGATTTTCTTACGATAGGACTTTTACTGTATGGCACTGGCTGGCTTATTTGTAACTTTCCTTGCTAAGTAGATGCTAATAGGACTTATTCTTTCTAAGATGTGCTGTAGCTTCAAATATCTCTGGGATAGGGTTGCTAACACTTCTATCTATAAAGAGTTCGGCTATTTGCAGCAGAACCTGGATCCCCCGCACCCCTCCTCTGCTGCGTCACATGTGACTGGGAGTTTATTTTCACCATCCTTCAATTGCACTCCCTCCTTCAACAACCCTTGATCGGAATAGGAATAGTCCCTTGGGATGGCTGGGACCCTAAGGGTCCCTCCTCCATCCCTGATGAAATGGCAGCTCTGGTTTTGTGCAGGTCTTGCACAGATGACCTGAAGTGAGTTAATGAGTGCAAAGGCAATTGCAAGTGCAGAGAACCTCATTCTGACACACACCTTCCCAATCCCTGTGCTGACAATTTGTTTTTCTGTTCCCTTTTTCGTGATGTTCCCTGAGCCTTGGAAGGTGTGGTGGTTTGAATAAGAGTGACTGCCACAGGCTCATATATTTGAATTCTAGGGAGTGGCACTATTTGAAATGACTAGGAGATGTGGCCTTGTTGGGGCAGGTGTGGCCTTACAGGAGGGAGTGTATCACAGAGGTGGGGTTTGGGGTTTCAAAAGAAGAGGCAGGTGGATCACTGTGAGTTTGAGGCCAACCTGGTCTACAAAGTGAGCCTGGGACAGCCAAGGCTAACATGGAGAGACCCTGTCTCAAAAAACCAAAAAAAACCCAAAAACAAACAAACAAACAAAAAAAACCCAAAATAACCCAAAACCAAAACCAACAACCAAACCAAAACCAAAACCAAAACAAAAAACAAAAAACAAAAAACAAAAACCCAAAACAGTAACAACAACAAAAACAAAAGACAAAGCCAGTCCCAGGGCCTCTCTTTTCCTGCTGCCTGTGGATCCAGATGTAGAACTCTTAGCTCCTTCTGCAGCACCATGTCTGCCTGTGTGCCACCATGCTTTCCACATGCTGATGAGGCACTAAGTCTCTGAAACTGTAAGCCAGCCCTAAAGAAATGGCTTCCTCTATGAAAGTTTCTGTGTTTATGAACATAAACATGAGTCTTTAGAAGCAGTTTGACAACAGATTTAGCAGATGTGGTGGTTTGAACAGGAACGGCCTCCATAGACTCATGTGTTTGAATGCTTGACCTGTATGGATTGACACCATCGGGGGTGTGTGTGTGTGGCCTTATTGGAAGAAGTATGTCACGATTGGGGCAGGCTTTGAGATCTTATATGCTCAGGCTACACCCAGTGTGGCGCAGTCTCCTCCTGCTGCCTGTGGCTCAAGAGGTAGAACTCTCAGCTCCCTCTCCAGCACCACGTCTGCCTTCATGTCATCATGCTTCCTGCCATGCATGATGATAGTGGACTAAGCCTTCGAAGCTCCAGGCCAACTCCAATTCAACATTTTCCTTTCCAAGAGTGGCAGTAGTTGTGGTGTCTCTTCACAGCAGTGAGGCTCTAACAGCAGAATAGCTGTGGCTCCCATTCCCAGAGCCTATGGCCTTGTCAACCACCCCAGTCACAGGTTTTTAACCATGTTTACAGAACCAGCCATGAATTCTGTCCTGTGGGGAGGGCCTCAAGTCTAATCTGAAAGTGGTCTGTGGTTCTCATCACATTTTGCTTGCTAGGCCATTACTGTGGCTTGCAGGACAGACACCTGAGGAAGAATGTTGATACCCCCCCTACCCCAAAGCCACCTGGATAAGCACCTCCTGGCACTATGAGGGTTAGCCAGTAGGGAAGAAGCTTGCATCTCACCTCCAGGGTGATTTCTCTGTCTTTTAACCAAAGTGTGTGGGTGTCTTCAGAAATCATGTCTTTCCACTGTGTTCTGGTGAGCAGTCAAGAGCAATGGTGATGGTTTGTATTGTCTTGGGGGGGGGGGGTGGCTATGGTTTCTTCTCATGCAGCAACTCGTAGAGATTTTAAAAAATAACCTATGGCTTCTGGGAGGAGTGTTATCTATCCCTGGAAGGTATACATTCAAACTGTTTTAGATTATATTTTAAAATATATTCTCTTATCTCTGCTGTGTCTTTTTACATTGTTTGCTATAGAGGGTGCAAGACCTCTTGCCAACTTCCCTTTTAGCTACTTAATATTTAGCAGACAAAGTAGATCTTTTAAAAACCTATTATTCAGGAAAGTCCTGTTTATAAAGTTGTTGAACTTAAAAAAAAAATACGTGAAAAAAAAAAAAAAGAAAAGAAAAAGAAAAAGAAAAAAATACGTGCAATTTATTTGATGTTAGGCAGAAAAGAATCCAAATGTTCTTTTTGATTTAAGATTGCTTTCATAACTCATAAATTCACTTATACAAAAAAAAAAAACTGTGTGAGTGTGTAAGTCTGTATTTGTTTATATGTGTGTAGGAATTTTACAATCCCACCACATATTTTTATTTGCCTGGCACCATGCCAGGAGTATGGTAACCATAGTCTCTCTCCTACACTAATTTGTAGTATAAAACAAATCTTCTATTTCAAATACATATTAGCATAATTACAATAAGGTACTTCTTGCATTTCAAGGAGAGTATATGATCCATATAGGATGGTTTAGTGGGAGACCTCATTTAGCTTAGAACTCTCAGTAGCTTTTCCAAGGAAAGTGATATTAGACAAGACTTTTAGAATGTGTTGAACTGATGAAATAAGGAGTGAAGCTCTGGGAATCGAAAGTGGGGAGAGGTCAGTGCATGTGCTAATGTGGAGAGCTAGGGTAGGACAGTGTGACTCAATGGGTGCGAAGGGGCGGGGGGGGGGGGGGGGAATGTGGCAGAGGAATGTAGCAGGCTGCCAGAAGAAGAGCTCAGGGGTGGAGTTGTGGACATGTGCTGAGGAATGACCTGGAGTGAGTTCCAGTAATGACTAATTCACTCTCTGGCCATGGAGGTGGATGTTTGAGAGGCTGTGGTGAGATTATTAGGTATAAGGAAGGACCAACAGATGTGTTGATGCATTCATGTGATGTTGAATTGGCCTACCATGGTGACATGCGTTGGGTAAACAGAAAACTGAGTTGAGTGCTAAGTTCTCCATCTTCCTTCCTTCCTTCGTTCCTTTGTTCCTTCCTTCTTTCCTTCTTTTCTTCCTTCCTTCATTCCTTCCTTGCTTTCCTTCTGTCTGAGTCTGCTTCCTACTGCTGTCACAAACACAATGGCCAAAAACAACATGGAGGAACAAAGGTCTTATTTCAGATGATACATTATAATCCAACATGAGGGAAGCCAAGGAAGAGCTCACACAGTATCCTGGAGGCAGGAACTGAAGCAAAGACCATGGAACAACACTGCTTGCTCAACTGCCTTTCTTATACAACCAAGCCTGCTTGCTTCGTGGTGAGAAGAGCACCACAACACAGACATGGCCATAGACTACTCTGATCTATGCAATTTCTAGGTTGACTTTCCCTCTTCTCAGATGACTCAGTTATGTCAATCTGACAGCTGAAGCTCACTATGACACTGTCCTAACTTTGGCTTCTAATATTGTGACAAGTCTCTGACCAAAACCAACTGGGAAGGAATTGGTTTATTTGGCTTATACCACTCAGTCACACTACATCATAGAAAGACGTCAGGGCAAGAGTTGAGGTGGGAACCTGGGAGTCAGGAACAGAAGCAGAGGCCATGGAAGAGTGTTGCTTATGAGCGCTCTATGGCTGGCTCAGCAAGCTTCCCATATGACAACTCAGTGGAGCAGTGTAGTGAAAGAGAGAGCTCCATTTTTCTGAAGGTGCAGTCTGTAGTCAGAGGAACAGTACGTTGTTCATTCCACTTCTGACATGGGGCATTTGGAGTGGACAGAAAACATAGCTTGAGAGGTGAAGCGGAATTCTTAGGGGACACAGGGCCCCAGCAAAAATTAAGTGTGTGTGTGTGTGTGTGTGTGTGTGTGTGTGTGTGTGTCTGAGAGAGAAAGAGAGAGAGAGAGAGACAGAGACAGAGACAGAGAGACAGAGAGAGATAGACAGACAGACAGACAGACAGACAGACACATACACACAGAGACAGAGAGAGACAGAGAGAGAGAAAAGAGAGGAGACAGAAGAGACAGAAGAGTTAGATTCCTATAGGTGAGGATATGAAGAGCTCTCTTTACAATTCTAACCCTCAGGCATCCGTCCAAACTTTGAATTTCTAACAACACACTCCTCCCAAATCTGAGTGAAATGATCCAGCAAGAGCTAAATCACTGCTTCCCAATCAGGCTCTTTCACTTTTGTTGGCTTTTTCTATCAGATAAAAAAGAAGCAGACTATCGTAGACATTAGAACATTCTAACACTTTCTATCTTAGTGTGTAGAAAAAAGAGGGGATGTGTGGAAAGGGTGGGAGGCTGAAAGGTTATTTTATTTACATTTTCAAAAAGTTATTTCAAGAATTTAAAAAACCCACATTTATGTTTTTAAAAAGTACATCAAAATCTGAAAAAAAAAGAGTTTTAGACATGTTTGATATGATGGAAATTATGAATATAACTATTTCCTGAATCAGCTGATAGTTATTACTTTTTCTTTATTTTTGTTACTTAGACTGGAAGCATTTCAGAATTTACATAGAAAATAATGAGTATTAGCACTTCAAAAGGAAATAAAATATTTCAAAGCTATAGTTTATTTATAAAAGTAATTATTTTGTATGTGATATACAACTTAACCACATCCTGAAAATATGCTTAATTTTTGTTTGTTTGTTTGTTTGCTTTAGGATAAGCTGTGGAGTTAACTGTGTAGTGAGCATGCTCAGTGTCCTGCCTTGTTGTATCTGTAGTTAATACTGTATAGAGACCCAAGACATTGTCCCATTTGGTAGTAAATACATCCTGAGAGGTAGCTATTTGCACCACAGTAAAACAATAAAATTGCCTTAACATGTCTGAGCCTAATTTTATAAAAAAATGAATTTAAAATATTTTTGTTTTTTGAAAAGTATATTGTTATCACATTCATTTCTCAAGTCCTCGTAGGTCCACCTGGTTCCATACTCATTTCACTTTGTGTTCTCATTTTTTAAAAAGTTCTCTGGGTCTAATTTGTGCTGCCTTTACAACCTGGGTGTGTAGCCATCCACTGGGCCTTGGTCAATGAACCAGGGACCATACCCCTAGCTCTTTTGCTAAGAGTAGGTCTTCGTGTCTCCTCCCACTTGCCGCCTGGGATTTGCCTGGTTTGAAATGATGCTGCACTTGTACATGCTGCTAGAATACTATAAACTTACATGTGACTCCTTCAGTCTTTATGTGATCTCTTCCTCTGACCTTTTGGAGGAAGGAACACAAGGCTGAGCAGTCTGCATTCTCTGCATGTTGAACAGTTGTGGATCTCTGTGCGAACTGACATCTATTGCAATGAAAAAAATATGTTCCTACCTGAACAAAAGTAATTTAAAAACCCTGTATATGAATGGAAATGGCAGGTGTGAGCAACTGGCACAATGTAAGATTATCAGGAGATAGCCAAGTGCCAAGGAGGGCCATCTAGCCAATGCAGATGTACGTTTTGAAATTCAGCACACTGACACTTTGTTTCTAATGCTGCCAGGCTGAAACTAACTCAAACCCCTCAGTTTTGACTTTTTTTTTGTTTTTTTGTTTTTTGTTTTTTTTGGTTTTTCGAGACAGGGTTTCTCTGTGTAACCTTGGCCATCCTGGACTCACTTTTGTAGACTGGGCTGGCCTCGAACTCACAGTGATCCGCTTGCCTCTGCCTCCCGAGTGCTGGGATTAAAGGCATGCGCCACCACGCCCAGCTCAGTTTTGACATTTTTAACTGTTAGTGAAATGTACTTTGTAACTCTGAGCTGCTGGTTTGAAGACTGGATTCTTTCTTCATTACCTTGATGAGTGAGGAGTGAATTTCATGGATAAGAATGTGGCCTTTGTAAAGAGATGTTGACTGTTGGATTGTCACTGGTTATGTGAGGAGTTTTACAAAGATGTTTAGTACATCTCTGACACAGAAGTTGAATCTCTGTCATGGTAATTCAGTTATTAAAATACATTTCATTAGGTAGTTTTAAATTTAAATTCAAACTAAGTGGATGCATGTGTACTTCAATAAAAATTTATTGACATATACAGGGGGAGGTAATCCCTCTCAGGAACAGTCATAGGGGAGGGGAATAAGGGGAAAATGAGAGGGAGGGGAGAATGGGAGGATACAAGGGATGGGATAACCATAGAGATGTAACAAGAATAAATTAATTAAAAAAACTGGAATTTGTAGAGACATAAATTTTAAATAAATAACAATTTTTCTTATAGAATCCAGAATAGTCTGCCGTGATTCCGTAACAGTAGAGTTGTTTTAAACCTTTCATATTTCTGCTTGTCTTCCAAGCAAGGCACTCACCTTTCTTTTGGACTATATTTTCCTGGTTACTTGGATTGTTAACAGACTTGGAAGATTGAGCTAATATCTGCATTTGCAGCAAAGGCTAGCTCATGATAAGAAGTGTGGCGTGGGTTCTCTATTGTGGGGTTCCCTGTCCTCATACAATGCTACACACATAGCTATTACTTGTCTCACTTTGCACCACCTCACAAAATGGAGTCCTGTCTCCTGGCACTGGAAATGCTGATGCTTCGGCCAGGTACAATCAATGGTCCCTTTTCTGGGACCCAGGAGACTTGTGTCTTCTACCAGCATCCACTTTTGGCAGGCTTGCTTGTTAGCTTGAAAGTACAGTGAATCCTCAGACACTTCTCAGTTCATGAATGTTACTACACTGCAGAGTAATTTTTCAGCCCACTGATTCTATATTATGCCATGAAACACAAAATATTTCAAATTTATCAGCTTTAGTAAGGAAGGACTGTAAAAGGTAGATGGAGCAACAAAAGAATCAGCAACTACAACTGCTTTTTACTTGTAATTTTTATTTTGATTACAAAAAGTGAAGTATTTGACATCTATATTTATCATTCATGACAACTTTTAAAACGTTACAAGATATACCATGTTACTTAGCATATTCAAAGGAGTATCTTTTATGAAATCATCAAAGCTCCTTCCTTGTCAGAATGCTTAACTAGTTTAAGCACCATAAAGAAATGTTTTATTTTCTTTTTATAGTCAAGTATCCTAAGCATACTAATTTGTGTGCAACCCCCCCTTGTACTCTATTGCACTGTTCTGAAATGTAGTGAGTATTGACAACGTGTTGCACATGACTTGGGGTCACTGTCATAATCCAGAAACAAAGTAGTCTCATCATCCCAAAGGATCCATGGGCTCCTGTGACCCTAAAGGAATTCAGGTAACATGTGAAAGTGGAGAGGTGAAAGAAGTGAGGTGAGGAGAGGAGACGGGGGGGGGGGGGGGGGCGGGAGAGAAGAAAGAAGAAGAAGAGGAGGAGGAAGAGAAGAAAGCCCGAAAGAGAGGGGAAGGGGAAAGAAAGAGACAGGGGAAGAAACAGAGTTGTGGAATCGCCTTTGACAGCACACCCCATCGACCAGCTGATCTTCCACTGTGCTCACATCTTAAAGTTTTAACAATCTCTCCCTGAGGATCAGGCCTTTACCATGTGCGATTTGGGAGGACTCTTGAGGCTAATGTAGATGCAGCATTTGCTTATATTTGATTTTTTTTTCCTCCAAGCTATTTGCTCAGAATTCTGTTTTTTAAGAGTCCTCAATGTAGTATTTTCTTCTCTGCCTTAGAGCAGAAGGACTGAACAGCTTTTTCCTGATCAGATATAAATGGGATGAATAAGTATGAACTTGTAATGGATCAGTAAGAAGTCATTTTAGGGCAAGCAAAAACCACAGGAGGAAAATGGGCGGTAGTGTAAAATATAAAAACTGATGATGTAGGCCATGAAAAATTATAGTTAAATGCATAACTTGATGAATTGTATATAAAAGGAATAAATAATTCTTTCTTCTTATTAATCATGTTTTGTTTTGGGATTTTTCATTCTGAGTAATCAGTGTACTTTCTAGGAAGCCTTTTACAAGGGCTTATTTGCATCTGGCTCTGTAAGCATGGCTCTCAAAACTCAAGATAGATTTTTCAGTAGTGTATTTCTCTTGGCAGTGTCAAAATGACATTTGTCTTGAGACCTCTCAAATTTGAGGATGTGAACAGAAATCCAGAGTAAATTTTCTCCCAGCACTATTGGTATGTGGAGGGTGGGGCACTTCATCTAATTCCAGCCATGAAATAGTGCTGCGTGATGCCTTGGTTACAGCTCCCATTCATCATATGACTGAGGATTTGTACTACAAGACTCCTCTGTCTTCTCCCATCCACATGCAAGTAAAGTTTGTTTCCAACTTTGGGTGCAGTTTTTTTTTTTTGTTTTGTTTTGTTTTTGTTTTTTAATTGCCCTAAGTAGGACAAAGTGCCTATAACTGGAAAACTATGAAATGAAATACCCAAAGTGAAACACCCAGGATTTTCACATGATTCCTCCATTCTCCCACTTTTCGCTGATGAAAAGTTTTTTGTTTTATGTATTTTGAGGAAATAAATAGGCAAATACAACAGTATAAAAATAGTGTGTTCTTCTGCCTAACTGATCTTTGAGTGTGGAGAGCCCAGGGAGACTCATGCCTGAACCCACAACTGAGTTTGCACATTCTGTTTCTTTTTCCAGCATGTCTTCTCACTGTACTAATCTTTTCAAGCACATGAGATCAAATTTAAAACATTAACATAGTCATCCTGACAGAAGAGGCAGAGTGGGTACCACTCCAGTCCCACTGCAAACTTATTAGTGCTGTGCTGCTTGGTCCTTACCTGGCTGCTTAGCATGTTTCTTTCTGTTGACAATAGCATCATCCCATTACCCATTGCTGCCTGAAGGCCCTAATGGATAGGTTAGTACAGTATCATTTGGTAGGTGGCTCCCTTTCTAAATGCTACCCTTTCTGGAGTGAAGATAAGAAAAAAATGAGGAAAATGTAAAAATACAAGTGCTATAAGAAAATTTATAAAAAAAAAAGATATCACTCTATATTCTCTTTATTGTCACTGTCCTTAATATTTCATGACCATGTGAGTCTTTTTTGGGGTTTTAGGACCCCATAGATGCTATGGTACTCTGGAAGAAGTGAACATTCCTCAGACAATGGAGTCGTGTAGTAAGTGCACTTACCTCAAACTTTACTGCAGTTTGTCAAAAAGGAAAAATTGACCCTAATTGATTAAATACATACATAAAAGCTTATCAGTGCTCTTATGATGTATAAAAATGCCAATTTGGTAGCATCCTTTACATTTATTATATGAAGTAATTTTAACAGAAATAGCAAAATGGATTATTTTGAGCCCTTGCTCAATAAATTACTAAAAATAAAGTTTTCTAGAGGTCTAGTTAACCAAAACAGAGTTTATGCAGAGGGAATGGTCATGCCTTTGGATGGTACATGCCCTCCGTGAGGCCAACACAAAAGCTATGCAGCTATGGTCTTCCATGTTTAGATTCTAGGTGTTGCTCACAGCCTGAGCATCTCAAAGATAAAGTATTCCTTTTATTTGACCAATCAACTAAGAGACTGACCAACCAAAAGTCTCTTTTTGGTTCTTATATCCAAATATGATGTGATGTTTGTGTGTGTATGTGTGTTCTTCCTTCCTGTAAAGCAGGTTTCTTATGAAAAACTTCCTTGAACATTTTCCTTATTTTAATGAGGTGAGGCTTTGCCTCAAGTATATTTTAGCTTTTGTTTAAAAAAGCTTTGTCTTGAATTTTTAAACATAAAGAGTTAATAGATCTTTCATTTATCATTTTAAAGTTATTTTTCACTATCTTTAGTGTCCTTTTATCTCCTGAAATGTGAGCCACATTCTTACTGATGTTCTCCTGAATACAGTATGTCATTTTCCCTTGTCAGATTTATCCTAATATTTTTCTAAAATGAGTCTTTTATTTTCCTTTTTGGCAGTTCAGTGAAAAAATGTATCTAGATATCTTTGTCTTTGTCCTGCTTGAGGTTTGCATTTTTATTTTTTTATTTGTGGGGGGTGCTAATTGTATTTTTATCGGGATTTCGGAATGTTTAACCATTCTTTCTCTAAGTATTTCTTCTTTTTCATTATCTGCTTCTGGCCATTTTCCTATTTGATACCTCTTAAAATACTGTCCACAAATCGTACAGTGTTTCTTGTATGTATGCTTTTGGGGATAGCCAGTTGCTGTGTTCTTCCCTGAGGAATACTATTTTAGACATTTTTATAAATTCTTTTTGGTTGAGCATATGTTCCTGTTGTGTGGTAGTGCATCTTCTGGGTATATTCCAAGGAGTGGAATAGCTGGGTCTTGAGGAAGCCCTATTCCCATTTTTCTGAGAAAGCACCAGATAGATTTCCAAAGTGGTTGTACTAGTTTGCATTCCCACCAGCAATGAAGGAGTGTTCCTCTTTCTCCACATCCTCGCCAGCATGTGGTGTCAGTTGAGTTATTGATCTTAGCCATTCTGATGGGTGTAAGATGGAATCTCAGTGTCGTTTTGATTTGCATTTCTCTGATGACTAAGGAGGTTGAGCATTTCTTTAAGTGTTTCTCAGCCATTTGATATTCCTCTGTTGAGAATTCTCTGTTTAGTTCTGAGCCCCATTCTCTATTGGGTTATTTTGTTTGGTGGTGTTTAATTTCTTGAGTTCTTTATATATTTTAGATATTAGACCTTTGTCAGATGAAGGGTTGGTGAAGATCTTTTCCCAGTCTGTAGGCTGTCGCTTTGTTCTCTTGACAGTGTCACCTGCCTTACAGAAGCTTCTCAGCCTCATGATAATAGCCAGAACATGGAAACAGCCTATGTGTCCCTCAGTAGAAGAATGGATAAAGAAACTGTGGTATATTTACACTATGGAATACTACTCAGTTATTAAAAACAAGGAATTTCCAAAATTTGTGGACAAATGGATTGAACTAGAAATTATCATAATGAGTGAGTTCACCCAGAAGCAAAAAGAGTCAAATGGTATATACTCACTTATATCGAGACACTAGTCCAAGGGGTATGCCCCCATGAAAAACTTTACCTACCAGGAAAGTGGGTCAGAGGGGAGGACATCCTATTGAGACTTTAGGGGTGAGAAGCCTGGGAGAATGAGGAAACAGAAGGATCCAGAGGGTCCTGGAAAACTACAGGCGGGTCTGGGCCCTGGGGTCCTCCTCAAACTATGGCACCAACCAAGGAAAATATAGGCAGTAAACTTCGAACCCCTACCCAGTCTAGCCGATGGACAGGACATTCTCCACCGTTAAGTGGAGAAGGAGATCTGACTTTCACACAAACTCTGGTGCCCCATATTGGACCATGTCCCTTGGATGGGGAGGCCTGGTGGCACTCAGAGGAAGGATAATAGGTCACCAAGAAGAGACTCGATACCCTATGAGCATATACAGGGGGAGGAGGTCCCCCTCAGTCACAGACATAGGGGAACGGAGTAGGGGGGGAAGCGGGAGGGAGGGAGGAATGGGAGGATACAAGGGATGGGCTAACAATTGAGATGTAATATGAATAAATTAATAAAAATTAAAATAAAAAAATAAATTCTTTTTGGTTCTGCTTGTGGACAATTATTGTAGTTGGTGTGGTTATGTTTAAATGTTTTGGGACTCCACGGTGTAATTAGCTGAAAGCCTCCAGACTACCTTCTGTCTTCTTAGGTGTTTTGGAACGCCATCACATTATCACTATTGCCCCTTAATTTCCTGGAGACTCAGTCCTAGGGTTTTTAAATGAGCGTTTTAGTTTTCCCCCTAGTCCTGTGCTATAAACCTCAAGATGGTGTTCTTATTCCTAAAGTTTGATCATTTTAAAGTTTTAGCGTCAAACAAAGGCATTTATGGAACTCTTTTAATCTAACCCGGTTTACGCTGTTAAGCTTAAGCATTTCAACCATCAGGGAGCTGTGGAGAGGTTTCCTCAGAGCTTAATCCTGCAGGTGTTCCCTTCTGCTCTTCCCCTTAAATTACTACCATGAAAAGATGCAACTTAGGTGAAATCCAAGGGTTTGGATAATTTATTAGCAGATTGCAGAGTAGTCCTTCTGGGTCTCTGTCCTTTCCGATGTTTTTCTTTCCATCTTCTAGGCTGAAGAACTAAGCTCCATCTCCACTCGCTCATCTCAATAAGACTCCATTATTTTCTCCATGCATCCCTGTGAGAAGCCAAGAGCATCATCAGAGAAGTTAGGAATTTGCCTAGTGAGCTGTCATTGCTGCAAGGATTGGGTCTTCTTGGGTTTCTGCCTTCCTCAAATTGTAGAAACATGCTTCGCACAGTGTCTTGTCTGTCTGTCTGTCTGTCTGTCTATTGTGTGTTATAATAATCACCACCCGAGGTTTAGTCTGTTATTATCTATTCTATCACAAATGGGAGCAGACTTTTCTCCTGTAAATCGTGAGCACATCCCCAGGTCCTTGTCACGTCCTGGGCTAGGGTTTGGCATGTATTGACACCGGCTCACAGTGGATAGGCTGCATGAGCACCTTGTAGGACGCTGAGATAGAGGCCTGTAACAAAATGTGTCCAGGGTTATAAAGCCAAGGACAGGTGCAGACTCAGCGCTGTGTAGTTGAAGCTGAGGTTTGTGAATTTGCTGGTGACTCTCAGAGTTGGCTGTAGAATGACATTTCTTGAAGAGCTCCCATAATTTAAAAAAACACCCATCTTAAATACAGCTTAGGTATTGAAAATTTGAAGCATTCCTTAGCTATTTCAAATGTGTTGCTGGAGTGTGGAGCTATTGTGCTGGCTGTCTTTCCTACGGCATGGACCTATAGCTAGTTCAACTAATGCTAATTGTTTTTCTTTTCTCTGAATAATGATAAGACAGAACAACGTTTTATGGCTTTATTAGTCTGTTATATGACTGACAGTGAAAGCAAGGCTTGGTGAATATTGGTGATACTTTGTTTTAAAAGCCACATACATCGTTCTGGTCACTGTGCTCTACATGAGCAGTGCTGTTTGGAAATATAGTAGGTATTTATATGTTGTCTGCCACACATGTTTATGCATATGTATCTGTTTGTATCTGTACAGGTACCCAAGTGTGTGCAGGGCAGAGGAGAAGCCCAACTGCTTTTCTTCAGGCACTGTCCTCCAGTCTAATCAATTTTTTTAAAGATGGGATTCTCAGTGGCCTGGAATTGGAGCTCACAGAGTACGCTAGGCTGGCTGACCAGTAAGTCCCAGGGATCAGCCTGTCTCCACCTCCTCAGTGACAGCAAGCTTACAATAGCAAGCATAGCTTTTTTGCCTTTGCTTTGCTGGTTTTAAGAATTAAATGCAGATCCTCAGGCTCACCAGGCAAGTCCTTTGTTGACTAACATGTCTCCCCTGCCTGCTTTATGAGAAACTTCTGATTTGTTATGACTTGAATCTGATGAACCATCTCTCAAAGTTTCTCATGCTACACATTTGCATTATAGCTGATGGTGCTTGTGGGAAGGGATTGGAGTGTGAGGTTCAATTCATTGGGCAAGTCATAGTTCAAAGGCATCTGTCAAAATGGCAGACACTTAGTAGTGAGAACCTGCTTGGAGGTCTGCCATTTATTGGGAGTCTGCCATTGAAGGGCATCTCTCTCTCTCTCTAGCTCCTCAGTCTTTTTAGTTGCCATGAGGTGAGGTCATTGCTCCATCATGTGCTCCTGACCGGTGAACTGCAGCTTTAGCCTGGAGATGGGAGCAATGGCCTCTCTGGCTACAATCTGTAGACTCAAATACATCTGTCTTTTTTTTTTTTTTTTTTCATTTTCAGGCTGTTTCCCTCATGTAGTTGTCACAACATTAGAATGCTGACTAACAGGCACATATTCACTTATTTCATGACTAAGATGAGACAACTTTTCTTTTTCTTTTCTTTTTATTTATTTATTTATTTATTTATTTTGAGGCAACTTTTCAAGAGTTATTAGAAACACTTTTAGTCTCTGGTGGTCAGTGTAAGGAAAGTCAACGGTCAAAAGTCAGAATAAAGAGCAGTTCCACAAAATAGACTTGACATCTTATGTGAGTATTGACTGGTTCCTGTTTATACTGCAGAAAAAATAAACACATGGTGACGGGCGGGGGCGGAGATGATAAGTCAGTAGACTTTGGGGATTTTAGTTTCGGCTTCCGATTTCAATCAGAGAGTATCAAGGAAGGTTTCATTTGTTTGTTTGTTTGTTTGTTTTAAATACAAGCTCTTACTAGTAAAACAATTACATCAGTTGTCTCCATTTTCTCCTTCTTCAGCTCTCTCCATGTTTCTTCCTCCTTATACCTCTCTCTTCCCCAGATAATACAGGCTCTTGATACACAGCTGCAGTGGTCATTATTAACTGCCAACTTGACAGAATCTAAAATCATCTGGGATAAGGTCGTCGCACATGCCTTTTGATTGCATTAATCACTGTTGAGATAACCCAGCCTAATTGTGTATGTAGCCATTTCCTGGGTAGGAGATCCTGGACAGCTTACAGTGGACAAAGCAAGTTAAACACTAGCACGTGTGTGGTTAGTGCTTTTGCTGTTCTTTGCTTTCCAGTTATGGATGTGATGTGACCAGCTATTTCAAGCTCCAGCTGTCTTGCCTCCCAGGCCACGAAAGGCTAGAATACACTCTGTCATTTATACATTGCTTTGACATGACAGTTTATCCCAGCAACAGGAAAATAAACTAAAATGTGTGGTAGGCTGGCCTTGAACTTGCAACCCTCTGCCTCTCCAGTTCTGGGATCACAAATATGTGCTTCACACTTGGCTCTGAGAGAGTGTCGCAGCTTCCCTGGGACTCAGTTTTCTATGATATAAATGTTTGATTTGAGGCTCATTTGATTCTGAAGTTTTATGTGTATCAATTTAATTTGCTGATTAAAATTCCCTTAGTTTTCTGGCTATCAAGAAAATACAACAGTTACTAATTTAATTCATGATATTTAAAAGTAAAAATAAGTATTCCATCTGAAACTGTTTTTAACAGTGAATCAAACCTGTTTTGCAAGCTAATGGTTTAGCAGTGAGCTGGAGTTTGCTGTTCACTACAGAACATTCTGGAGAGAAGCCGCTTTATGCAGGCAGAGAAAATGGTGAACAACAGTAGAACCTAGTAAATAGCTGAGTCACAGCTAACACTCCTGACAGGGGGAGGTAAGGGCTTGTTTAGAAGTCCTATAATGCCTTACCACAGTTGCAACTGGCAGGAGGTACTGGCACCAGCAGTGGGCAACATTTAAGCTCTTCTTTCCAGAATGGCAATCAATACTGTGATTTGCTTTAGTCAGGGTTGCTATTCTTGTTGGGGTAGCTGTGGCTATGATAGAAAGGTAATAAATCGCCAGGCCAGGCTGATTTGTGTTGGCTGGCTCCAGCATAGAATTGGAAAACAATGGGTCGCACAATAATGCAGTGTGTGGAGAGGCTTTGTTTTGACCTGGATATCATTCATAGGTTGAGCACAAGCTATTTTTTCCTGGTAGTTAAACATTTGGCAACTGCTGATCAGACAGTGTACTGGGTGTCCTACTGAAACAGCATGGTCCAGTGGGCAGAACACTGATTGAACTAGAATGTAAAAATATTTGTACTTGAGTGATTCTGTTTTGCTATTGACTGTTCTTGTGGGGTTTGGACATAGTCATCACACAACAAGGCCATACACTCAACCATGTTCATAGCAGCCTTTTTTTTTTTTAGGTTTTTTTTTAAATTTTATTAATTTATTCTTGTTACATCTCAATGGTTATCCCATCCCTTGTATCCTCCCATTCTTCCCTCCCTCCCATTTTCCCCTTATTCCCCTCCTCTATGACTGTTTCTGAGAAGGATTACCTCCCCCCTGTGTATGCTCATAGAGTATCAAGTCTCAGTGACCTGCTGTCCTTCCTCTGAGTGCCACCAGGTCTCCCCCTCCAGGGGACATAGTCAAATGTGAGGCACCAGAGTACATGAGAAAGTCATATCCCACTCTCCACTCAAGTGTGGAGACTGTTCTGACCATTGGCTAGATCAGGGTAGGGGTTTAAAGTTTACCACCTGTATTGTCCTTGGCTGTTGCCTTAGTTTGAGCGGGACCCCTTGGCCCAAATCTGCCTATCATAATGTTCTTCTTGTAGGTTTCTAGGACCCACTGGATCCTTCTACTTTGTTATTATCACATGGTTCTCTCATCTAGAGTCCCAATAGGATGTCCTCCCTCTGTCCCAGTTTCCTGGTAAGTGAAGGCTTTCAGCAGCCTTATTCGTAATATCCAGAACCTGGAAACAACCTAATGCCCCTGAGTTGAAGAATGGAAAAAAAACTGTAGTACATTTTCACTATAGAGTACTACTCAGCTATTAAAAACAAGGAAATCCTGAAAATTTCAGGCAAATGGATGGAACTAGAAATGATCATACTGAGTTCACCCAGACTCAGAAAGACTCATACGGTATATACTCACTTATAATTGAACACTAGCCCCAAAGGGATGTCCCATGAAAGTCTTCACTTACTAGGAGAGTGGGATAGATGTGGGGACATCCTGTTGGGACTTTAGGTAAGAAAAGTAGGGGAGAATTGGGAAATAGAAGGATCCAGATGGCCTTAGAAACCTACAAGAACATCATGATGGGCAGATCTGGACCTGGGGGGTCTGCTCAAACTACTGCACCAACAAAGGACAATACATGAAGAAATCATTGAACCCCTACTCAGATCTAGCCAATGGATAGGACATTATCCACAGTTTTGTGGAGAGCAGGGACTGACTCTGGCATGAATTCTGGTGCCCATATTTGACTACTTCTCTGTGGTTGGGGAGGCATGGTGGCACTCAGAGGAAGAATAGGCAGGCTAACAAGATAAGACTTGATAGGCTGTGACCAAATGGTGTGGGAGAAGGTCCCCTTCTGTCACAGACCTAGAGGAGGGGAATAGAATTATCATGAACAATATAAAGCACATTAATTTTTCTCTAAGGTTAATGTATGTTTAATTTAATGAAAACTACAATTACTATCATATATGACAATAAATTCAAAGCAGTGAAAATGCTCAGCTAGAAATTTCAGAATTTCTCGTGGTATACCAATTTTTAAAATTTTAAAAATATTCGTTTTATTTTTTCATTATGTGTGCCATTCCTCATTATGTTTGCATGCATGTGCTATGGAATTTCATTTAATGCACTATCACACCAATAAAAGAAACAGACACCTGATAGATTTTAGATATGCCTTATTTAGTCTGTGCTGGGCACATATTAACTCCCTAGACTACCTTTTTGCCTCTCAGCTTCACATCCCATGCCAATCACTCTATTAATTCCTATCTGAGCTACTTCCCAACCATAAGTCCATAAACACTTGCTTATGTTTTCCATCTGGGCTGCTTTCCTTCATCCACACTTACCCAGCCGTGTGCTTCTCTTTACTCTAACCCATAGTGGCTCCACTCCACTCTTCCTATACATGCCTACCATCTCCTTTTTCCCATGATCCTCTGTGATCTTGAAAGCCTGTGAACTGTAGTTCTGCCCCTCTCTCTGCTGCCCTGCTCAGGTGGAGGCCTTTTATTCAGCCAATCACCGAAGTGAGGTTACACGGCAATACTTGCGGTATGTGAGTGTTTGCTTGTAAAAGACAGCAAGCTGACCTCGGGGAGCAACAGAGTTGACAATCAAATACAAAACTAACATACATACATACATACATACATACATATATACATGTAGAAATTGACAACATTTCATTGCTTTGGGACTAAAGGTAGTACGGTGGGAGCAACAAATATCATTAGTGTATTAGTTATATTAGCGTAGATATGCTAACACATATTCCTTTACACTAATCTCTACTGTTTACTACTAGTTGATTATCTTCCACATTACTATTAGCATTGTAGTCAGCATGCTTGCTCCAGGTTAGATGAGAGTCCGTAATAATCGCATTACCTGGAGCCCTTGCTTTTCTCAATTTCATCCACAGGCCTTGCTCCAGTGTCATTTGCTTCCTACCATCATGTCTAATTATTTAGGAGATGCAGCTCACTGCACCTCATTCCTCTCTGGCAGATCTGTGTTTCCATTAGTTGCTCTCAGGTCTCTGCCATCTTGAGGAAGATGTATGCTGAAGCTTCTCCTGAAACTGCTCTCTTTCCTCAGAGAAAAACCGGAGCTGGACAGCTTTTCAGTGCTGGCCTGATTTCAGGGGTGTTGTCTCGGCAGAGCTGCGCAAAGCTCTTCCTCAGAAGGGCCCTGCGGTTGATTCAGGTCTTTTCTACTGTGAGGTTCCTGATCCTCTTTGAGGATCAGTTTTCACTTTTCCCCGGGTCCTGCAGGTTCTTGCACAGTCCTGTTTCTGAAAGTTAAGGCTCTGTCTGGCTCCAAGATGTCGGCAGGGACTGTGCGGAGCTTTGCTCGTTGTGTGGTGTGGGTGCGTAAATGATTAAATGAGCTGTGTGACGCAATCCCTCTTACCCCTGTGATGAGCAGGTAATACAAATAGCAAGGGCCTCTTAACCTCGTGGGATAAATATGTAGAACGCTACGACTTTTAAAAGAAGATACTATGTTAAAGAACCTCCTTACAGAGATGGCTTTAAATGTGGCGAACCAGCCACTGGGCAAAATGTCCTCGTTTCTGCTGCGGACAGAATTCTGCCTCAAAATTGGCAAGCTTGGATGCAGGCAGAGTCAATGACCAAACTCTACCAAGACAGGGTAAGCAAGTCCTTGGCAGATCCTGCCTCACAAACATGTTTGTCAGATATATTGGGCCAGAAGGCTGAAGATGATGCTCCAATGTTATAGAGAGTTTTGGGTGACTGTTCAGGCAGCAAACTGTCTCTGCCATCTTCTCATTTAGAATGCTGGTAACCTGCACCTCCTGTATACTCAGGTAATTAATTTTATTTTTTCTCAAGTCTCTGATGGGGTTGAAGATCAGATAGTTTAGTTTTACAATTAAGCTTAGCTGGTTAGGGCTTAAGATGTTTTTAAATCTAGATAGATGTTTTAAGTTAATGGAGATGAGATATGATAGATATGGATTTTCATTAAGAATTTTAGACTCAACAGATAGGAAAGATGTTGACTTCACGTTTGCCAAATATGAATAGCCAAATCACTATGAATGTAACAGTTATATAATTCCTGATTGTTCCATGGTTCTTCCTGCTGTATGGAGTTTATTTTATTTGTATCTAATAATGTAAATGTTAAAAAACAAATATAATAAAAAATATTTATGAACAAAAGATGCTATGTAGTCTGGGATAGTCTTATATGTACTGAAATCCTCCTGCCTTTGTCTCCTAAGTGCTGGGTTTACTAAGCTTGGTTTGCTACGTTATAGAAAGAAACCCCTGAAAAAATTCTCAGGCTTTAAAACTACACTACAGCAATTTTCTTTACCTCTCCAGTAGCTGCCATTCATGTGCTGGGCTGTGGTAAGCTTCAAAAAGCCCTTAGAAGAAAGAAACGCAGGCACAGAATCAGTCCTGCAGGGCGGTTCTTTGGGTTAGAAAAGCTATTGAGTGTTGCACGCTCAGTGGGTTTTTCCCATAGGAGCTTGGAAGGTAAGAATATTGAAGATGATGGAGGCCTTGCTTGTGACTTTTCAAAAGAAAGACAGACACCTTTGGATGGAAGAAACAGGCCTTTGATTCAGAACTTGAGGCAAGAAGACCAATTGTGAGCTGCAATTAACTTGATGACCCTGAATGTGAAGTTTTTGATAGTTTTCAGGGAAAATCAGGAAAATGATCTGCTGATTGGTTGCTCTTAGCATCTCTGGACGAATTAATAAAGGATAGAAATTAGCTCAGTGATAAAATTAGCCAACTTCAGAATATGGTGAAAGACAAGGACTTAATGATAAATTTGACCAGCTCCAGTGTGCATACAGTCTAAAGGTTCCAAAGTGTGCCCAGGAAGAGAATCTCCTCTCTAGCAGCCACACCAAGCTTAAGTTGTAGAAAACCAAAGCAAAGTTCTCATGAGAATGTCAGCTGAATTACAGTGAAAACTCAAGTCTTTGTTGGGGAGCTGGAAGAAGAAGCCTTGGAAACATGCAAAATCTCTGCTATAGCCCAAGCATCCCACTGAGGCTTTCTGGAGGTTAAAGTTGAAAGTTAAAACTCTCTTCTCCAAAGCACAAGAAAGTCTTTTTCTTCTAGCACAAACTCCAAACATACCTAGAAAGGACTGTGAGTGTGTGCAAGGACAAAGAAATGTTTTCAATTTTCCTGTGAGAGATACTTGAGACCTGTACAGGTCAGACCACCCTAGATTTAAGCAGTATTGTGGTATCTTCCTCAAACTTGGAGACTGGCCTTCCTTCAGTAAACACTCTGGCTAAGTACCTGGAACTTCAAAAGAAGATGGAGATGGCATCTACCATGTTTCCTTCTTGGGGAAAGAACTCTGGCTTTGAGCAGAAGGCTCTACATGAGGCATTTAAAAGAGTAGAACTTCCAAGGAACCAGGATTACTTCTCCTTAAAGTTTTTATGCCTTAGATCTTTTTGCGTGATTTTCAGCAGAAGACGGTTGAGCATTTTTTTCACTCATGATGTTTTGTATGGAAGACACTGGGGGCCCTGGAAACACTGGAATAATTCTTTTTGCACTGAAGATTTTTTCTGTGTTTTTCCTTGTGTAGTCATAAAATTATTAAAGAACTTGTGGAAAAAAACCAAATTAACCATTTTTCCTGTAAATACTTTTTATTTATTAACCAATGTTATGTGAGCTATGATGTTGCAGTCAGAAAGATGACACTAGCTAGGTAATCCAAAAAAATTAGAGACGTGTTATTTTCTGCATAAAATGTCATGTTATTTCTGCTACACAATTTTGGCTTAATAAAAAATATTTTTTTTACCTTGAAATAAATTACATGCTGGTCTTGTGCTTCTTCAGAGAGGAACCACATGATTTATTACATACTTAATCATAGATTATACTTTTAATTATGTAGCACAGTGAATTATATGATATACAAGCCTCTTAAAGCTCTTGCGCCCACAGATTTTTAAACACCAAATATTTTTGAATTGAAAATTTTTATATTAGCTGTAATTAATAAAATGACATGATTGCTAGTAAGGTGATTGCTAATAAGCATGTAATAAAAATCAGGTGGATTTGATACTTAACTTACAATCAGGACACAGATACTATCAGTCTTTCAACATTAGTTAAAAAGCTAAGAGTCAGCCTCCTTCCTTACAACCCTTAGAGGGGTGATGTCACAGGGCAAAGGGTGGAGACAAATTAGTAGTTGCCAGGGGCTGGGGAAAGAGAAGGATGGAGAAGCTATACACATAAAGATTTTAGAGAAATAAATCAGTTATTTGTGATGCTATAACATTGGATATATGCCATTATATTCATTTGTTCACAGATTAAAAGACACCGAGAGTGAACCATGGAAATCCTGTGTGGGATAACGGTTATGCCAGTGAAATCTCAATGCTGGTAACAAATCTAGATTTCTAGATAGGGTTATGGTTATGGACTCTGTAGATGTGGGGCAACTATGCATAGGTAGGCCACAGGAGCTGTGGAAATTTTCTACACTACTTGGTTTTACTTTAGAAATAATACTGTTCTAAAACTAAATTTTTTCAAAATAATTATGTGATCCTATTTTGTGAGCAGTATAACTGAGATTTTTATTTTTAGGGTATTGTGCATACCAGGTGGGGTGGCATGCCTTTTTGCCATAAGTACCAGCAAAGCCTAATAGCACGGGATTGAGAAAGACTGATATTTCTATCAGCACTGGATTGATAAGGTTCACATTTCTCATGGAGCCAGAATATCTCAGTGTACCAGGCTGGGTTCTCAGAGCCTTCTGGTTTTTTTTATCCTTGACACAAGAAACATGCTTTACTCCAGTAATAGGTGACAATCACATATGTCCAGTAGATTAGGATATCAGGACATCTTCTCTCTCTCTCTCTCTCTCTCTCTCTCTCTCTCTCTCTCTCTCTCT
>OU015749.1:45320437-45343277 GCA_907169655.1 Acomys percivali
CTCTCTCTCTCTCTCTCTCTCTCTCTCTCTCTCTCTCTCTCTCTCTCACACACACACACACACACACACACACACAGACACAGCCAGAGCTAAATAGTTACCACAGGTTCAGATGACAATTTCTCTGCCATTTCCCTTCTCTAAGGAGTGGGAAATGCATTATGGGATGTACATCCAGTCAGTTTTCTTGGGGATGTTCATTAAAAGTCTGATGCAAACCATCATAGGATGGTGTCTGAGAATATGGTCATCACAGTGGTGGGGTTGGCCAAAGTTTTTGATGTACACACAGTAGAAAAGGTCTTGCACATACGTGAAGCATTGGGGGAGAATTGTCCCACACAGCCCAAGCATTTGAGGGAGGCTTTCTGAAGATTAAAGTCCAAGGATGAAAAACTTCAATACAAAGTTCAGAAAAGGTCAGTATTATAGCTCATACCTCTAGATCTAGCTAGAAAAACCTGTGCATGATAAATGCAGGGACTCCTGTGAGTCTGGGTTGTAGTGAAAATTTTAGTTTCTTTTATATGGTTTTTGTTGTGGCCCCAAATATAGGATGTTCATCCTCAAAGAAAACAAACTCGTGAGAGGGCACATGATCTTGGTCAGCTGTAAACAAAATCATGAGAGGCACGTGATATTTGTTAGCTGAAAGCAGACTTGTGAGAGGGCACATGGTGTTTTACTGGAAGCTGTCTCATGAGAATGGTGTGCTTTTTGCCAGTTGAAAAACCCAGAACTTTCTATGGAGTCAGAGGGGATAAATAGAAGCCCAAAGAGAGTGGGCTATTTTTTAGCTTTTTGGTTTTTTGGGACAGGGTTTCTCTGTGCATCACTATGCTTTGCAGTGGTTGACATTGCACTGGCCTTCACTTTTCTACACTTCACTTTGCAGACAGAAATGCTCCAGAGAACTTCTCATGGCACTCCCGCTGAGTCTTGCTGCTTCTTCTGATTTGTGCCAATTGGGTGGAGTCTTGCTGTTTCTACTAAGTCTTGCTTCTGCTGCTGTTGTTTGCCGTTTGCTGTTGGCTGGTCTGCTGGTATCCTGACAACAAAGAGTGGACTCACTCCAACGAACTAAGTCTAAAGAGGTACATAACCCCCTTTCTTACTAACCCTATTTTTCAGTATGTTGGAAGGAAGATAGAAACATTTAAGAACCCTAAAGATGGTAGGTTTTCGAAAAACCTAAGCCTGCACTGGGTGGTACTATTCCATCATTGAATACAAAAGCTGCTTATGATCTGGGATTTTGCTTATGTGTGTGTGGTTTACAGTAGAGGATTCCTTTTACTCTGTTGGCCCTAGGGTCCCAGAAGCATGGGGAAAATTGTATTTACATAAATTTAAATGGTTACCCATGGATTTTCTCCAGTGATCTTGAAACAACTGACAACTGACAAGAATAAAGACAAAGTTACCAGGTGTTTTTCTCCCAACAACGATTCTTTTCCTCTTTGCTGCTGTTGGCATTTGGTCAGTTGGTAATGTTCTATGGAGTATGAAAAAAAAGTCAGTTCCCACTAGAGGATGGACCCAGGAAGCACTTCACTGATAGCTGCCATTTGCTCATGACTTTGTAGTTATGGCTAAAGACTCAGTTTGAAACCTTGGTAGAACACTGGACGTTCAGGTTTTCTACCTGCTGCTCTGGCCTTATTTAGTCTCAGAGTACCTGACACAGGACTTCTTGTGCATCAGCTGAGAGCTTTGTGTGGACATTAATATTGACTGATGTGGAAGTCTATAGAGATGTGTCTACAAAGCCAACTATGTGTCACTGATTAAGAAGTGTAAACTTCCATAGTCTCTGCTGCAGACAGAATTTTGAAATGGAACAAACTGTACCCTTTCTTGGGAGCATGGCCTCTTGCAAACCTTTGCTAGTGGTGGGTAGCATAGCTAAACGTGTGTGTGTGTGTGTGTGTGTGTGTGTGTGTGTGTGTGTGTGTGTACATGTGTGTGTGTGAGTGTGTGAGTATATGACCCTGTGTGACCCTGGGTGTACATGTGTGGAGGCCAGAGGCAAAACTCAGGTGGTGTTTGCCAGGAGCTGCTCTGTCCACGTTTTCTACACAATGTCCCTCACAAGTCCCTGGGGCTCACCGAGTAAACAAGGATGCAGGGTAGCAAGCCTGTGGGATTTGCCTGTCTCTGCCTCTCCAGCGCTGTCATTCAGGACTTTATTACCACACCAGCTTTTCCCTTGGAATAAAAGGCAATTGATCAAGTTTGCAGAGCAGTGGCTTTACTGACTGAGCCATCTCAGTAGCCTCTTAACATGTCATTTTAAACAATTAATTCAATTCATCTATTTATTCACTTTATATCCCAAATGTAGACCCTCCTTCTTTTCTTCCTGTTCCCATCCTCCCACTCTCTTCAATCTTTCCCCCCTTCCATTCTCCTCAGAAAAGGGACCCCCCCCCCCCGTGGCCCCATACCAACTTACCCAGACATATCCAGTGGCATCAGGGTAAAGTGTATCACCTTCCACTGAGGCCAGTCAAGGCATCCCAGCTAGTGTCGAGTGATCTAAAAGCAGACTACAGAGTCCATGATTTGTGGGGAACAATACACAATTAAGGACCAATTCCTATGACATCAGTTCCAAGGCTCTGAGATCTCAGAATTGTCTGTTTTGACATAAAGGATGATTTATATGTTTTATAAATAACATGTTGAAAGACATTAGAGCATGTATGCAGAGGCAAAAGTACTAAGTTGTTAAAAGAATTATTACATTATTTTGGGAGGTGGTTTCATGTATGCTATGATCTGAGTTGGGTGATGCTTGTTAATATTAAATTTTAAAGCCTTAGAGGAACCCATGTTTTAGCACTAAAAAACAATAATTATTGACTCTGTGGCATTTGGGGTGATTATGTAGTTGGTAAAATTCAGGGAATGCAAATTGAAGACCCAAGAGTGATCCCATAGCCCACATAAAAAAGTTGTAGTTGGTGATACACGTTTGTAATTCTAGCACTATTGTGAATGGGACAAGGAACAGGATGATCCCTGGGACTCACTGTCAGCTAGAGACTCATTGTTATCTACGCCCAACCAGCGAGTACTACATCCCAGTGAGAGGCCATGTATACAAACGCAAGGGAGGTGCCACTTAGGCCACTTAGGAGGGATCCTGCCACTGCGGTTGACTTCTAACATCTACATGCACATGCAAACACGTGTAGACACTTACACAGACACACAGACACACACACATACACACACATGAGAGAAGAGACAGAGAGGAGGGAGGGAGGGAGAGAGAGAGAGAGAGGGAATGTTACCCAGATGAATCCAGACAGATAAGATTTAATTGATTGTCTGGGTCAAAGACAGTGTCCCCATTGTGGGAGGGTGACAGAATGATCACCATTACAAGGACACAGGTGGAGAATTAAGTAAAGGAGACCCTAGTGTCTGAAATGAAACTAAAGCCATTAGTTTTGTCACTTGCAAGGAATTTTTACAAAAAAGACAGGAAAGCCACAAAACTGGTATAAATGAGCTTATTAAATGCAGCAAGAGATTTCTTTGCACAGCTTTTTAGATTGATTCAAGTACACCTATTAATGAGGTCAGGATCTTATCTTAGATCCCTGGATAGCCTAGTTAATTTTCACAGAGAAAATGACATTTTTAAACTATAGACTTTATAACCAACTTCATGGGGTGATGTTTGAAACACATCTCACTAAGCAAATGTTTTAGAAATGTGGTAACTTCATGGTCAAGGACATAAAGTCCTCCTCCTACGGAATTGTATAACATAACATATTAAGTTTATAAACTAGTACTTTTGATAAAGATTTCAGTTATACATTTATTTAATATCATACTCCTGTGGATGCCTGTTTATATAAGCAGAATTATACTGGTGATACAGGAAAATTACCCAACCAGGTAGTGATGATGCTGGGGCTTCCACTCAGATGTTGAAATTCCATATTCAAAATGTAATCCAGTGATCAACAGTTCATCTTCTGCGTTGCAGATGGAGTTGAACTTCCTGCAAGGTGAGATCCAGGCTCTGCATGGTTACACTCATTCTCTGTTGTTCAGGTTTCTTGTACTCAAGTTGATCCGCAACCTCTTTGGGCACTGTGATATCTCCATGGGAAACATGGTCTAGAGGTTCTGATGGTGGTAAGAAAAGAGTGTCGAGGAGACAGAACCATTAGATTGTGTCCTAGACTTGTGTGTGGAACTCAGATACCTCCATACACTTATCTATAAATGATCCTGGGCAGTTATGGTTACTGAAGATAAGAGTGTAGATTTTGATGGACAAACAGGGTTCTCTGTCACTAAACCCAAATGATACCTAAACATTGTGTAATGAGAATTTCTTTTGGTTCTAATGACAAATGTTGCCTATTCTATTTAAGAAATCCTGACTTTCATTTGTTCTTGTCCACTTCTGCTGTTTTAACACAATACCTCAGCCTGAGTGACTTCTGAAGAAGGTTTATTTCCAGAGACTGGGAAAGTTCATGATCAGGGTCTTGGCTGTACATCTGGTATAGCTGTTCTCCAAGACAAGACCCTGTTGTGATAGCCGTACGCTGTGGAGATAGACAAGACAGTATTTTCTTCCACCTTGAGCTCTTTTATGAGTGCTATCCATTTGTGAAGGTGGAACTTTCTAACTTAATAACCTCACAAAATCCCACTTCAGTATAGTACATTGATTACTACTATAGTAGACGTTAAATTTAAATAAGAATTTTGAAGGAACACATTAAAATTACAGAATATTATCAACTTCTGAAACCAACTTCACCCTTGTTTAGGGAAAAGGAATGTCAAAATAATAAAATTTAAGCAATTCCTTTTATTTTTGAGATTATAATAAGGATAGATATTTGAATTGTTCTTAGGTGTTATTCTGGTTTAGTAAAGTGGTGGTTGTGGGTTCTCCTTCAAGATGCACACTTTCATAGCCTTGGGTAGTTTGCTGGGTTTCCACTATCAGGCCTGATTTCCTTCTTGTTGGGTGGGTCTTAAGTCTGAAAGAAGACACCATGCAGGCCAGTTGCAGAGCTCAGAGGCCACTGACCTGGTATTGACCTCAAGGTTTCCTTCCTGAGCACTAGCTATCATGATAGCAGAAGGTGCACAGCAAGTTTCTACAGGAGGGAAGCAATCAACATTCCTACTAGCTATGACACCTATGAGCCCGAAAAACAACCAGCATGGCACGATAACCTTAAGAGCACAGCAGTGGCAGGCATCCTGCAGCAGTAATCTAAAAACAAGATTAACTCCTATGAAGTACAGAATTATGAGCTTTTAAATATCATGTTTGTTAAACCTTTAAGAAAAATATTAGTAGAAATTATCCTTTTGGTCAGGTTATGAAATTTCCCTTTTTATTCTCATTTGCTTAAGGTAGTATTTTCTGCTTCTTAGCAGTTTATAAACACTTTGAGGTGATCTCCTTCTGTTTACACATACCCCATGCATGATCCCCTAACATAAAAATTGAATAAATCTCATGTCAGTTCTAAACACTGCTAACTACCCAAGCACTAATGATCAGCTTGTAGCAGTCCTGTTGTGATCTTAGTTGGTTTATATTGTGAGGTTTCCCATTTTCTTCAGTGTGTTACAACTTGATATCAACACTTTCTACACAATGAAGGGACATAAAACAGATATCAACATAATGTCACATTATATAGATTAGTTTGTATTAATTAGAAACTTACAAACAAACATAATGTGCTGGCATGCTGCTATTGCTCAGTAGCTGATATGGGTGACACTTTCCTATTCATACAGATAGATTAAATACTTGGCTGAGATAATATCCAGTTTTAATTGATATATATAGTCTGCAAGATAAAGTACTTAATGCAAGATCATAAGTTCGTGAGCTCAAGAACAAATGAAAAAAAGTAAAATTTCTCCTTGCTTTCCATTCCATTCCATTCCATTCTGAAGGTAAAAGCAAAGTTATAATTCAACTAAATGTTTCCCTGATTCTGTTGTGTGGAATCAAGTTTTGGACAAGGCTTAACAAGAATAATACCAAGGGCTGGAGAGATGGCTCAGTGGTTAAGAGCCCCGCCTGCTCTTCCAGAGGTCCTGAGTTAAATTCCCAGTAATCACATGGTGGCTCACAAGCAGGTGTACATACATGCACAGAACACTATATACTTAATAAATAAATAAATCTTTATAAAAATGATACTAATAAAGCTTATTTTTCCTGAGATAATGGGAAGTGGCATGTATTATTCTGTTCTGCAATAAAGGACTGATGACGAGTTCCATAAAAAATAAATGGGGCATATGATTCTTCAGGCAGTGAGCCCCTGAACTACATAAGACAGGACAAACCAAGTTTTAAGCAGGCAAGCAAGCAGACAGGAAGCAAGCAAACAGGAAGCAAGCAGACAGGAAGCAAGCAAACAGGAAGCAAGCAAACAGGAAGCAAGCCAACAGTAAGAGGTGCTTGTTTATTTTGCTTTTGACTGTGACTATCTGTGACTAGCTGTTTGACTTCCTGCCTTGGCGTTTCCTCGGTGATGGACTGTAGCCAGGAACTGTAAACCAAATAAACCGTTTCTTCCCCTAAGTTGCTTCTGGCCCAGGACATTTGTCACTGCAACAGAAATTAAACTAGGATACATGCACTGAGCAACAATTTGTCCTTTCCGCCTCTCTCCACATTCTGTTGTCTATTCTACAATCTCTGTGAGTTTGGATGCTCTAGACACCTCATAATAATGGACTCAGGCAGCTTCTTCCTTTCTGTGACCATCTTGTTTGACACATACTCCTTAAATTCCATGCATTTGCAGCATGTTTCAGAATTTCATTCCTTTAAAGAACTGATTAAGATTCCACTGATCACATTTATCTCCCTTGAGTTTTATTCCTCTGTGGATGAGGGGACACTTGAGTTGTTTCTACACTTTAGTTATTATGAATAATAACATTAAGTACATGAATGTAGAAATAGTTCTCCAAAACTCTCAAGTTCATTTGCTTGAATACACAGCAAGTAGAGTAGATTGAATTATATGTTAATTCTATGGGAATGTCCACCCTATTTTCCGTAGTGGCTGGACCATTTCACTGCATTGGTTTTTAACTGAGGTTAGCCTAGTAACATTCAGAGTTTGGAACAGATCATAATCATTCAGAAGTTGTTAGGAAGAAGTAAAAAATATGGGTAAAAGCCTCAGAAAAGTCTACTGAAATGTAAAATCTCATGTAAGAAGTGGTCTAGAAGACCTGGTGTGGAGTTGATGTAGCTGCATTCTAATGCACTAAAAATAATTCTTGGCAATTTGGTAATCACTTCCACGGGAGCTAAAAGGTTAATGTTCTGACATTTAGTGCATACTAATTATAACCCCTTGTGTTCATACGGCTGTTAAGAGCTAAGAATTCACCTTTCCCTCTGAAAATGTCACTGTTTTGCTGTTAATGGTTATAGTTTCTTATTAAGACTTGGTACTTAATTTGAAGCATGTTTTGTTTCCAGGCTCTTTGTGTTTCTATATTAAGGTTTCAGGTAAGCAAGTTACCTTATAAATGAGCCCTGTTAGCACCTGTACTCCATATATTATATATGAGCAGCATCTCAGTTATGTAATGTTAGTATTTCAAAGTAATTGCTATGCAGTGACTATTAGAACAGTATAGTAGATCCCAGCAGCCCTGAGATGTGCTTTGTTAGTGTTGAGGCTGTAGGATCTTGTAGTGTTTCCAAAACTCTGACATCCATATAAGTTAGTCAGTGATCTAAGTCCACACTAGTTCTGGTTCAGGAGGTCTGAGTGGCTCCATGGTAGCACTCCTCATTCTTAACCTGACCCACATAAATCTGATCAGTAGTCTAAAGACTATATTGTGAGGGCTAGTGAAATGGCTCAGTAGGTAAAGGTGTTTATTATCAATTTTAGTGATCTGAATTCAGTCTCCAAAATCCATATGGTGGATGGCGAAAAGGAATGTAGCGTGAAAAGCTGTCCTCTGACCTCTACATTTGTACAGTATGCTTCCTAATAGAAACAAAAAGTTAAATTTCCATATTTAGAATGTCAGGAAATAGAGGACCAACAAAGGTCTCCTTACAAAATTAATCAACTTTGGAAGGTAATTTTTATTCCAGGGCATTATTACTATTAAGGATGAATCTATTAGGGTCAGGAAATTCATTCAACTCCACCTTGCTAAACTAATTCTCTTTTCTATTTATTTCCTCATTCTGCAAGCATCACACTTTTATTCTTCTTTTATTTGTTTATTAACTTTACATTCTGGTTGTAGCCCCATCTCTACTCTACTCTCAGTCCCACCCTCCTTCCCTCTCCCCCTTTCCCTCTCCCCTATTTCTCAAAAAAGGGGAGTCCCCCCTTCTCATCTGCACTAGCTCATCAAGTTGCACCCAGACTTCCCCTGTGGCCTTGAAAGGCAGTCCTGCCATGGGGAAGTGATAAAAAAACAGATGGCAACAGAGTCCATGTCAGAGACAACCCTTACTCCCATTATTAGAAGATCCACCTGAAGTCTGAACTGCCCATCGGCTACATCTGTGTTGGGGGCCTAGGTCCAGTCCATGCATGGGTCTTGATCAGTGCTTCCGTCTCAGCAAGTCCCTCTGAGCCTTGGTTAGTTGGCACTGTTGATATTCTTGTGACACTCCTGACACCTCCAGCTCCTTGTCCCCGCCCCTCCTTTTCCACAGGACTCCCTCTATGTCTCATAGGAAAGCATGTAAATTCTAAGAGAACAAAAATTTTTATCAAGTGACAGGATCTTCCTGACTTGAAAATTCCTAATAAACTTCAGGAGCTAAAATGTTAATATGCTCATGCTGACCTGGCTGTACAAAATTTGATGCTGTGTTACATGGGTGGAAAGAAATTAAAAGATACAAGACCGGCAACTGATGTCAAGGGTAAAGTTAATATTCAAGTTTCTCATTCCACCCCTTAGTCCTTCATCTGGTTGTTCCTACCGCTCAACTCTTGTAGACATCATTGAAGTAACTCATGGTTCAAAAGTTATTAGTCTGATAGACATTGCTTTGATTAATTTATTTCAGCAAAACAGACTAATCCCAAGTAGGTCTCAGCTTAAAAGATGTTGACCTGGAAACTCAACATCATGTAGAGACAGCTTGAGAAATACTTAATTAGGACTTTGGAACTCCAAAGAAACAAAGCTGTGATAGCAACAACATTTCACAGAAGACAACAACATATTACAAATGAAAACCAGCAGGGTATAAAAGAGCACATACTTACAGAAAGGTGCCTCGGATTCTTGTTTATAGAAAGATAAAGAATGTTAGTTGCTTTGTGATGCACATCAATATTTAAATGCACGTATACTGCTGTTAATATTTTTACATTGCAGCTAGAGTTAGAAGTTTATTTTAGAGCTCAACCATTTTTCTGGTTCTTGATTACACTAGACGATGTAACAGTCAGTTAAAGTTATGTGAACATTAATTTTATTACTTACTTTCAACATGAGATTTAAATTTCCCCACTAGCTGTGATAATGAATAAAGAATCAAGAAGATATCTAGAACTAGCCATAAAAGCATACGTTGTATTTAATCTCTCTCTCTCTCTCTGTATGTATGAACAATAATTGTAGAAGAAAGGACCATGAATTAGAGAAGGAATGTGGAGAATGCAAGATGAAAGTGATGTAAATAAAGTATTCATATTTGAAATACTCAAAAAATTAAATAATAATAAAAATATGTCTCTCTCTCTCTCTCAGACACTTTCAACTACCAACAGTTCCTCATTAAAGGATAGGGCATAGGGATACACTCCACATCCCTGCTGAGATTTTTGGCTGGCCTGGTTTTGTGCAGGTCTAAGCACATTTGCTGTGAATTCATACATGCAGGAGCCATGCATGTCCAGAAGACAACATTTTATGGTCTTTCTCCTCAACCTCACCTCTTACACTTTTTCTGCTACCTCTTCTGTGATGTTCCCTGAGCCTTGAGAATGGGGGTCATATAAAAATAGTCCATTTTGGCCTGAGTTCTCAACTTTATTCTCAACATTTTGACCAATCATTTTTTTTAAAGTCAGAACTGCAATTCAAAATTATGTGTGCAAAGTTGGATATCTGAAGACTGTAAAAGGAAGAAGTATCTTTTATTTGGGTTATCTTAAGCTTCTACCTCCCTTACAAAACCCCCAACTCTAGGTAAGAGAAAGAAGGTTAGAAGGGAAAGAGGGCATAGGTCTCTTGAGACTTTGTTTCGGCTGGGTAGGATTGTTCGGTTCTTTGGGGCAATACCAATCTCAGCGTCAGGATATATCCAGCAGCAGCCTTCTTCCTTTTGTAACTGTCTCCTCAAAGCCCCCTCACCCCCCAACCCCCTCCATCCCTGGAAGTATCCTTGAAGTGTTCTTTCTCTCTGTGTGTGCTTTGGTATTTATCTCCTCTCAGAGTCTTCAGAATTAACCCATTTGCAACTGGCAAAGACCACACTCCTCCTTAGACAATTATCTGCAGAGGATAAACTGAAAGCACCTCCAAATCCCACACTTGGGATAAAAACAAAAACCTGTTTATATAACATAGCTGAATTTTTAAAGAAACCCAAACTTCCACTACAGTTCCCTTAGCTTCTAAGCAACCCTCCTCATTCCTAGCCTCCATTGAGCATTCCTAGCCTCAATGATGAATTGGCTAAATTCCTGGAAGCAGAACTTTTAGCTGATAACCTTGTTGCAGTTCCAGTATATTAGGGGCACTTGATCTCTTCTCTCTCTCTCTCTCTCTCTCTCTCTCTCTCTCTCTCTCTCTCTCTCTCTCTTCCTCTCTCTTTCTCTCTCTCTCTCTGTATGTGTTCATGAAGGCACGTGCCATAACCATCTGTAGTTGCTTTCCCCAGAAGAACACACAATGATCTCATTTTTTTCTTACTCTAGTGGAATTTGCATATTTATTTTACTGGAGTGATATGTAGAAAAGTAATTTTATTGTAATGAGGACTTATTATTTTCTGTTACAATTGCTACCCAGTGTGACATTTCCTAGGATGTAATATTATATTCACAGTTACATTTTATATAATCATAAAGGGTCTGCCGGCTGAATTCTCACCTTCCCATTTGGGGACTGACTGATGTTGGCATGTATTTTGGGTTTAGTTATTTTCTGACTTTTGTCTCATTGTCTGTGTGTTTATTTAAGAGTAAAATTAAGTAAGAGAAGTTATAAAAGTGAGTTAGCTCTGTTTGAGTCCTATCATTCTACAAAGTCTTTCTTCATGTGTGGTGCAGTCTGAACATTTTGAAATGAATGTATATTCCTTCTACAAAGTAATGTTTTAATATGTTATCTTTCATGTAAATGTCACATGTACTTTGATCATATTCAACAGTCATTATCTGTAATGACCCCCATCATCCCTCTACTGACAGGGTTCTTTTTATAAATACATTTTATTAATTTATTCATATTACATCTAAATTGTTATCCCATCCCTTTTATCCTCCCATTTCTCCCTCCCTCCCATTGTCCCGTTACTCCCTTCCCCTATGTCTGTGACTGAGGAGGACCTCCTCCCCCTGTATGTGCTCATAGGATATCAAGTCTCTTCTTGTTAGCCTGCTATCCTTCCTCTGAGTGCCACCAGGCTTCCCCATCCAGGGGACATGGTCAAATATGGGGCACCAGAGTTTGTATGAAAGTCAGACCCCACTCTCCACTCAACTGTGAGGAATGTCCTGTCCATTGGCTAGATCTGGGTAGGGGTTTGAAGTTTACTGCACGTATTGTTCTTGGCTGGTGCCATAGTTTGAGCAGGGCCCCTGGGCCGAGATCCGCCCATCATGATGTTCTTCTTGTAGGTTTCTAGGACCCTCTAGATCCTTCTATTTCTCCATTCTCCCATGCTTCTCTCACCTAGAGTCCCATTAGGATGTCCTCTGCTCTGTCCCACTTTCCTGATAAGTGAAGACTTTCGTGGGACATGCCCCTTGGGCTAGTGTCCAGATATCAGTGCGCATATACCATTTGAGTCTTCTGCTTCTGGGTTAACTTACTCATTATGATCATTTCTAGTTCAATCCATTTGTCCACAAATTTCGGGAATTCCTTGTTTTTCATAGCTGAATAGTATTCAATAGTATAAATGTACCACAGTTTTTTAGTCCATTCTTCTACTGAGGGACACTTAGGCTGTTTCCATGTTCTGGCTATTATGAATAAGGCTGCTATGAACATGGTTGAGCAAATGTTCTTGTTGTTGCTGGAGCATCTTCTGGGTATATTCCAAGGAGCGGAATAGCTGGGTCTTGAGGAAGCCTTATTCCCAGTTTTCTGAGATAGCACCAGATAGATTCCCAAAGTGGCTGTACTAGTTTGTTCCCACCAGCAATGAAGGAGTGTTCCTCTTTCTCCACATCTTGCCAGCATGTGGTGTCACTTGAATTTTTGATCTTAGCCATTCTGATGGGTGTAAGATGGAATCTCAGTGTCGTTTTGATTTGCATTTCTCTGATGACTAAAGAGGTTGAGCATTTCTTTAAGTGTTTCTCAGCCTTTTGATATTCCTCTGCTGGGAATTCTCTGTTTAGTTGCAAGCCCCATTTCTCAATTGGGTTATTTGGTTTGGTGGTGTTTAATTTCTTGAGTTCTTTATATATTTTGGATATTAGACCTTTGTCAGATGTAGGGTTGGTGAAGATCTTTTCCCAGTCTGTAGGCTGTCGCTTTGTTCTGTCGACAGTGTCTCCTGCCTTACAGAAGCTTCTCAGCCTCATGAGGTCCCATTAATTAATTGTTGACCTTAAGGCCTGGGCTGTTGGAGTTCTGTTCATTAAGTTGTCTCCTGTGCCAGTGTGTTCCAGGCTCTTCTGCACTTTTTCTTCTAACTGATTTAGTGTCTCTTGTTTTATGTTGAGGTATTTGATCCATTTGGACTTGAGTTTTGTGCATGGTGCCAAATATGGGTGCAATTGCATGTTTTTTACACATAGACATGCAGTTAGACTAGCACCATTTGTTGAAGATGCTATCCCTTTTCCATTGAATAGATTTGGCTTCTTTGTCAAAAATCAAGTGACCATACATGTGTGGATTCATATCTGGGTCTTCAATTCAATTCCACTGATCAACCAGTGTATTGCTGTGCCAGTACCATCCTATTTTAATTACTGTTGTTTTATAGTACAGCTTGAGATCAGGTATGGAGATTCCTCCAGAGGATCTTTTATTGTATAAGATTGTTTTAGCTATTCTGGGTTCTTATTCCTTTCTGCATGCAAGTCTTTTTTTAAAATTCCACACAAAACAGACAGTTCTTATCTTTCTGTTGTTTCATTTGCTTAATTTAATGAATTTTATAAATACGTGTGATTAATTTTGGTTGAAATGTCTTCAGACACAACAGGAGGCTCATTATTGTTGGTACCTGTTCTCTACCCTCTCAGTATCAGCTACTTCTGTCTTCACTTTCCCTCAATTTTCAATTGTTTTTTTTTTTAATGTATGCATCTCTTTGTTGCCCAGAGCTCAGAGAAGTCTTATGGTGACCAAGAACAAACGTAGAGGTATAGGACTTTATAGACTCAAGTTTTTAATGGATACACAATCTGCACCAAGTTTCAGTGCCAATAGGATGAAGGACAAGTATTGGCTTGTACAAGTGGATCATTTCTTACATGGCACAGCAGAGGAACAGCAAGTGCAGGACATGGAGTTCAGTATTTTCTCACTGTGTTGAAAAGAGGTCAAGGTCAGGCCAGGGCTCTTACTGCATTTTCCAGGAAGGTCAGTCTTACCTCCAACTGTCTTATATTTATCTGAAGCATTCCAGAGAAAGGTTCCAGGACATTTTGTTAGATGGCTGTGATTAGAGTGTCGAATTCCTGGCAGCTTCATCCCTGTGGTGTGGAGGGCCCATGTGCTTTCACCAATGGTCTGAAACTTAAAGATGTGAATTGTTAGTGTCAGACTCCAAAAGAAATTGCATTTTGAAAGTGAAACATTAAATAATTGAAGTCATTACCTGGATGGTGAGAGATGTTGACAAGACTGAGAACTTGACAGCAGTCCAAGGAGACAATAACACTGTACTAACAGGCTACAGTGATAACATTTGGTGTTTGTGGCCATGGAAGAAAGTAGTTTGGGTGCTATTTTCTTTAATCTTTAAGATTTAAACAAATCTACTAATAATGTAGTAGCCTAGCAGTAATTGGAATGGATTAAACATGTAAGACAAAAGAGAATATTTAAAATTTTCTACATGTTTTCAAGTAATTTTGTGAAGTTGCTATTTTTCTTGGATATGGAATGACTTGATTATCCGAAAATATGCATATAGTTTTCACTCTCATTTCTGCCTTGCCTGTAGGTCTCAGAACTCAGCACTCACTTAACAGAAATCATTCAGAATTCAGAAATTATTTAACAATGGCAGTGGGGGAGCTTAAACATAAGACACTGTGTGCTAGCCTTTATTGTCAATTTAAGATAATGTCAAGGGTTTTATTTTTTTAAAGTATACAGATTATTAGTTTCTATTTATGAGTTGGATCCAGGCCTATTGCGTGCCTCCATTTACGCATTTTCATTTGGACAGTCAGAATTCTGCGAAGTAAAAAAATGTAGATCCTATCTCCACTTGGAGGATGGTTACGTAAAACTGAACAGTAATGTGCACAGGGAGGTAAGCTCTGAAGCATTATCCATGGATCACTGCTTTTCTCCTCAGCACGTCTTGGTGTGTGCTTCTTGCTCTTGCTGAGGAGGTGTGGACTTTAGCTGTAACTGTTACAATGAGAACACAATGGACAATCAATTCTACGCACCCAATTTTTCTCAGAGGAAAAAATGCTCTTGGAAAACTCCAAGGAGAGTCCCAAAGGAAGCAAGATGTATCGTTTGGGTCATAGTGATCGGCCATTGAAGAAGCAGAATGATCCTCCGGGGTCTAACTTGCTAGGAAACTAAACGCGATGTTTCTTGTAGCATAGGAAGGACACCTAGATGGATGTTGACTCGGGGAAGGTCCTTGATGTGTGGATTGTACTTAACTTTCAGAGTCAAATCAGCACTGAAGTGTTCCCTACTTAGTCTGTGAACCAAAATTAGCTTATAGTGTATCCTTGATTGTGACACTCATAGCTATCCAGGAGAAGCCTGTATGTTAGCCTTCCTTCAGGATTGCCTGCTATAACAGACATTGGTTTTGGACTTTTGGGACCTCTCCCCTGTCCTTGCTATTCTTCTCAGTTCCATCTAAAATGCCTGCATGGATGTGTCCCATTTCATTGGACAGGACATTCAGTAGCTATAACTTACTTTGAAGAGGTGACATTAAATGGAAAGAGAGGAAATCTATTATGAAAATTTGAGGGACAGAAGCTTTCATAATTTGAGAAGTATAGAGAGAGCAGAAAAAAATGTAGCTAGTACTTTCCTTTTGTCTCTATAGTTAATGATGTCTCCCTGAGTTCTGAGTAACGCCCTATCAACGAAATGGCAACTCTGTGCATGACTATGTGAGAAGAGAACTAGACAGAAGGCATCAAAAGAGGCAAAACATTTATACTAAAGTTCCAAAGACCCAAACTGACCTCAAGAGAGCCTTTATTATCTGTTTTAAAATCATAACCCACAGAAAGCACGAGTTTCTCCCAACTCAGAAAAATTCAAGCTGTCTTTGTCTTATACAAAGAATTTAATGCACAGAATTAGTAATAATTAATTTTTTAATACAATCTGCATTGGTTATTATACATGTGTCTAAGGAAAGACAGTTAGGCCCACAGAAGAAAGGTAGAGACAGATGGTGAGGGGTCATCTAGATCAAACTACAAGTAGCTTTGTGGTGACTATAAGCACGGAAGACCCTCATTGTCATCCATTCATTCCTGTCCTTTTCCTCAGCCTTGGCTTAGGCCATGTGTTTGTGCCAGGCAGCTACTGCTTTAATCTCTCAAGCACATTGTGATTCTCTTTGCCTAAAGCCTTCAAAGATGCATTTTTGTGAGAAATATTTCTCTTTTTGGCCTGGCTCCTTCTTGTTCTTGCCCTAACATATCACCCTTAAAAACACGATCTTTTTCCTTCTAGGTTCACTGTAAGGTCAAAAGCCTTTCCTTGTCCTCTGGTAACTTAAGCCAGAGAGCAAGGAAAGTTACAGTTCCCTCCTACTTTTCTTCACAATATGCATTACAATTTAGGGTATAAGAAAAATCACTCATAATGTATAATCTATAACTTATTTTTGTTACTCCAGTTATTTTCTGCAAGTTGACTTTAAATTCCCTACCATTTTATTAGAAAATATTTAAATCTCTTTAGTGTGTTACAAAATATAACCACTCCCTGTAAATCTCAGTGTTCAGGGAAAACATCAGGCTGTGGTATGTAGTTCAGCGTTATCTTTGTCCACACACAGTGTGAGGATAGGGAGTCATTATCAAGGAAGAGAGAATTCACATTATAATTTGTGGGCTTTGGTAAAAGTTGAGTGGACCCCAGTGTGGGTGTGACTGGCTTGGATATGAAGATGCCACTCATGAGCTGTTCACTATGTCCAGAACAGGACATTAAGCCTCTAACTTTTTGTCTGCTTGTCATAGAGACATCTGGGATTTTCTAAGCTTACTAAATTTCTTCTTCCTTCCTCCGTCCCTCTCTCCCCCCTTCCTCCTCCTTCTTTCTTACCATTTGATTATACTATCAGACTGATTTGATTACTATGCCACACCCCTTCATGGACCATGCATTTCCAACTGTGAGAATATGTATGAAGGTAGCATAATTGTACTCAAGAGATTTTATGTCAGCTGGGTGGCCAAACAGGGCTTCTTTGAGGAAATTACTTTTGAGGTGAAGTTAGAAGAATCAAGTTCCTGAGATCAGTTAGGAGGATGGATTTTCTAACTAATTTCTGATTCTATGAAAAAAACACTCTTAGCTAAAACAATTTAGGGGAAGAAATGTTTCAACTTAGGGTAAACTTTTAGGTCATTGTCTAGTACTAAAGAATGTTAAGGCAGGAACTTGATTAGGAACCATGGAAGAATGCTTAGAGGGCCATGTTCAGACAGAGTCTATATACAGCCTGGTGTATACATTATCTATATAAGCCTGCCCAAGGAAAAGCATTGCCCACAGTGGGCAGGACCCTGCAATATTAAGTGGCAATTAAGATATGCATAGACCGATTTAATAAAGGCTACTCAAGTGAGACTCTTATTTCTAGAGGATTCTAGGCTAAGTCAAGTTGATGGTTTTTGTTATTTAGGACAATGGAGAAAGTGGAAAATGTTCTTGGCAGCTGAAACAGATACCTGGAGCCTGGCTGCTGGATGGAAGAGCTAAAGAAATTCTAGTATGCAAGAGACTATAGCCTGGCTTTTTAGCTACTTTATTTTCGTTCCTATATCTACCACACTTCTCCACCCCAATACCTTCCAAACCCCCAACACTATGTAGGCAAAAAAAAAAAAAAAGTTAAAGGGGAAAGGGGGCATAGACCTCTTTAGACTACTTCTTGCTGATTAGGAGCATTGAGTTCCTTGGGCAAGTCCAACCTTCATGGTCAGGATAACAGCAACCAGCAATCTAGTAACCAGCAAGCAACAATCCAGCAATCCAGCAATCCAGCAATGCAGCAATCCAGCTATCCAGCTATCCAGCTATCCAGTTATCCAGCTATCCAGCAATCCAGTAATCCAGCAATGCAGCAATCCAGCAATGCAGCAATCCAGCAATGCAGCAATCCAGCAATCCAGATATTCACCATCCAGCAATAGCAAAAGCAGCAGAAGTCAGAGGCCAGAAGCAGCAGCTGGAGGAGCAGCAGTGGTCACAGGCCCTTTCGTGGGGTCTTGTGTTTATACCCTCTGAAGAGTACCCAGAATTCCAAAGATAAACTATCCTCAGTGGGCAAAATCATGCCCCTGCCAGAGCACAACAAATCATAGTTGGCTGCTGTGGCCAATCTGAAGCAGCCCCATATCCCACATCTGGGATTAAAATGAAAACATACTCACAAAACACAAGTGGGTTTTTAAAGAAACCAAAACTCTTACTACAAGAGACTGAATGAACTAGAGAAAGGATGTGGGAAGAGGTGGAGAGGGCAGCTTTCATGGGATATGTCATAGGGAGTGTTAACCATTCTGGCCTTATACTCAGTGGGGGAGAGTGAATCATTTTAAGGAGAAGAGTGACTGGCTTCAGCTAAAAACATGTATTAGTCATCTGAATATAGAATGTTGGTGGTCCATAAGAGAAAGCTCAAGGAGACTTGTTACAACTATGGTATGGTAGATGATGACACAGTCCTGGCCATACGGCAGGAACCAGTGCAGAGATCAGGAGACAGGAATAGTGACATTTTGCTTGATGTAAATGCCTTGTTTGGGCTTCTTGCTTCTTCTAGCTCATCCTCCTTCCAGACTGTCACATTTCCCTCTGTCATCTTTTCACTTTGCAGAGTTAATGTCTACTTCTGCTGGAGTCTCTCAACAGTATAATCTCACTCTACTTTTCTTATTGCTTATTATATTTCTGTCAACATCTTTACTCATTGACTTGGGCCATTAAATATCCACAGATATATTCTCTCTCTCTCTCTCTCTCTCTCTCTCTCTCTCTCTCTCTCTCTCTGTCCTCATCTTACATCCTAATCTTTGTTTATTTTCTTTTCTACGATAGCCTAATTTTTTTCTAGATGTTTCTAAAATCTCTCTGAAGAGTCACACAGAAAGCCATCTTCAACAAAAGTCTTTCTCCTCATACAAAGTGTTTTTTCCCTGTCTGTTAACCACAAGAGCTATGCAGTTCCTTTTCATCCCAGAGAGTCACAGCAATAGTTTGCTTGATCCCTTGCTGATACATATTTCAGTCACCGCTGATGTTCTCTATTCCAGAGCCCTGATCTTCTCAGGGTATGCTTGCCAGGCTCCCTGAACAAATGGCTCTCCTGTATGTTGTCCCAGTAGGAAGCATATTGGAGAGCCTACAAAGTGTAAGGATGAAACAGTGGCACGCCCACCCTGGTTTCATAGCTCACAAGAGAGACCATCTTCATTCTGTCGAGATATCTATGTATACCCTGTCCTCCCAATTCTAGTTTCTCATATTCACCACCAGTGTAACTGATGTGTCCTCCTTATCCTACCTCTGAGTGTGCGAAGGTGATGTCTTCCTGCAAACATGGAAATGCTCTTCCCAGAGCTTTTCCATTTGTTGATTGTTCAGCTCAGCTCACTACCCAGTCCTTAGCTCTTGGAAAATTTGATTTTCCAATACACAGAGAGATTGCTTTCTGTATTAAACAGTCTTCTATTTTTCTTCCTGAGACTCACTCTCTAGAATAGTCACTCTGTGTTAGCTCAGGTTCCCTGTATGGTATTTCTGCTATGTGCTTTCCCTATAGCATTCTTGCCCTCCAGTAGGCCCCTGCCAGCAGGGCTGTGGCAGCATCATTGCTGTAAACCCCTCTGTGAGTTTCCAGCCCTGCAACTGATACTGACTCCTGCAAATCTTTGGCATGCTGTTTCCTCTGAGGGCAGCAAGCTCTTGCAACACCTTTGCAATTGACTTCCCAAGCCAAATTCTTTTGTGAAACTTTCTGGCATGCATGCCTTCTGTTTCCCTGAGCAGACTAGCTGGCAAAAATATAGTAGTAAGAAAACAAAAAAACCAAAAAAATTCTATTTAGGATCATAAGAACTTTAAAAATAATACAAAGGTGAGCATGGTGGTATACACCTTTAATCCCAACACTCAAGAGTCAAAGGCAAGTAGATCTCTGTGAATACAAGACCAGATTGATCTGGATAGTGAGCCCTAGGACAGCCAGGGCGGCATAGACAGACCTTGTCATCCCTCCTCCCCACCACTGCATGATCCACCTTTGCCAGTGGCTATGTCTTTGAGCAACTAACTACATTTCCATGAATCAGGATTTTCTTCTGTAATTTGGGGCTGTCATCTTAGGAGTAAACATCTGAGAGTTAAGTATGATAGAACGTAGGACACTGGTTTGTAAAGCTCTGAGTATGCACATGGCTGAACCTTTTACTGGCACATTCTTTATCTTCTTGTGAATTGTTTCTTGTCCTCCTAAATAGACTTTGTTTTGTGTGGGACAGATCTTGTCTTGTATTTCTTTGTATAACTTCCCATTGAGTTATATGATATTGTTGCTTAATGCCTAACAATTGTTTGACAAATATAGCTTAGTGTGTCTAAGGAAAGAATGAATCTATCTCCTCAACACTGTGCCATTCTTATGCTTTCAAGCATTTTCCAAAGAAAACAATTTAATTTATTAGCTATACATAATAGGTTGGAAGTTTTCAAACAAAAACCATACCATGGAACAGACTCAAGAACTTTAGTAACTCTAGAATAGGACACAGGGAAAAGAACAAAACAGTTTTAATAATTGGAAATGTGTCTTCATGGATATTCCCAAAAGATAGTCTTGATTTTTTTTCTGATTTAAACTATGAAAACATGCAGGCCGCAGCTCTTGAATTCCTACTAAGCAGCAACAGGAGAAGATATTTGCATTCCAAGGCGGTTCCTCAGGATTGCCATACTTTCCATGGCTACATTATTGCATAGACTCTAATTCAGTGGTTCTCAACTTTCCTAATCCATGACCTTTTAATACAGTTCCTCATATGGTGGTGACCACCACATAAAATTATTTTTATTATTACTTTATAACTGTAATTTTGTTAGTGTTATGAATCACAATGTAAATATCCATGCTTTCTGATGGTCTTAGGCAACCCCTGTGAAAGGATTATTCAACTCCCAAAGGGGTCATGGCCCACAGGTTGAGAACTGCTGCTCTGATTGTTGTAAGTAGAAACAGAAAAAGACGCCATGAAAAGGAGCAGAAATAAAAGGCAAGAGCTCTTGGTGTTGAAGAAGAGAAAAAATACTTTTTTGTTTATTCACTTTACATCGCTATCATAGCCTCCTCCCTCCTGCCCTCCCAGTCTTGCCCTCTCACTCTCTTCCCCCTTTTTCTCCTCCCCTTCTCCTCTGCCTCATCCCACCTAAGTACATCTAGTTGAGTCAGGAATAAGCTCATCCTTTCCCACTGAGCCCTAACTAGGTAGCCTAGCTAGGGGAAAGTGATCCAAAAGGAAGCAATAGAGTCCTTGTTACAGACAGCCCCTGCTCTAATTACTAAGAGACTCTCATGAAGACCAAGCTGCCCATCAGCTACATATGTGTAGGGGACCTTGGTTCAGTCAATGCATGCTCTTTGGTTGGTGGTTCTGTGAGGCCCCATCGGTCCTCAGTTGACTGTTGTGTCTTCTTGTGGAGTTCTTGTTGTACGCAGGTCCTTCTATCCTTCCCCCAACTCTTCCACAGACTCTCTGAGCTCTGCCTAATGTTTGGCTAAGGGTCTCTGCATGTGTTTCGATCTGCTTCTGGGTGGAGCCTATCAGAGGAGAGTTATGCTAGTCTCCTGTCTGCAAGCATCACAGCATACCTAGGCAGAATTTCCCATGGAGGGAGTGGGACACCAACCTACCCACAAAACCCTTGACCCAAAATTTATCCTCCAACAAGGTGTGCAGGGATAAAGATGGAACAGAGATTGAGGGAAGGGCCAAACAATGACTGGCCCAACTTGAGGCCCACCCGTAGGAGAGAGTCAATCTATGCCACCATTAACAACAGCATACATTTTCAAGAATGGGACTTTGAACATTTTCAAATACAATAACAGAACATGGTGAAAATATTGACTGAACACAAAAAGTGGTGTGTTTGTCATGAAGGAATGAAGGGTAAAAGAGTCAGTGAGGTGGAGAAGAATGCCCTGAGGTGACGTGTTCTCATTCCAGATAAAGCCACTGGCTGTTGACCATGGCAAGAGGAATTACTCATTCACATCAGAACCATAGTACAACTGTTTCATTTATTGTTCATAAATAAAAATAGCCAACATAGTAAGTGATGCGTATGAACGCTTTATATTCAGTTTGCTGTGTCTGTAGGACTTCATGCTGAGCAGCCCACTGGGGAACTGCTTTGATCAGAATCCTGGTGTGCTAGAGCCAGCAGACACTGCAAACACTATATCAAAAAGACCCTTTGCAGAAAACACTATTAAGACTTTCCATTTTGGGCCATTTCAGTTGTGTGTGACCTCTTCAAAATTCAAAGCGTGTGGTTTGGTGCCTGCTTATATGGTTCATGTGTATGTATATCTGTCTATGTGTGAGTACTGTGAGTGTGTGTGTTTCCTAGGATACATTCTGAGAACCTTCTTGAGTTAATGGCCCTGGTGCATTTGAGAGGCCCTCAGCAGATGCTCATACCTCTGTCTCACTGTTGCTTTTCAAGGAAGTTTATTTGCTGTAGCATCATCTGAGAAATGTGCTAGGTTTAAAAGTTTCTCTTCCAATCCTGTGTTAGGGTTAACATGTTTCTGGAACTAGGGGTAACGTGCTTGTATAATTGTTGCCTTGCTTTGAGAAAATGCTTTAATAAAAATGTTTTCTTTTTGCAGATAGCAACTCAAAAGAGCTGACATAGCACTGAGTTTATATCTAGATCTGTCATGAACATAAGAAGCTCTGGATACTGCTAAAGATAGTTCAGCTGAAGTTTGAAGTGTAATTAATTGAATGTAAAAATAGACTACTTTTCATAAACCTGTCACTAAATGTGTCCAATTGGATATCAGCAAACCATTGGTTTATGACATGCAAAATTAGTGTTTTTTGGTTACTGTGAAGTTCTAATAATTACTTCAGGCTTCCATTTATCTTATCTGTGTGTGTGTGTGTGTGTGTGTGTGTGTGTGTGTGTGTGTGTGTGTGTG
>OU015749.1:45349672-45362961 GCA_907169655.1 Acomys percivali
TATCTATCTATCTATCTATCTATCTATCTATCTATCTATCTATCTATCCATCTATCTATCTATCTATCTATCTGTGTATATGTACACACACACACACACACACACACACACATATATGCTATATAAAATCTAGGGTCTACAAATGAGATAAGAAATAGTAATATTTGAGTATGACTTAATCACTTAGTATGATGATTTTAGTTGTATTTATTTTCTTGAAAATGACATAATTGCATTCTTCTTTACAGCTTTGCAGCTACATAACTACCCTGTGCATCACCACACTTTGTTCTATCCACCCATTGACAAATAGGTAATATTTTTCTGTGACTCAAATATTGCCATAGTTAATATTGATGTCAGTATATCTCTGTGGTAAGTTGCTCTAGGGTCCTTTGTGTACTCAGAGTGATATAGCTGGGCCATATGGCTGATTTTAGGTTTTTCTAATCTACATAGTGATTTCCATAGTGACTGGCCTAGTTTGCACTAAGCAGTAGTGTCTAGGGTTCCCTTTCCCATGCTGTCCCAGGCCTTGTTTTTGACTACCACTGACTGGGAGAAGATGGACTCACAGTGAACGTTCCATTTCCCGGATGACTAAAGATGTTGAACATTTTTTTCATGTTTGGTGGTCATTTATATTTTCTCATTTTGTACTGCTGTCCTTTTCATTAGCCATGTATTGATTAGGCTCTGTGGCTTATTACTTATATATTCTAGATATTAATCTTCTACAAAATGCACAGATAGTAAGATTTTTCTTCCATTTTATGCTGTTTTTTCCCCCACATAATTTTTCTCTTTGCTGTACAGAAAAAAATTTTAGCTTTATGTGATCCACTGTGTCAGTTGTTGGTAATATTTTCTGAGTTATTGGGGACATTTTAAGAAAGTTCTTGCTTAAGGATGTATCTTCAGTCATTTTCTCCTACATTTTACTTTAATAGTTTTAGAGTTTTGGGTCTCATGTTAAGGCTTTTGGTTTATTTTAAAATTATTTTTTGTACAAATGTTGGTAGTAGTTTAGCTTTTTTTTTCTACATGTGGATATCCAGCTTTCCCAGAATTATCCATTGTAGAAAATAAATGTCTTTACTTCAAAGTATGCTTTTGTATCTTTGTAAAATGTCCCACGGATGGTGTTGTGTGGGTTTATTTTTGGTTCCCTTACTCTGTTCTATTGATCTACACATCTGTGTTTGTGCTGATAGCATGACATTTTTACTTTTATGCTTTTGTTTTTGTAATATAACTTGAAATCAGGTTTGATAATGCCATGAACACTGTTCACACTCAAACTATGGCATCAACCAGGAACAATAACTTCAGTAAACATTGAACCCCTACCCAGATCTAGCCAATGGACAGGACATTCTCAACAGTTGAGTGGAGAGCAGGGACTGACTTTCACACGAACTCTGGTGCCCCATATTTGACCATGCCTGCCCCCTTGATGGGGAGGCCTGGTGGCACTCAGAGGAAGGATAACAGGCTATCAAAAGAGACTTGATACCCTATGAGCATATACAGGGGGAGGAGGTCCCCCTCAGTCACAGACATACTGGAGGGGAATAGGGTGAAAGTGAGAGGGAGGGAGGAACAGGAGGATACAAGGGATAGGATAACAATTGAGATGTAATATGAATAAATTAATAAAAATATAAAAAATAAAATAATAATAAAAGGAAAGATAAACATTTTACAAAGCTCCATTTTATGATCATATCTAAACTTCCTTTATTTTATGCAGTAGCCAGTATCTTGATGCATAAGAAATTTTGATTTGTAAGACTAGTTCTATATTGGCAGTAAATATGTGCTTTCTCTGTGGTGCAGGAACCCTTCAGAGTTTACATAAAGTTCAGGTCACAGCAATACAAAAGAGTTTGTGTTAGGTGAAAGAAAAGACCCTCTCCCTGTGTCTATTTCTGTCTTTCTGTATCTGTCTCTGTCTGTCTGTCTCTGCCTCCTTCTCTCCCTCCTTCCCTCCCTTCCTCCCTCTCCCCTCTCTTACTCTATGTGTGTGCAACTTTCAGTGTTACACTTCAGCTTCAATGTTTTTTTCCTCTGAGACAGTGTCTTTTTGGACAGAAACTAGTCAAATTTCCTTAGCTGACTGCTCAGAGCTTCAGTTTCCCAGCACTGGGATTACAAACAGGCCACTGCAGTTGTCTTTTTAAAAATATGGCAGATCAAAATCAGGTCTTCACTCTTGCAAGGCAAGCACTTCACAGACTGAGCCATTACCTTAGCCTTTATTTTTTCCTGTTACATATACTTTATTTGTTACTGTGTTGGGCCACACTTGTTACTGGGACATTAAACTTGTTACTTTGTCAATTTTTTAGTTAGTTAAAGGAAAACACACTTCTGAGGGTGTCGATACATTTCTTTTTCATTAAAAATATCAATGAAATAAGCTGCACTTGTGAGGAGCTGGAGAGATGGCTCTGTGTTAAGATCAATGCCTATCCTCACAGAGAACCTGGATTTGATTCCCAGCATCCACTACGTTATTTTGATCTTCACAGGCATTGCATGCCTGTCCCATATAGATATACATGCAGGCAAAATACCCATATGCATAAAAAGTGAAAAAACAATATATGTGGAAGTATGTGGATGGCAGTTTAAAAAAAAATAGTGCCCCCTAAAGAAAAAATAGACAAAGCAAAAAAGCAAGCAAGCAAACCTCCAAACAAAGCCAACCAACCTACCAAGAAACAAATAAAACCAAACCACTTTCCAACACCCAGAATACAGAAAAGTATGGTCCCTGACTGCTCTCCTTGAATTTAAATAACCATGATCAAGGTTGGCTCAAGAAGGGACGCACCTAATGATTTCTATAGGTTTGTTTTCTGAATCAAGTTAGTCATTCTTTCTCAGCACCTTGTTAAAGTGACAGAGCCTCACAAAACTGTAAGAAATGAGAGGCAACACATACACACTGCATAGATGGCCCTTCGTGAGGTTGTAAGAAATGGGAGTGACCATATGCACACTGTAGCATGTGCTCCCAGGTCCATAAACTTGCACACACATTCATGACCACATAGTTAAAAGAATGAACCACTCCAATGACAAAGTTCTATTTCTACATTTTTAGCGCTTACATTAAAGCTTACCGTTAAGGGCCTAGAGGACTTATACCAAGATTTTCAAAACAAAACAAAAATAAAGAAAGCAAAGACTAGGTATGATAATATGGAAAAAAGAGAAATGGAATGAGCTCATGGAGCTTTGGGGATGTTTGATGTCCTCTCATGAATCATGATGAATAACAACACATTTGGTAGATGCATATTATCAAAAAAAAGAACATGTTTAATGTAGACTAATGCAATATGGGATTACATGATCATTGAGCAGCGAGGTATAGACAGGAGAGTTGCTGGAACCTCTTAGACAAGCTAGTTTGGAATACATGAGGGCAGTGAAGAGACCTTGGCTCAAACAAAGCAGATGGTAAGATCGGCACCTGAAATAATCCTCTGGGTTCCACAGATTCACATGCATGAACACACATGTGCCCATGCATGTGTGCACATGTATAGGCACACACACACACACACACACACACACACACACACACACAGAGAGAGAGAGAGAGAGAGAGAGAGAGAGAGAGAGAGAGAGAGAGAGAGAGAGAGAGAGAGACAATGTTTAAAAATGTGGATAGAAACACAGAGTTAAGTAACACCAATAATTTCTACCCTAGTTAGTCAGAGAGGAATGATGATTATTGTTGTGTATAAGGCTGTTTTACGGGAGTTCTGGGCCTGTCAAATCGCCACGCCGAATCACAACTTTGAACTCTCCCAATGGAATTATTGTACATTTGCTTGTGTGGTTCTTGCTGCCCGTGAGTCTTAGATTTAGCCTTAGGAGAATGGTGCTGCTGCTGGAGTAGAGACTAGAGGGAGTCTGGGTTTCTTGATGGCAACTTTGGTCTTCATATCTTGGTGCCTGGGGAGGGCACCTGCTTCAGAGGTAGGCCTATCTGTTGTAGGGCCTTGTTCACTTGCTTACCAGGTGGGAAGCAGGAGACTTAAGAACCCTCACACCAGAAGAGACTAAGAAATTCACAGGAATGGGGCTGGTACCAGCATGGTGGCTGGGACATTAGACAGTGCCATGAAGGTGTAGACATGGGATGAGTTTATTACGCTATTACTGTTATTTCCTGAGAAGATGGGAAAAGAAGAGCAGGCACATACATTTGGAGCGCAATATATTCACGTGAGAACCAGGCAAATACCTCATTGATATAACTTGGCTTATAGTCAGCCAATTCAATCTTAATGCTGAAAGAAGTATTAAGACAGAGATTAGAATGCAAGCAGAACTTACTTTGCATAACTTTATATGTATGAAATTCAGTTAACACAGTCTAGTAAAATAATGCTTAGCATATAGTTCAAATTTCAGTCACTGTGATGTAGTAACTGTCTACATCGAGCAGAGAGTGTACACGTTACTGTATCTCTTTAGCTCACAAGTCAACTCTACACATCATGCTCAGTGGCAAATCACATCTCGCCTTTTAAAAATCTCTTGGGGCTTGATGCTGGGCAGGTTGCTTATGCAGATCACACACAGCATGTGATTGAAGGGCTTCCTTGTTTTCAGTAATAAACCTACGTGGCATTTCACAAAACTAGATAATAGAAAAAGGAAATTGGCTAATAAAGATAAAAAACCCAACAGAGAGAGAGAGAAAAAAAAGAAGTGATAAGGCAAGCATGAAGCTTACGTGGAAAGCAATGGCCTGTATAAAATGAGTACCTGAGAAAACATGGACACAGCCAACTGATTGCCCACTGGTCCACCATGCACACAACGAAGTGAGCAAACCAGAATTACTGACATAAATGGATTTGATTGTTACCAAAAGATAAAAATGTCAAGAGGAAGTGGTGCTAGAAAAACTACCCTAGAGAAACTTCCCAAGTTTGCCATTATATTGAGAGCAAAATGGAAAAAGAATGAAGGCCCATCTAAGATTATAAGAGAATGTAACATTTTAGCAAAGCATAGAAAAAAGATGTTTAATCTAAATTTGCAATCAGCATATCAGAAGAGGTAAATTAGAAAATGTATTTCCTTTATGAAAAACTTGATATCTACACATCAAAAGTGTCCTATTCTATGGTGGCTACAATGGAAATAGCATTCTGTAAATGTGCCCTGAAGTGGACCCTAAGCAGAAGCTTGAATGTAGTAAGCCTGGGTGCTATCAGGGTGCCTTAGCCCAGCTCTCAGAAATAACCATACACAGGAGCTGAGGAAGAATGAATCGCTGTTAGTGGAATGTGCAAGATAAGCTTTAAAATGAACATCAAGTGCACAGCCAGGGCTGGGACTAGGGAAAGGCACGTGAGCTGTAGTCACACAAATGCAGGCACAAATCACTTTATTCCAATTTTTGATATTTCACTTTACATTTTTTTTTGCGTTAAATGGGATCAAAAGTATAAAATGTTGAGTAATTATTCAGAAGAGCTGGAAACTTGCATCCACACAAAAAAATCTGCACATGAATGTTTATGGCATCTTGATTCATAGTTACCTAGGTCTGGAAGCTTGCTCTATGTCCTTAAGATATGAATGGAAGATCCAGACAATTGAGTGCCATTCATGCTAAAATGAAATGAACCTTAATTGCATGAAAACGTGTGGATGAAACGCTAGTGCATGCCGTTAAAGGAAGGGAGCCAAGGTGCAAAGGTCACTACGGTATGACTTCAAAATGAGACACTCCGGCAAAGGTGAAGCCATGCAGACAGGGAAAGATCCTTGGTCACCAGGCAATAAGGTAGGAGCAGAGAAGGTGGAATGAGGGGAACTTTAAGGGCAGTGAAGCTATTGGGCTTCATTATTCAGTAGTGGGTAGGGGTCCAGTATACAACTGTCCACATCCCTAGAGTGTGCAACCCCAGGGGGTCAACCTTAATGTGCATATGGGACCTTGGGGGCTCTTGATGCACTAGGACTCCTCCATTGGTGGCAACAAACTCACCACCTCTCAGGTCCGGAGGGTAGGAGTAATCTCTGTACTTTCCCTTCAATACTGCTATGAATCTCAACTTCAGGAGGCAGCTTTATATCAGCAAGTGATGATTTGCTCTAGATGGCATGAGAGTACATATGGAGAACTCATACTCAGAGGAAGAGGAGGACTGACTACTGTTCAAAAACAGTTACTGGCCATGGATCTCTGTCTCTGTCTGCTGCAATGGCCTGGGGGTGTATCTTAGCCTTCCAACATAAATCACAGTGGGGAAATTTGACGCAAATTTTTATTTTCTTTTTGCTTCTTGGGCTTTTTTTTTTGGATGTTCTATTTTAGTTTCATTTTTGTATTTTGAGAGGGTCTCTCCATGTAGCCTCAGCTGCCTGGAGATTCCATAAGTCGTTCAGGCTGTGAGTTGGATTCATGATTCCCGTGCGTGTGTTTTGAGTGCTGGGATCATAGGCATGAAATGTCACCCATGGCCTTCTCTTCACTCCTCACTCCTGCCCTCGCATCCTCTCTTGTCTCCACCCTCTCCTTTCCTCTGTTCCACTTCTCCTCCCATTTAAAAGTTTCGATTTTTGAGTTTATAATATAATTGTGTTATCACATCCTTCCCTTTTCTCCCTTCAAACTCTGGCATATAACCTTCCTAATCTCCTTCAAGTTTATGGCCTCTATCTTTGATTAATTGTTATTCCATACATGTATGTATATGTATATGCACATGCATATGTATATGCATATGTATATAAAGTCAAAATACATAAATACAACCTACTCAGCCTATGCAGTATTACTTGTATGTATGTTTTCTGGGACAACCAATTGGTGTTTTGATCCTGGATAGGACTAGTTTTTCAAAATGTTAGAGATAGAACCCAGAGCTTAGTTCATGTTAGCTCAGCCCTTTATAATGAACCACATGAAATCTAGGGAATCTTAATTTTATGGTAAGCTAAGCTTTATCAGATTTTTTCATGTACTTAGAAAATTTCAATATAGCTAGTATCAAGATAGGATTGCTACATTTAGCAAGAAAAAAAAACAATGAATGTCTAATTAAATCTGAACAATAGACAAGTAACAAGCACTTTTTAATATGAGTACATCTTATGAAATATTGGGGATAAACTTATACTCAAAAATCCCAGTGCTCATTTGAAATTCAAACTTAACTGAGCTGTCAAGATTTTAATGTCTATAATCATAAAATATTTGATAGACTTAAAAAGCTGGAATCTTATTTAAAAGAAAGTTGAAGTTCAGGTTAAAGATGTTATTTATTATCATTTGAAGAAGTGTACTGTTACAATAAATTTATGTTTTGCCTAGGAAACTGATAGCAAGCACTATGCTGGTCAGAATCTAAATTGATACTAATCTACTTGTAAAGTAAAATAAACTACTCTAAACCTCATAACATACATATATCCCAAGCACTTGCCAATCTGATCCTTGGAAATTTCTCTCCTCCTTCTCCCATCAACTGTCTACAATCTTCTCTCCACCATCAACTGTCAATTCTTGGCCCCTCCCCTCTCCAGGAAGTCCCGCCTTCTACTTCCTGTCTTTTTACCCAGCTGATTGGGTAAACAGCGCTTTATTGACAGTTGTTACATCCACTCAAGACATTTCTCCACAGTATATTTCCCAGTTTGTGATGGTTTGAAAAAGAAAGGCCTCCATAGGCTTGTAGATTTGAATGCTTGGTCATTAGGAAGTGGCACTACTTGACAGGGATTAGGAGGTGTGGCCTTGATGGAAGACTTGTGTCACTGAGAGTGGGCTTTGGGGTTTCAAATGCTCAAGCAAGGCCCAGTCAGCCGCCCTGTTCTTTTTCTTCCTCCCTCCCCTTTCCTGCTTCCCTCCCTTTCCCCTCTCTCTACCTCCCTCCCTCCTTCCCTCCCTCCCTCTGTCTCTGTCTCTCTCTCCCTCTGCTAATCCAGATATAGAATTTTCAGCTCCCTCTCCAGCAACAGCTCTGCCTGCATGCCACCATGCTTCCCTCCAAGATGACAATAGACTAAATCTCTGAAATTGTAAACAAACCCCAAAGTTGATTTTCTACTTTATAAGAGTTGCTGTGGTCATGTTTTGTGTTCACAGCAATAGAATATTGACTGAAATACACTTTAATCTGAAATTGGGGTCCTAGGGGTTTTTTTTTGTTTTTGTTTTTTGGTTTTTTTGTGGGTATGCTGATGTTACATGTTCTCTATGTGGGAACACACATGTGTATGTGGGTTTATATGTATATGTGGGGATACAGGTGTGCATATGGACACAGGCACATTTGTGAGAGCACAAGTGTACATATGTGTGGGCTCATGTTTGCATGTGTGCACTGTGTACGCAGACTCTCCATGTTCTATATGGAATCAGGCTCTCTCACTGAACCCAGAGCTCACCCTTTGGCTACACTAAGCCAGCTCTCTGGAGAATTCCCTGTCTTAGCCTCTTAAGTGCTGGGGCAGGTTGGTCTCCATCCCCATCCAGCTTGTAAGTGGATCCTGGTTGTCTGATCTCTGGTTTCATGCTTGTGGGGTAAGCCCTTTCCCTATTAACCCACTGCCCTAGCCTCAGTCCTAGGTCTTAGAAGTGAGCTGTTGTAACAAGGGATCAGTCTCCAGTGTGGTTGCTTGGCTAACTCCTACAAGGATTGAGAAAGCCCAGTGTCATTTAAATCGATCCAATTAGAGGCAGGAAAAGTTCACTGGTCTTATGTAGCCTTTACAATAACAAAGCTGGATCTTCCCTGAAAGTGACCATGTGCTGACTATGGCATGACTGCTGATTTTGGTTTGTCTATATTCTAATATCTACAAACATTTGTGGTGCTTTAATAAAGATGTGTACTATAGAAGAGCTTGGTTAGCATGTGAACAACGGAAACTCATTAAGTGTCCAGAGGTGGCTCATAAAAGGGTGGCAGCTATGCCAGCATTTGTCCAATCAATCCTACAGAGTCACAGATGTTGCATAGTGGATGTGAGCAGAATAAACAATGTGCAGGCCCTGTGGAGTGGCTGAGAATACTGTGATGTGTGATGGCTGAGCTCCAAGACAAACGCCTAACAGCTTTTCTGGATTGCACTGTAGTCTCGGATCTAGGTTAGTCTTGGGACAGCTATACAGGAGAACTTCGCGATTTGGTTCTGGTTGGTCTCTTAGCTGAATCCAACCTATTCCAAAGGAACAGCTGAAGTGAAATGATGTCTTGCATGCCTGTCAAATCATGAAGACTTGATTTGCTTTTCAGAACATGTACACGACTGTACATGGAACATGTTTACTTTCCCTTTTTATGTACATGGTTGAACCCAGTCTTTTAAATCATGATTTTTAAAAAAAAATCTTTTGAAAAAAAGATTAATATATTTATGTATATGAGAGTTCTAGTTGCATGTACACCTACATGCAGAAGAGGGCATCAGATTGCATTATAGATGGTTGTGAGCTACCATGTGGTTGCTAGAATGGAACTCAGGACCTCTGGAAGAGCAAACAGTGCTCTTAACCACTGAACCATCTCTCCAGCCTCCTTAAATCATTCTTTTATTGTAATACAACTCATGGCTTTAAAAGTGTAGGAGAGAAACCCAACAGCACCCATCGCCTTGGTTTTGTTGCTAACAGCAATATCTACCCTGGGGATGGGGGTGCTATTCACAAAGGCCTTTCCAACCAGGGTGTCTGCTATGTCAACAAATATTTCATGGCATTTTATCCTTCAGTCACACCCAAGGGGAAAGACTTTGCAAACTGAGAGATAATATGATGTAGTATATTTCCAATTATTTTCTATCCTTAAATAGGCCTTCTAAAAGGTATTTAGTGTTTGAAGAATTTTCAAAAGAATTTCCCCTTTTTATGCTTTACCTACCATGATACCTTTTCTTCTTTTCCCTGAGAGCAATGTCAGAGAAGGGTATTTTAAAAGAGAATTCTGTTGCAATGATTAAAAGAAACATTTGTAGGTAATAAAAGTAATTTTCTGGTGGAGAAAGATGGTGCTACAACAGAGGTCAAGCAAAGGATGAAAAAGAAAGTTCCCACACCTGTAGAAAAACACATTTAAAACCCATATCTATAAAAATAACCTGTGTGGCATCCAGATACACTTGATAGACATTTATCTGATGATAAAGTAAAATAAAAAATTTCAAATGTTGCTTGCAGATTGATGCTATAGGGACACTATGGACAGATGAGGAAAACAAACTCATTTACATGATACTGTCTCTGAAAGAAGGAAACCATCTTGTTGAAGTGTATTTGCTTTTCAGAACCCCGACCCTTCTGCTTATGTTTGATGAGGATCACGGTGAGTTTCTGGGAAATAACTGGCCTTACAAACCCTTACCATTGCTTAGATGCTCAGTCTCATAGCAGGCAAGAGATGACTTATCACTGTGCGCTTTCATTCTTTCCAGAAAATGGATCATATCTGTGCTTATAGCTTGCACATAACACATTTACAAGCACTTCATTTATTGGAAGCAGGTAATAAAAATGAAATTCCCTTTAGCTGGCAGTGCCCTGACATTCATTGAAATGAAGTCATCCAATCAGTTAGGCAGCCTAGAAGAGAACCACATGCCAAAAGATGTGAGTTTAAATAATACAAGAACAATGTCAAAGTGACTCAAGCAGAAATATGCAAATCTCCATCAAGGATAGGAAGAAGATGATTCCTTTTACAATAAGTACTTTGAAGCTGGGGCTCACACGACCAACTCAAATGTAGGCAATAAAAACTAACAGTTTGTACAATCCCAATTGCTTTGAATAATTTGTAGCAAACTGACTTGAGGGAGGTGTTGGGGGGAGGTTTTATAATTCTACAGGAAGGAATGATAATAAAAAAGAAAAAACTGTTCTTTAAACAGTGTAAGTTAAAGTAAATTCTGTACCTCTGTAGTAGGAGGCAGCCAGACTTATCAATACTGCTTGAAAAATAATCCAGCACAAATAAATGGATCTGGTTTGATATTTTCTTCTAAATTAGTGTCATATTTTTAGTTATAGTTTAAGGACATTGAAATCATTATCCTTAGGCTCAAATTATGAGAAATAGAACATTTTATGTATTTGTTTTTTCTTTCTTTTTTTTGAAATAGAACATTTTAAAAGTTGCTTTCTACACAAAGCCTTTAAAAATGTATTTTCCTCTTTCTGTTTTCTTTTAATGAAATGATAAAGCAAGATGCTTCAAAAAATAGTGGTGAATGCATAATTGAGTGGAATTTTTTTTTTATCAGCACAGAATGGGCAACATTTGAAGGTCAATAGCTCTGGAGAGAAATCACATGATTTAAGAAGTCTGATAACGCCCTGTGAGAAGACCATGATGCAAACAAAATCCATCTTTTTGAGTTTCTTCTACTCTCCCTGCCCTTTCTTCCCTGTGAATAGCCTTTCGTCATTTAAAATTGAACCTTTCAGTAAAATTGCACAGGTAAAGAGAAAAGCAAAGATACTGTCCTAAATATCATTACAGATGATAAATTTGCACTTTTGTGTCTCAGTACTTCCCTCTCTCTAGTAGCTAACGTACCTGGACATTCTCTGTCATAAATTAGCAAAAAGAGGTACCTTGTGTAAAGTCATCAAATTTTAGCGCTTGAAAATTTCAATTCACCTATTCTAACATAACGCGTTTCTGCTGCTGCTGAGGTGTTGCCCTGGGGGCTCACAGGTCATTTCCTGTTGCTCCTTTCCCGACATTTTGTTCAATTAGGTTCTCTTTTCTTTTCTTTTTTTTTTTTTGTGCCACGAAACTTGAGAGAACTTCAAATACTCTGGTCCCTGCTTGTCCCCTATTCCTCCATCTGTGTGAGCATCTGTTCTTCGTGGTTTATGTTCCATCCCAGGGATCTGAATCTTTACTTCTCAACGGATTCACTGTCTCAGCTGGCCAATCCACCCGCCTGCTCCAGGGACTGAAGTCCTAAGAGCCACTTGGCTCAGGGGAGAGCAGAAGGTTTGTAGGGGCTGTGGCTCCTGCTGGTTCTAATTACTAACGCCCTGTGGCTGTGCCTCCTGTATTCATGAGTGCACATTAGTTCTACCACTTAACCACTGAAAAATATTACCTAAGAATTATCTGTATGCTATGCGGTTTTTTTTCTATTCTCCATTAAACAGGGCATTTTTCTACTTACTGATAAATTAAGATATTTATATAGTGATAATAAAAATGCAAAGGAAAGAAAGACACATAATTTTGAGAAAATGTGATAAAAAATATAAAGTAAATTAAAATGTAAATTACAAATATTTTGGCCTCAGATGTTATTATGAGTTTTTAATATTTATCCTCTTGAATTAAAAATCTTATACTTAAGAAATTAAATAATAATAACCAGAACATATATAATAATCTCTAACATTTATCTTTATGGTAGTGGCAAAATTATGCTGGTATAACTAAAGAATAAAAAATTGAGGGACTTTAAAAAGTATCTCCCCAAAACCTTTTGGTACACTTTTTCAGGCTATGATATTGGAGTATTGTAGCTTCAGTAGATTAAATTTCAACTTCCTTAATGGGAGAGTACAGATAAGGAAGTTAATAGAGTCCAGAAAAACACCAATTTGAAGCTCGGTTAAGTACATATATCTTCAATCCTATTCAATATACTCATCTTCTGGTGGGATAGTGAGAGTTCTCACAGTGAGCGTAGGCAGCAAGTGGAGGCCTTATGCAGTCCAAAAATCAGTTTCTGACATCAGATCTCTACCAGTCTCAGATTTCAACTGCCACATAATAAGAATTTAAAAATTTAGGAATTCTTTCCTTCAAAGCAGAATCATCACATAGTTTTATTTGACATTGTTATTATGTTATTATTCTAAGTAATTATTTAATTCTTATACATCATTATCATTCTAAGTTGGAGAATAAGGCTTTGACAGAATATATTTCCTATATGTTCAAGGCTGTATAATTCTACCATTCTAGATCATGATAGTGCATGTCTAAACTTCCAGAGTTCAAGGAGATGAGGCAGGAGGATTGCAGGCTTTATTCAAGTCTGCATTCACTATGGCAAGACCTTGTCTTAGACTATTTTCATGGACACTGTATGGCACTGACAGGAATAGGGTAGAACACATCTGATGGGGCCCAAAGTAAGCTTGATTCAACACTGCTACATGAAGGTGTGTCTAAAGTAGATCTTGTCAATTAAATGCTTGGGTATGTTGTGAGAACACTGATAAGGATTTATTAACTGGACTTGGTAGCAGGAGGAGAAGAGAGAGA
>OU015749.1:45362971-45377383 GCA_907169655.1 Acomys percivali
AGAGAGAGAGAGAGAGAGAGAGAGAGAGAGAGAGAGAGAGAGAGAGATATGTGGCAGGGGGAGTGTTTGGGCATGAACACCAGTTCAGTGTAGTAATTGTTGATTCTTGATGTCATTTATATGTAGGAAATTTTAAAATGTGGTGAATTCTTAAGTTTCAATTCTCATATTAATATCTCAGTTGACCAAAGGTAGGGATTGCTCTCACAACCATTGTACACAGACAGCAAGATCCAAAGAATATGATATCCCAAGGAAGATCAACACTAGATGACAGATAGGTTTGTCATTAGAGTAAGATGCCCAGCTAGAAAGCAGTGATATGAATGCTAGTAATAGGACACTAAAGGTATTTATGGTTGGTAAAAGTGATGGGTCTGACAGTGATCACTTATGAATGAATACAGTGGATTCTTACAACAACCTTGTGAGCTATTAATATTGTACTTTGCAGATAATAAAACTAAGAAGCATGTGATTTAGGAACACCTCAAGACTGCACAGCTAATAAATAGTAGCAATGGGACTACTAGGTAGACTGTATGTACACAGAACTCATATTAATTGTTACATAAAATAATTTCACAGAGCTAGTGGTAATTATGTGAGAGTTGATATCTGGTTACAAACTTAGGCAAGTTTAAATTTAAAAAGCCAACCTTGCTTGGCAACACTACTTTAAAACAAGTGAAGTACGTGAACTATATTTTTCTTTACATTTTGCTAATTTGGTATTTATTTTCTTCAAGAATACAAGTCAATATTTGGACCATTTCAATCCATGTTATTATATGGAAGAATAGGGAAGTTATTAATCATCTGTTCATTTGTTATAGTTCCACATTATGTCAATGCTTACCTTGGCTATATATTTTATCAGACTTACAGATTTCAAGGCATTGCAAGAAGGTATCTTACTGCAGTTTGTGCCAGAAAGGTTTATCTACTTTTGCTATGAACTTAATTTTATCAGTGTTAAGAACTATTATGGATGCAAGGACTCAGAAGTTATGGACTGATGTTAGCATAGCAGGAGGCATGTCAAGGCTGGAAGAGATTAATCCACCACTAGCATTAGAGAAAAGAAGTGATGCTCAGTACCAAGGACAGCGGTCTAATCATTCATCCCTCCAGTAATTACATACATAGCGAACATCCAGTGATTACATATATACTGAGCATAATGGCAGAGATAGGAAGTAAATCTGATACTTGACTTCTCTGAGTCTAGAAATTTAGTCATTTTGAGATCTGTAGGGACAATAAATTTATTTACAATAAAAATTTTACCCTTGGTTTGGAAGAAGAATCTGTGTTCGCCAAGCTTTACTTTCCTGCAACTTGCTTTTCAGGACTAAATGTGGACATTATTCCACTTCTCTCATTTCATTTTACATTTTGAATAAGTTGTATTTCTGGAAGTGCCTTTAATATAGGGCTGCTACGAAGACAGCCATAAGATAGACTTCATTCTAGGAGAGGAGAAATCCCAGTACTTAATAGAGGAGCAAGACACACCCCCCCAATCCACTTCCATTTTAGCAGATTCTAAAACTGATTTTGATACAAGTGAAATGATTGGGTCTGGCTTGGACACAGCTGAAGCTGTGTCTGCTTAGATAAAGTGCCATGGAAGTTGGGACCGTTGGGTAATAAATGAACAATCTTAATTGCCAACAAAACTTAAGGCAAAGACAGGCATTGGAACAAATGGTCTTGCAGACAATTAGAAGTGTGCAAGATATATAAGATAAATCTGCCCTTCATTTCCTGCTGAGTCAGGAAGTGAATAGTGAAACTATTCAGAATTAAAGCTGCTTAGAATTTAAACTGCAGGAAAGAGTCTTTCAGGCCAGATCCAGCTCAAATCACCTGAGTCCTGTGATCTATGTGTGCAGTGTCTTCAGCAATAGAACCATGCCCCAGCTGCTCCCTTTTTCTTTACAGCTAAACAGAATTACATTGTGTCTGAGTATTATATTTCATTACCCATTCATCTGTTGAAGGAAAGTCAAGTTGTTTCCATTTCCTGGCTATTGCGAATACGGTCTCTATGAAGATTGCTGAGCAGGTATCTATGGACTGTGATGTTGACTTCTTGGGGCATATTTGAGGAAATGGTAATAGCTCCATCATATGATAGATATACTTTTTGTTTTGGAGAATTATTAATTATTTCTTCTACTGAGAACTCTCTGTTTAGAATCCCTAACCCACTTTTAATTGGGTCATTTGTTCCCTTGACTCTTTATTTTTTGAGTTTTTAATATTCTGGATATTAATCCTTTGTCAAATACAAATCTGTGAGCTTGTTTTATTCCCTTGATTGTTTCCTTAGCTGTACAGAAGCTTTTTGGCTTTATGTGGTCCTAGTTGTCAATTGTTGGTCTTAATATGTTGGAAAATAGAATTATGTTCAGAGAGACTTACTACACCTATATGTTGTAGGACACTTACGTGTTTTCTTCTATCAGCTATAGTGTTTCAGCTTTCATATTGAGGTCTTTGATCCATTTAGATCTAGTTTTTGTGCAGGGTGATAATACAGATCTAATTTAGTTCTTGTGGAGGTGGACATCCAGTTTTCCAGAACAAGTTGTTGAAGATACTGTCTTTTCTCCAGTGTGTGTGTTTTGTCAAATTGCAGCTGGTTGACAGAGACATCAGAGGGTGATAATTCCATTCTGCTTTCTGCTGTCTATCACTGCATCTGATAGAAAAGAAGGAGACTGACATATAGAAATATGTGTATCTTTTGCTGTCTTAACCTGAGCAACAGGACGAATATTTATTCACTTAGTTACATGTTCTTTGCCCCCTAACAATTACCAGCAGCACTGCCAACTCCACAAAGGGAATCTTCAGAGATTGCACTGTCAGATTTGTAGAGCTCATCATCCATCCTGAATTTTGTCCTATAGCCATATCTAATTGTCTTATAAATCAAAACCAAATCATTGTCAAAGGTGTGAGAGGGAACAAAGTGGTCATAAACTAGTTGTTCAGCTGTTAAGTTCTCCCCACTGCCACTGCCCGAAGACAAAAAAGCAACATTTTTTTTTTACAGTGATGTGAATAGTAATGGAGCATGGGTCCATATGATAGTTTTGGGTAATATAATAAGTAACAGTGGAAACTAAAGTGCAACTACATAAGAGCAGGATATTTGCAAATAGCTCTGTTTTGGTCCTTATGCACAAAGTGGATTGTTTAATAGCACTTAAGTAACACTGGAATGATTTTAAGAGCTTCAGTTTGAGTTATCATTCTGAGCCCCTCCACATCACTATTCATAGTGTAGAGTCATTCTTCAGGAGAAAAAGATGAGGTTCTATTGAAGCTATTAATTTCACAATGAAAAAACCACAACAGCATTCGGAGTCTTGTAAAATATGAGATCCAGAAGTCCAGATGCAAAGCTTTTTAAAAAGTAACATATTAAAAATATGTTGGTAAAAAGGAAGGTGATGACATATGGAGGCCAGCTCTAAAAACCGCAGTAGAATTTCTGAGACTATCCTGTAGTTTATAATAGTAAAACACACTCCCTTGGGAAACAGGTGACACATGGAGTTTTATGTAGAGCTACCTGTTACAGAACATATGCAGAAAAGCATGTGCTTGCAAGTAAGTCCCAAAGCTCCTACTATGATGACACAGAAAGTCTTGCTCCTGTGCACTGGGACTTCCAAGATGCTAGAATCATTTCTTTGCTTCGGTTGCCTTGTCTCTTGGGAATGTATCTTTTCCTAATGAACCATTTCTGCTCTGGCTGCACCCATATGTCTCTGCTCAGTTCTTCGTTCAAGGAGTTCCCTATAGAGGTACCCTATGAACTCTGGCATCAATCAATACAATGCATAGTAAATATGAAAAACATCAGGAGCTGTGTGGTGGTGGACAGCTTCAACCCCAACACTTGGGAGGCAAAGGCAGGAGGACTACTGTAGTTGCATACCAACCAGGTCTACACAGAGAGACCCTCTCACAAAGAAGGAAACAAACAAATAGCACAATGAAAGATAGTTGAGCTATGATGAGAAATATGTCGCTATAAATTACTCTATTATTTTAAGTCACATAGAATAATAGACAAATCTGGGGAAAACGGCTGCTTAGAGAAACTCTGACAAAGTAAGGAATCAAGTGGAATGGGCAATGTAGGCTCCTATATATTAAATATTAAGAAATAAATATTGAATTACCATGGCATTTTATCTTGAGAAATACCTGAAATTTGCTTGTAAAAGAATTTCAGTGTCTAGGTTTTTGTAACTAGCAGATATATAGTAATTTTGAAGTCATTGTAACTGTCACACTGCATGATAATGGCTCATAACACTTGGATAGACTGAGGTAGATTGGCAGATGTTCAATGTACATTTTGTAAGCTTCCATGAGGCTCAGGTTACTTAGCTCCATTTTTTTTGCATTCACCAGTTGTTACTTTTGGATAAAATAATTGTAAATAACCAAAATATGAAACCCACACTAAATTAAAAGTTTTACTATCATACCAAAGGTCTTGGAGCAATTCACATGTCAAAGTTACCAATCATACCAGAGTAAACGGTACCATTTCCTAAACCACCAATTATCATCTTCATCACCAGCAACTTGTTAAGTTTATATTTTACCCTTTAAAATGTTTTATTTAAACACATTACATAAACATGTCTGGACTAGAACTATTTTTCAGAATAAGATTAACCTTTGTTTTCACATTAGACAACAAATCTTTCAGATGACATTCTTACATCTTTGATGGCTATGTTTTTTGCTTATAGATTTTTTCTGAAAGTGAGGGTTACGCAATTATCTCTTCTAGTACAGGGTAGAAAAAAGTGCCCAACATATGTGTATTCATTTGCTTTACCTCAGAGAAAATAGAGGCAATCAGACAATAATGCTAATAAAAAAATCCAATTTTCTACCTTTTAAAATCCGTTTTGTAATTAATGGAGATTTATTTCAATAACTTCTCACAGGAAGTATGGAGAGTGGCCCTGGAGAGATGGCTTAGCTGTTAAGAAGACTTGTTTTTTTGTGCAGAGGACCTGGGTTGGTTCTCAGCATCCACATGGTGCTTTACACCCACTGGTAACTCCAGTTCCATGGGATCCAGTGCTTTCCCTCTTCCAGCTCTGAAGACATCAGGATCACATGTGAGGCACAAATCTGTGTGCTAGCAAAACATGCATATACAGACAAATATAAGTAAATCTTCAAAAATTGTCTATTTTTCAAAATATTTATGAAAAATATCCATGTTTAAAGTTGGTCAGAAGAACTAAGGGAGGAAATGCATTGCACGTGTTAAAGAAGATACACACATTTGACTATCTACTTCCATCATCAGAGTTCTTTACTTTGTTCTGTGGTACTTACACCATCCAAGACCTGAAATGAGGTGTATTGAGATGCCTCATTTGTGGACTCTTCAGCTCCTGAGTCCCATTGAGGACCATGAGACACCCATTTTGGAGACTACATCATGAGTGCATCTAGGATCAAGCACAATTTATTAAAATATTAAAGAACTTAATTTAATTCTAAATATGTATAATACTCTCCCAGACACTTAATACTTAAAATAACCTGGGTATCATGATCTATCTTTGTTGGATCTTCTCTAGTAGCTTGCTAAAAAAAAAATGGAAGGAGTAGTTAGCAGGTCACTCAGTAATTATTTCTGGAAATTATACATGATGACAAAGTGGATTGTCAGCTTATATGGCTTTCTGTAAAGTTAGAACAGGAAAGAGTAGCCTGTAGGAGCTTAGCAGCAGCCACAAAAGGGAAGATTAAGGAGGGCATTCCTAATTAGATCCCTGTTTGTGACTCCTCAGATGACTGTGCTTGCCATGAAAACTTATTTGGTGTGCCAAACAAAATTTAACATTATTCTTTAAAAAGTCCACTCACTTAAATTTTATGTGAAACTTATCAATAAAGAGGAAACCATGTCATAGGTTTTATTTCCAGTCTATTTTATTATTAAACAATAAATTAAAAACTGATTTTGTGCATCATTTAGCTGCCTTTAGTTTATCTTTAATGGCTTATTGTATTATGACAATAGTAAACAAAATGAATCATTATATTAGAGTAAAGATGCATATTCTCCCAATAAGCCCTCCAGTTAAAGAACAAAAGCAGATCCCTAAAGATAACTAAATTAAGTATTCAAATTATAATAAAAATAAATTTGATTCTTTAAGGTGTTTCCTTGCTTTCTTTTCCTGAAAGCACAAGCATAGATCATAATTAAAGTCCAGTCATAAGAATGGATGCTACTCTTGTATCAACTAGAAAACTGTCAGTTATCAATTTGATACTTCATAGAGATTGCCACTTTTCCAACTTCTTCTCTATCTTATTGATAACCAACTTGGTTTTTCTTATCTATCACTAACCAATTTTCTTCTGATTTTGAGTCAAGACTTTAGAATTTATAATCTTCAGAAGTTTATGGAGCTTAGAATTCAAATCTAGGAAAACCAAGCGCGTTCTTAGGGAGAATTACTCATGATAACAGGTGACTCTTTTTAAAATTTATGCACATTGGATTAAATTTTTGCCTGAAGAGTCAAATTTAATCTGTACTTTAATTTATTCCTTCATTGCACTTTACGTGCGAAGAGTACAATTTTTACATACTTCACATTACTCAGAAAACCTTGACAATCCTTTCTCCCTAAGTCTGTTTCAGGAGGAAGATGTGAGAGTTTTCTTATTCATAATAAAAAGAAAGGAGGTGGGAGAAGCGACTTGAGAGAGCACAGGGAGAAGACAGGGGAAAAGATGTTTGGCATGCACGTGGACAGCAGCAGGCAGCTGAAGATGTCCTTTGAATATGACCCTCAGGAGCTCTTGAGGAAATCTTTTGACAACACTCTTTAAATATCCACACTTGTAATGCAGTTTAATTTCTTACTCTAGCTTGTAAAGGGGCTATAGTGTCAATAAATATTACCCAGAGGTCAAAAAGAAATTAATTTTGCTAGCAAGCTTAGTTAAGTACAGTTTGAGTTTATAAAAGTAAACTGTTAAAATTAGGTTTTAAGTGTGAAACCCAGCCCTTGGTAGAACAATATTTCTTTACTTTATGTTAATAGAAACACAGCCTAGTCATGGGAATTAATTAAAAATAATCAAATAGCTACTGCTGAACATGGTAGTGGTGGTAGTGAATAACTTCCAAACTACAATAACACACTTAGAGATGCTTCTGTGGTTCCCTTTTCTACCAATAAATCCCATATCGTATGAGTTTTTCTTGGAAGAAACAAACCTTAGTCCCATCTCAATCTCCAATCCCTGTCCAAACTCTCTTGTGTTGTGGCTAGGTCTTCTGGTCGGAAACCATCATTATCATTGTGTCCGAGCACCTGCGCCTATTTGCACAGGACCCTCTTAAGTCTGAGCCTATTAACATTCAGTCATGGAAAGTGGGATTTGCAGGGCTTGTGAGGCTCTCGAGATAATAAGGGCTTATTTTGTGTTAGTGATAACACAAGAAGTTAATAGGCAGTGCGATTTTCTGTTATTCTACATGTATGCTCAGCCACACAGGAGCAAATGTGAAGTAAGCTGGTGTGACAGAGAAAGGCTAGAAGGGAAGGGCGTGGTCGTGGTGGTAGTATTGTGATCATTGTGGACCAGAGTTAGTGCTGAGAACTGAAGAGGAAGGGTAGGTTATAGGACCAGGGGGGAAAGGAAAGGAAACAGTAAGCTGTAGAACATGAGCAATAAAACGCAGTAGAGAAAGCTAGAAATGAACTAATTTAGCCCCGGCAGCTTGCTCTGCTGAACCGTCTCTGCCTGCAGAGCACAGGGTTATAGGCAGGGCTCTTTACTGTGCTCAGGAGCTGGAGATGCTTGCATTGCAGGCATTCTACACAGGAAGCCACATCCTCAGATTTTCAGTTTACTTTTTTATTTTAAATTTTAATTTATTCACTTTATATCCCGATTGTAGCCCCCTCCCTTGTCTTCCGGCCCCACCTTCCCTCCCGTCTCTCCCCTCACCCCTTCACTAGTCTTCAGAAAAGGGGGAGCCCTCCTCCTCTAACATCTGACCTCAGCCTATCAAGACTCACTTGGATTGGCTGTTTCTTCTTCCTCTGTGACCTGGGAAGGCCGCCCCACTAGGGGGAAGTGCTATTTTACATTTGTAAGCCTTAATAAAAATTTATGCTTGCAGCTTAAATGATTGATGACTATACTTTAAGAAAATTTATTTATGTCTTCTTGCTAGTCTGCAGTATGGACAGGCAGCTTAAAAAATGAGAGAAATATAACTGTCTATTGTTTAGGAAAGGAAATGCCAATAAATAATGCCACTCTTTCGGTGCTGCTGAATGGCCCACTGTTTCCGCCACTGGACGGATGTGATATGGAGCAAAAGGAGCCCATAGACCTTAGCCTGACACCATGGCTAGGGCGGCTGCTGTCCCACAGTGAGCACTGCATTATGGCTGACGTTCTCTGAGGCCACCGTTCAAGAAAAAGGAGAAGAATTTATGATTCTTTAGGAAGTTTAGGAAACTGCTCAACCAGGTAGGTATTAAAGTTTAGGAGATTCTTAAAAGATGTTTCAAATGACATGAAAAATAGGGGTCAAACGCAGCACATGGTTCTTAGCCATGAAACATGAAATGTTCTAGACTGTAATCATTATTGTTTATTAACAATAACTAGTGGAATTCAAGTGAAAATTTTAATTAAGATGGCTTAAAGTGTTAAGCTAGTGGGTTTGTAGGTAAAGGTTACAGTTATTAAAAGTTTTGTGCATGTGCAAAATACACATGCAATATGCATTGGATTAATTATCTGAACATCAGTGTAGGTAGTAGTGAACTCTAGCATCTTGATGAGGTAATTAGGCTTTTACTAAACTGTGTTCCTTTACAGCAGCTTTATCTGCTTCCAGGACAGAACATGTGCAGTAGAATCAAGGGGGCATTGTTCCTGGGACACCAGGTTATAGCCCTTCTCTCAGGCTCTCCTGAAGATTCTGAAACCACTAACATGTTTTCAAGTGGAAGAGAAGTCTGACATGATAAATTTCAGGACCAACAAAACACGTGTCCCGCCCAGCCTCTGACAGGCATTCAGCCCTAGAGCCTGCAGTGGCGGCATCCGATCCCAGGAGAAACTAGGATAATTCTAAGACTCGACTTGCTTCACTTTTTAGCTTTTCCTAGTGAAAGCTAACTTTGGCATCTCTAGTACCTCTCTCTGTGTGCCTCTCTTTTCATTTCTGGGTAGGTTCTCAGCTCATAGGCAGATGTCACAGGAAGCAAGTTCAGTGGTGGTCTCTGCCGGTACCTCCACTCAGTGCAGCAAATCATCCTAGAAGATTTCTTTTCTTTAATACAGTCATTGGTGGATGCCAGGGCTGGGTTTTTTCCTGGAGACTTCCTAGCTGGTGCTCACCTGTGAAGACAGTACACTGCTTGGCCATCTATGACTTTCTGTTTTACCTTCAGGAAGTGACTCTGCCTCCTCCTGTCCACCCTGCTACAGATACCCTTTCTCTTCTTCCAGGAAACACCTCCATGACACCCACTTTAAGGCTTTACCTCCAGGAAATGATGCTTCCTTCAGGAAAGCCCTTTAGGTTTCAATTTAGGCTTCAGTTGCTGTGTGTCTCCCTAAATGTCTTTCTGTAGCTTGAGGATAAGAACACATATTGCTGCCTCTCCCCCAAGGATGTGAGCGGGAGTCTTGTAGCTGACTGACAACACCCTCCGAAGAAATCTTAGACTTTAGTCATTTTTAGGTTAAGGGTCAGTGACTTGCTAGTGCTAAAAAGACTAATTTGGGTCAGTTTTCTCATCAACATCCGCACATCTTAAAGGGATGATTCAGACTATGTCTCTCTTCAAAATATTTGTGTGCTAGGGCTACTCATTTAGTACTTCCTTCTAGGCCAGTTTGGATGAACCAGGAAGAACAATAGCACTTAATAACACACTGCACTCCCAAATTGGAAACTCCAGGAAAACGGAGATGAAGTAAGTGAAGTAGGATATTTTGTCCAATGCAACCAGTGTATAAAAAATGACAAGAGAACCCTGTAATGTGAGACACTGGCCACTAAGTCTGCATGGCCAGTTTGAGATGCTCAGAATTAAACCTTTCCTTTTTTGGACTCAGCAACAAAAGTCAGGCACACTTTTTCTTTTTTTTTTTTTTTTTTTTTTTTTTTTGTTGTTTTTTGTTTTGTTTCATTGATTCTTTTTTTTTTTTTAATTAATTTATTCTTGTTACATTTCTATGGTTATCCCATCCCTTGTATCCTCCCATTCTCCTCTCCCTCCCATTTTCCCCTTATTCCCCTCCCCTATGACTGTTCCTCAGAGGGATTACCTCCCTCTTTTTCTTAAGACTTATATATTTTCTTTTTTTTTATTCAGGCTTAGACCTGTAAAGTATGACACTAAAGTGAAAAAGGTTGGTCCTATGGGAACGAAGCTAAGAACAAAGGAGTACCTTACTATGCTATAAAAGAAACTACAGCTAGGATATAGCCTTCCTTCATGCAATTTTATCCTCATATTTCCTTGGTTTTAGGGTTATAATTCTGGAGCAAAACCTCTAATCTAAGCAACAGTCCAGACAAAGCTGGTAGGCAAATGTCTAGGCTATGCTGACCCTCAAGAAAAAAATGTAATTTTATTCTTGTCTCCATTTTGTGTTCGAAATGGAAACTCACTCGTGTCTCAGATGTGGTGAGTCACTGGAAAGAACGCTGACTTCTTGTACAATGCAGGGTTCTTGTCTGTTTGTGGCACAAGTGTGGCTTTATTTGTGAATTATTTCTTATTTCAGTTGGGTAGAAAAATATTTAGAAGGCAAAGAATAAAAACCGACTAATGGGCACTCTGGTGTATATATTTTTAATCATTTATCATTAAAATCACAAAGTTGTTAAAAAACTTTCACTTCAGACTGTCTGGACTTGGAATCACTAAGGTTTTCAGATGTTTGTGAAAACCCTAAGTTTCTATTCAGTTATCAGAAATAATTTTAAAGTGTCTGTTTTATAAATTATGTCAAGTATGGAAAAAGTAATGAGAAACATTATTTTAAATTATACAGTGTATCTTAAGTTTACTTTGGCATGCTAATATTTCAAAGTTGGCCTTGACATGAACATAATATGTAATATCTTTAAAAATTCAAGTGCATTTTCTTGCACCAATTTCTGGTGGAGGTGAACATAAATTAAATGATCTATGACTTGGATGTAAGTCACTTGTCCTTTTCTTTTTTTGTGTATTAGGAACTGTGTCAGTAATGGAATTAATTAGTTTATGGCCCAAGGTCATTGATGAATCTTTATGGCTAATTTGGTGGAATTTTAAGAGAGCAGTTTCTACTTTTGTCTTTTCCTGTCTTAGAATTACACTTCTACTTCACTGAAGGGACTGAACACATAAAGCACTGTTCATCTGAGAGTGGCAATTGCTTAGCTACACCAAGTATTGTCTGTATCTGGAGCTGTCTCTATAATGCATAAGGCAAGTACCAGCTAATAAGGTCATTAAGCATGCCCTTCTTATTAAGAAATTAAAGTCACTTTCATTCATTAATGATTATTAACATTAACTGAACTATTTTTCATTCCCATAGCCAATTTACATTCACCTCAATCTTCCGGAGACTCCTCTGATCATGCAAATGACTAAATATTCTCAGTTCAGTTTGTATTCATGCTAGAATTTTCTGTCTCTTGTGAGCCTTGGAAACTTAATGTATGAATGCCCATTTTAGTAGCACACACACTAAAAATACACATAGTTCTCTATGTTGAAATTAACAATAATTTTTACTGGTGCTAATATATTTTTTTATTTATATAAAGCTGTATTTAAATACTACAGTTTGATAGCTGAGACAATCCTGTGAAATCACACCATTGTACCTGCTCATCTCTACTTGCTGATGCTCAGCTCTAGTTTGAAACTTCAGTAGCTTTCACCATGTGCCTCCTTTGACATGGTATGGTATTAAAATATGTGTGATGCTATGCACAACACAACATATTGAGACCCTCAAAGAACAGAGGTGGAGTGTCTGATGGGGAGAGTTAAGGAAACAGAAGTGGGCAGAGGGAGAAGTTGGAAGACAGAGTGACTGCACCCAAAACCTCAACAGAGCTTCTCCCCCCATCCCCCAGGAATGTCTGGGCAAAGGGAGCCCTGCAGAGTTCTCTGAAATGGAGGCAAGAGGGCTGGGTCTACATGTACCTGCAGTGACTGGCCATTAGTTTTAGACTGCCACTAGAGAGAGAGGGCATGCTTTGGGGCTGGATAATGGTTCAGATGAGAATAAATTCAGAAGACTCATCAAAGAACTTTTAGTTCCCTGAGTTTAGCTAGAGAAGTTAATGCCCCAGTCCTGAGTAGCGTGTACACAGGCAGTTGCCACAAGGGTGTCCAAGGCTCTTGTGTCTTAGGAATAACAGGCAAGAAAAACTTCAGAAGTTTAAACAGGAGTCCCTAACACGACTATCATGTTACCACTTAGGTACGAACACTACTGACACTACCTCACTAAAGCTTTGAGCTCCCTTTAATGAGTTAATACCAACAGCAGTTTCTCTCCTTAGTTAATGTCAGTGATGACATGGCGATAGGGATCAAGGAGCACCAGGTATTAACATCTTGACTAATTTTAGGCACCCAGCTAGAAAAGGGCAAAGGTCTCATTTCTGGCATCCATTGCAAGCATTGATGGAGACAGAGAAGGAGCCTCCTACCCTCCACATGATGAGCTTCTCCAGGAGGAAAGAGTGTTCAGTCATCAGCATTATTAAAGATCACATGATAGAAATTTAGCATTTGTGATGGTTCATCACGGTTGTCCATGTGACTATATCTGAAATCAACCAAAACCCAAGCAGATAGCAGGACTGCACAGGATTTTCTTGAGTGAATCATTTGAGGTGAGACGACCCACCTTAAATTTGGGCCACATCTTCTGGTGGCAGTCTATGTAAAAGGATGTGGAAGAAGAAAGTTTTTTTGACTTTGTTTGCTTGCCCCCACTCTCACTGGAAACTCCATCTGCACTATTCCTGAAGCAACAGCCTTCACTCATGTTAGAACCCACTTCCTTGGGATTCCAATATAGACTGAAGAGCAGCATCTCCCCAGGACTCCCTGGGACTCCAGCAACATATTGAGACAGCTGAGATATTCAGTCTTATAGCTTTTCATCATTCAGATCACGTGATCACAGTCTGTAAGTCACTCTGATAAATCTATCTATCTATCTATCTATCTATCTATCTATCTATCTATCTATGTGTTTCATTCTATCATTTATGTTCCTGGAAAGTCCTGAAAAGTGCATCCTAAAATAAATTCTATTAAAAATGAGATTGAACAGCCATGAATACAGAGGTCCATGATTGTTCATAGTTTTGAGAATAAGTGACTGTTGAGTGCTCAGCTCTAAACAGGACATTTATTTTATTTTATTTTATTTTATTTTATTTTTATTTTTTTTATTTTTTTCTGTTCTATGACTTTCACTTTTTGAATTTTTTTTATTAATTTATTCTTGTTACATCTCAAGGATTATCCTATCCCTTGTATCCTCCCAGTCTTCCCTCCCTCCCATTTTCCCTTTATTCCCCTCCCCTATGACTGTTCCTGAGAGGGACTTCCTCCCCCTGTATATGCTCATAGGGTATCAAGTCTCTTCTTGGTAACCTGCTGTCCTTCCTCTGAGTGCCACCAGGTCTTCCCCTCCAGGGGACATGGTCAAATGTGAGGCACCAGAGTACGTGAGAAAGTCATTTCCCACTCTCCACTCAAGTGTGGAGACTGTTCTGACCATTGGCTAGATCTGGGTAGTGGTTTAAAGTTTACCGTCTGTATTGTCCTTGGCTGGTGCCTTAGTTTGAGCGGGACCCCTGGGCCGAAATCTGCCTATCATAATGTTCTACTTAAACAGGACATTTATATTCACCTCTCTAAGCCCCAGGGAATACCAAAGAGAGTTAGAAAGAAGATAAGAAATGAAAATAGAGAGAAAGGATGCAAAAGAAAAGTCCAAGTAATATACAAAGGCAGACCTTTTACACATGAATATAATTATCAAAGAGTAAGTAAGAATTATTTTAAAAGGAGATAATAAAATCTAATGCTATAAATATAATTTAATTTCATGACGTCATGATTGATGTTAGCCAATAGCTGCCTGAGAACACAAGACTTCAACAGAACTAACATGAGTATTCTGTGAAAATAATTATGTGAAAAATACATTTCAGTTATTTATCCTATCAATTTATTATTATCATCTACTGTTTACTTATTCTACCTAGCTATCGTCTGTCTATCTGTCTATCTATCTATCTATCTATCTATCTATCTATCTATCTATCTATCT